>WEKW01006936.1:17490-54492 GCA_013389905.1 Sula dactylatra
CTTGTTTTTGAATAAACCAAATACACAGAATTTAGGGTAGATAAGGTTAGTCTTCACATCTGTCTGAATCTCTGAAAGTTCATTGAAATTACTCTGAATTTACACATCTTTTAAAATTAAACTTATGCCTTAAATCCTATCCCTATATTTGGTCTGAATATTATGGCTGTCATTGAAATAGCCTCAGAATCCAGTCGTATCTCCCAACTAGATTACTTTTCACGTCATGTGAGACCAATAAATTCTCTGATAAGTAGACAGCATATACCATTATGGTCAATCTCAATGTAGCTGACATGTTTGATTACTACCTCGTTCACCCTGCCTTATACCATCTACAATTCTTTAAATGTTACTGTAGACCCTTTAATATCCTGATTTATACTCCACGTGAGTACACAGACACCAACTTTTGAGGGTTTGCGGTGGATTCTAGATGAGCTGTGCTTCTTTCCAAAACCCTGCTGCTAACTTCCTGATACGGACAATTGACCATGATGGAAAGTTTAGAAGCATACAGCAGCTAGTTATTGACTCTTTAACTTTTCTTTACTGAGAAGAGAAAAAGTCTGTGTGAATTAGGTCAGCCTGTTGTTTTACCTGTATGGGCAAGCCTTAACAGAATTGACTCATACTGCTACAGGGTAAAAGGTGCCAAAGGATAGTCTCTTCTAGTCCCATTGAAAGTAAATATGCAGAGCGGAAACCTTTGCCAACCGATAGCATGCGTCTCTACAAGTTACTTATCTTTGATTATAACGCTTTCTGCTCAGCCATTTCCATTCTTGTCATGCCTATGTTTTAGCCTTATGTGTATTTCTTGTCAGCAGAGGTGCTGTCAATGCGTAAACTGAAGCTGTGCTCTCTGTTACCATAATAGCAATACTATGAAAGACAAATGTCTCAATACAATTTATTCTCAAGTTTTTCCTCCATCTTTTAGATCTAATTTAGGTCAAATAAAGCTCTATCAGAAAAATACAGACAAATCACTGCTTGCCCAGGAAAGAAAAAAGCTAATACTTGAGAAGAACTACTCAAACTACTATTAAGGAAGGAGGTAGAAAAATGAATAAAAAATAATTTCTCTGAGGCGACATGAACTGGCAAAGCAACATAACCTTCTGCAGTATTACACGGTAGATTAGAGAGTCAAAACATGATTTGATTCTGTGCTAGTCAAAACCACCTGGAAACAACTTTATTCAAAACCTAAATAGGTCTAACATGCTTTACCTCAGGTTTCCAGGACTAAACCCATTAGCATGATACTATTAAAATTCATTATAATTCTCTATTGCTACAAACCTCTTACAGAAGTACAGATTTAGATTCATAGCAGGATTGAAACTGGGAGAAGGCTTTTCAGCTTACAAAGTTGAAATTCAGGAATTCATAGGACAAAAGAGAAGAAAAAGCATATTGAAAGAGGAAATGGGAGGTTAGGACACTGTTGCTTCTGGATCTATCCTAATTTTTTTCAATTTTGTCCTCCATATGACTAAGAATGTGGAGGGGCAGGGTGCGTGCGTGTCTATATATCTCTCATACAAAATCTGTTCATGACAATTAGTCCAAAAAAAGTAATCTTACTCATTGAATTTCTGTGGTCTAATACAAAAATGATGTTAAATTCAAATTCCTTAAAAATACCTGCAAGATGATCTCATTTGCAGATGCTGATCAGGATTTTTTATCTCAGTTCTGATCTGGAGTATTCAGCATAGTTTAATTGTTGGCATTCATAAAATCAGAAAATAAATCCATTCAAATCTTTTAACAAGTTCAGTAACATATCATGCATGCCCCCAGTATGTCACAGTTGACAGTCTTCAGCCAGTTACAGACTGAATCTCTTTCTCACATAGACACATTTTTCTGTCATTTAAATATTTATCTTTTCCATTGACAGAAACTACCGTGATTATCAACTATCTATTTGTAAGCAACCTGAAAGAATTTTTAGAGATAAAAAAATAAAATCAGTAAACCATGATGAGAAAAATATGGACATGTAACAAAATGGATAAGCCCTGTCTCTATTTGTGTTTTATAAAACTTTTCCTTAGTTCAAGAATTCCAGTAAAACTATAGGGACACTTACTAGAAAAATTTCCTGTTTACTTTAAAATAGTTAATGATAGCATACACACATCTACTCACATATATTTGTGTGTCTGTATGTATACATTTTTTATATATGCTTATTTTAAAGGTCCTTTCTAAACAGGAAAGATATTTGATGACTTAGCCTGCCTGTGCTATTTCTGGGCCAGAACCACAATTTACCAGGGATTTATAAATAGCTTTTCATGTATCAATCTCCATCTCTCTTCAGGGAAGTGGTGACATATGGCAGAGAAGATCCCAGTCCTGGGAGTTTCATTCATAAGCTCTCATTGCTTCAGGCTCTAGATTAAATGAACAGTTTGATGAATTCTCATGAAGACGTGTGAAATAGGGAAATGATTCAGCATTCCTTTTCTGTGTGGGCTGAAGTCTTTATCTTTCAGAATTCTTCAGAAAGAGAGAGATTATTGTATTTGCTCTTCACATGACTAAAATCAGCCTCCATAAATAAGATCCAGCCTCAAAAGGCATATAGAGTAAGAGGTAGGGAGAAATGATAAACACAAGGACAGAAAGATTAAGTGAAAGGTTCAATAGAAAGCTGCAAGATTTGCCACTGAAATAATTAAGTTTATTTTGGCAAATTAAGTATTCCTTTTTGCTGTTCCTTGCATGTTTTAAATTGTCTTTGTAAAATATTTTGCAATCTGTCAAACTCCCAGGATTTCTGCACCCCTGCTCCCTTCCTCCTGTATGCAAATCTAACCCAGAGATGACTGGAGAGCCAGCAGCAGAGCACTGCTTGAGGCAACGCAGTGTGACGGGGAGAACACATACGCAACAAAAGAACATCATACTCTAAGTTCCCATTATTGACCGACTATAAGCCTTATAGCAGCTCCCAGTTCAATCTCTTGAAAAAAAAATTCAAGTGATCCAGGGGTACAACAACCACCCTGGAGTGCCTTCTGACATGATTTTAGGGTAGACAGCCCCTTCACAGTACAGCTGCTGACATGAGGCTGGAGGAACCTTAATGCACCTTGATGGAAAAACCTTAATACACCTTGATGGAAAACCCCCCACACTCCCAGTAATGCTTAAGTATCTTTTTTTTTTTTTTTCTTCTCTGTTTCTGAGGCTGGAAATGTTTTAAAAACCTACATAAAAAGAGTTCCAGTCCCAGATATAAAGAAGCCCAACAAAAGTAAGAGTAAGAAAGCAGCATGTGGTTGCAGGAAGTCACCAGGAAGAGAAAATGAAAAGAGAAGATCTAATACAGTGGCTAAAATCAAAGGTCTTGTTTCTGTGGCATAGATACATCACTACAACGGCAATCTAACCCGGCATCTGTGGATGCAACACTCTGAGGTAGGTGGCCCAAGGAAGCTTCTCCTAAAATACTGATCCCCATGGGGGGTTCCTGAGACAGAAAGGGTGTGGTTGGCGGTGTTTATTTGGTTGGAGGGGGAGGATATTAGAAAAGTGTAACGACAACGAGACTGCACATCTTTTACACCTAATTAAAATGTACTTTAACAGCAGGTCAACGTCAAGGGTTGTTAAATACAAAATATCAGCTGATCTGATATTAAATATGAGTGCTGTTGACAGCTACTTCTGCAGCTGAGGGCTAGAAAAGAAGGGTGTTAAGTTTTAGAGGGAGAAGATGAGAGAACCTATGTAATAAAATGCAAATTTCTCCTGACATTAATCACGGAGTATCATCTGATGGAGAAGCCTTACAGTGGATTTGGTTGCCTCCTTGATTTACTGAAGGAACTAGTTTAAGTAATCTAAGACTCATAGGAAGCGTATACTGTATGTGACCCAGACATCAAGAAAATTTGAAAATTGCTTAGCTGCTTTCTCCAGTGCGGGCTCTATAATTTCTAATTTGGAGGAAAAGAAATAGCATTCAGCAAATATTGGTCGTTAGGCTGGGACCCTACTTGTAACTAAAAGTTCTCATTCTCTTTCCATTTGAATATTCCCAGGGCACACTGAGCTCCCCAGGTCATTGGAACAGGTTTCCAGCTGATATTATGGACTGTTTCTTATGGCAAATTAACAAAACAATTTTCACAAGCTGAAGGCAAGTGCTCTAGGAGTCCTATGGCACCATGGATCAGCACCATTTCAGCATAAATCTTCAGCAACCAAAGAGAAGGTTGCTCAGTTATAGTATATGAATCACTCCTATCAGACATACAGTTTTAAAGCCCATTTTACAAAAGCAGTTGGCTTTTCTTGATTATTTTTTTTTTTAATTTGAGAAAAAAAATGACATTGTGAAAATAAAATTTGTCAGTTTGGTATTCTAAACAAAAAGGTTTATATTACTTTTATCAAAGTATTTTTCCTTTTGCCTTTACAAATTTAAACTGAAATCATTTTTTAGGCATTTGACATAAAAAGACATTAGGAATTATGAAGAAAGTCATGTTCATTTAATATATATTCAAGCACAGTGACTTTGATAGCAGAAACCTTTTGTAGACTTTGGTACAGTTAACGCTACCTTTCTCTCATACATAGAATATGTTTGGTCATTGTTGTGGTTTATCCCCAGTCAGCAACTAAGCACCACACGGCCGCTCGCTCACTCCTCCCACCCCTGTGGGATGGGGGAGAGAATCGGAGGAGCAAAAGCAAGAAAACCCGTGGGTTGAGATAAGAACAGTTTAATAATTAAAACAAAGGAGTAAGAATAGTAATGGTAATAATAATAATAATAAAATAAAAAGAAATAATGAGAGAGACAAAAACGAAACCCAGGGAATAGAGGGAAAAGGGAAAAAAAACCACAAGAGCTGCAACCGCTCACCACCCGCTGACCGACACCGCCAGTCCCTGAGCCGCGATCGCTGCTTCCCCCGGCCAACTCCCCCCAGTTAATATACTGGGCATGATGTCACATGATATGGAATATCCCTTTGGCCAATTCAGATCAGGCCTTTTGGATGTGCCCCCTCCCCTCCTGGCTTCTTGTGCACCTGGCAGAGCATGGGAAGCTGGAAAAGTCCTTGACTAGTGTAAGCACTACCCAGCAACAACTAAAACATCAGTGTGCTATCACATTATTCTCATACTAAGTCCAAAACGCAGCACTGCACCAGCTACAGTGAAGAAAATTAACTATCCCAGCTAAAACCATGACAGTCATATACTAACAATTCTGAATCTTAAATAAGCAAATGCTAGAGTAACAGTTTAGAGCAGCAGTTGCACAAGTTTATGTTCCAGTAGTTATTCAGCTGTGAAGAGCTTTATTTGCTTGATTCTGCTCATTTCTATAATACCCAATATTACAGACCAACAGCAGTTCAGAAGTACTGTGCCTGCTGCTGTATTCGCTCTTGTGAGAAAATTTCTCCATCTGACTCTCCTTAATGAGAATTTCCTTTGGATTATTATTGTTTTCTTGCCCCAGTTTATTATGATTATCAAAAACATTTTAATTTCTCTCTCTTTTTTCTAGTAGTACATAAATATCTATTCAACGAGACTATTTGTATAAAAAAAAAAAATCCACTGGGCTTGTTCCAAAGCATACCCTACCATTTCTTAGCAGAACTTAAACTAATATTTTGTATTTAACTGAGTTTTAAGTTGTCAGCTCCAGTGCTTATTAAAAAGAGGGAAATGATTTTATGATCCTAGCAAATAAACTCATGGAAGAATAACATGAAGCAACATCTAGCATTAAAACACAATTACTTCAGAGAAACTTAACTGAAAAATATTTTGCATTTCATTTAAATATATAGCTTTATTATAGAGTGGGAAAGGATTTTTGTATTTTCCTGTGATACACTGAAGAAACTGCTCAGGTAGTGTGTTTGATATCTCTGAGAGCTGAACAGTTAACTTTAACAGAGCTTAGTGATACCTTTTTCCAGCAAGCCATTTTATTTTCATTTTACTAAATTATGTACTGGGAAGGAGTGAAAATTATTCAACTTAAATGTCAGTTAAAGGTTAATTCAATACCATAAGACACACTATAAGGATTTATAGACTATTTATTCTAGGAAAGAAAACTGAATTTCATCATTGCATGTTCGCATTGCAGGTAGTGAAGAATTTAAAATATTCTGTGTTTTATATGGTAAAAAACTAATAGACTTTCTAAATCTCTTCTACCCTGACTAAGAAGAGGCAACATTAAACATCTTTCCAAACATGATGGTGAGTTAAAACAGGTCAAAATGAGCATCAGTTCTGGACAGAAACCTGAGCCAAATCTTGGTGAGCTGGAATTAATGCAGCGCTTGAGAGGTTTACAACAAGGTGAGCTTTCACTAGGCAGCAAATGAAAACAGGACTCATTTTGTGCTAGAGAGAACCCAGTGGCGCCATCTTACAAATGAGACACTGAAAAGACCATTTGCCATTTAAAAAAAAATATATAAGGCCTATAAAACTTCTCAGAAGTTTTAGTATTATCCTTCGGTATCATCTGAGATCATCTTGTGGCCCAGTGGACAAATTTCTCAGGGAGACTGAAGAACTTTCCTCCTCTCATTAATCTTTAACCTCCAACCCAGGTGTATTCACAGCCAATTTATAGCCACTTGTGCTGTTGTCGTTTTACCCTAAACTGCTCTCCCTTTGTTGAGGGTTCATTCCCTTCGCACATCTATAGAGGTCAGGTCATACGATTTTCATCTGGTCAGAAACATTGTTCTACCCCTCCTCAACACCAAAATACTAAAAATTACATTTAGAAGTAGTCTGTACTGGAATAATTTATCATAAAATTAATGACAAACACTAATTTTATTAGGCGGTGTGCCCTTTTTCTCTGTTCAGATGCATTTTCATTAACCCATTTGAAAAGACACCAAACAAGGTAAGCTTAAAGATAAAAGAAATAGCTTCATGCAAACATACTATTTCATACCCTGTAGTCTGAAGTACCACAAAACTCTCAGGCTGAACATCTTTTCTTTTGCCAAGCATGAACATCTATCAAAATAGCCACTTGCCCTTTTCTAGTACCTGGAAATTATTACTTCTCACACCAATTTTTCCTCCAATTCAGAAGCGTTAAACAGTGTTCATGACATTCAAGTGAATTTCCTTTGAATCCAGCACGGGTAAGATTTTAGTACATTAAGTGAGAGAACAAAGAAACTCATTGCACTGCTCCTCTGGAGACTTTGCCAGGGCAAGGAACACGGAAAACAAGAGTGAAAGCTGCCTGGACACCAGGAAGGAAGTTTGGCTGAGGGCTGCCCCTTAGGTGCTCAGCATCATGGCAGTCAATTAACCTGCAATGAATACTTTGAAGCATTCTCCTTATCACAATAGTTACATCATTACATGGCCTCACCTCAAATGTGCACATCAATATACATGCTACAAACAGGTAGCTGAGTGTTTTGAATAAGGTCATAATCATCTTGCTTGCAGATGCAAAAGGAAAGAAAAGACCTTCAGAAGAGAACTTTTAAAGCTATATTAAAAAAAATAGGACTTTCTCTAAGTCATTCAAGCATAATTCCCGTTAACTCCTTAGGCATTTCTAACTGCAATCTAACTTCTATGTACTTTGGCTTAAGCCAAGAGAAAATCATAAAAGCAAAATATTCAAAAAGAAAACAAGTCTAAACATACATGCTACAAAGCTCCTGAGCACTCTCGGTTTTGAAGTACACAAACTTGTGCTCCTACCACCTGGCCTATCCCACCGTAAGCCCATCCACATAGCTGGAAGTTTTCTACAATAACATTTTTGCAATGCAGTACTATACTATGCCTAAACTGCATTGCCTCCCATCAAGCAAAGGACAAAATACATCTTCCTAACGAATCAGCTTTTCTAACCACTTCAGGGTATTAGTTCTGATGACTGACTATATTTGCGTGAAACTTCCTTTCCCCTCCTGTTATTTGTTATAGGTTTTTCTTATTTCTGTGCTGCATTCTTGGAGTTTACTAACTCTGCATTTGGCAAGAGCTCTGGGATGCCTATGGGGGCTGCAAACCCAGATTCAAAGAACTGGCTAAAAAGAATTGATAGCAAGCTGCTATCACCAGACCTCTTATATGTCTGAACACTTAGTGAGGTTTCTGGACATGGATTACATTAACCAGTTTTTGTTTGTAGTTAACCATAAACCAATGCATTAACAATTAATGTTCAGGTTTCTCACTGAATAGAGAGGTGAAGAAAAAAAATTGTTACAAGTTCTACAGGCAGAGTTGGGTATATTGAAAAGAGTAATGTCTTAAAAACTCCCTAATGCTTCACAGACTCTGTGCGGAGGGTTGTAGGGTGCAGGAAGAAGGGGAATATTTCATTACATTTGACTCCCAGAATTAACTTTCAGTGCCATACAGTTAAAAGAGCCATGCCTGTTCCACACCTGAGTCCACAGACTTCTTAGGCCACACAACATAAGGCAGAGTGAACCTTTGCTCTAACAAGTGAGAAGTCTTCCACACTGACACATTTTTCTCAAAGGGTCAAATCTCAGAGTTTGGTGAGCAAGTTTTAAACAAAGAAACTCCTACTTGTAGATAAAGCATATTGGACTGAGTTGACCCACATGGATAGTCAAATATTTGTGTTTCTCATGGAAGAAAGTGCTGGAAATAGCTAGGTCTTTATTTACAGGCTGGCTAGCTCCTAACAGAGTCATATGGACATATCTTGGATTTCAAAAAGAGTGACATGTGAGAGGCCCTCAGAAACGTGGTGTATTCCAAGTGCACTGAGACTGGTAAGTTAAACAGAAGATTTTTAAGAAGAATGAAATATTATAGAAGCAAACAATCCATGACTATTCACTACCCAAAAACCCAGTTCTGATCAAACAAATTCACCGGGTGATTACTATTATTTTAAAGGGAAAGTTTGCTTTATATTTTATTTTTTAGAAATGTCACCAATTTAAAACAATTCACATTTTTGAATATAATAAGGAGCATATTACTTTGAGATTTCTATTCCTACAGAAAGTGAAACTGATGGAACAATACTAGATTTCCATCTATGCATCTTGAGATGATCATTTCAAGAATACCACCAGTCTTTGCCCTTTTTTGTACCCCCTGGTTTTGACATTTAAATTAGAATCCAGTAAATGTCATGTTTTTCATTTTTAATATTAATACAGTCAACATTTTGACTTATTTTGCATCTTAATTGCTCTTTTTATAATTCTAATATGTGAAATAAAACCTAAAAACTCCTAATTATCAAAAAGCATGGTGGAAACATACCTACTGTATAATTAATTCCCAACAAGCTGAATTCAATGAAACAATACCATGGATTAGTGCAAAAGCTATGAATTTTAATAACACCTTTCAAAACATTGGGGTTTTTTTAAAGTCAAGAGAGTCAGAATATGTCCTCTAATAAACAGGACAATCTTTAATGAAAACCCAGTGTTTCCTGATATTTTCCATTTCATCAGAAACGTAGTGAAGATGAGTGTGAAAAACTTTCTCTTCTCGTATCTCTATAAGAACCTTTGAAAGTCAAGGGAGCTCTCAGCAATGCATCAGAAAGCCTTAAATTACCATCTGCGGTACTGTAAGTCAATACTTGCCCATGCAGGAGGGAGGTTGAATTAGCTCTATATGATCCAGATAGTATAAATTTAGTCAAACTCGTCGAAGGTGTGACAGTTTACAACACCAAAGAATCTGCCCCAGGCTGCTGTTCTGCTTTAAATGTATTAGTCTTGATCTATTATTTTACAAATATGTTAGTGAACATTTTACATATATGCTCGTACATGCCTGAACATATTTATACACACAAAAAAAATTAAGTCTTAAATTTATTTATATAACTGGGAATCTATAAAGTATCAGTACTCTAATGCTAAAAATATCAGAAAACCCCCCATATTTCCTTGAATATTACTTCAACAAGAAACTTGTATGATAACTCAGTAATATCTTCCATAAATCACAGCAGTTTAAATACAGCTATAGCATATAATTGTATTAGTCTTATCTAGCACTTTTACAGCTAAGCAGTAGGAAGAAATGTTACAGACATAAATAGCTTGCCCTGCAGATAGAAATTTTATAATGAAAGTAAAGTACTAAAATGCTGCCATTTTCACATAGTCTTCATCTCTCAAAAAGAGAAAGAATTCATTATCTGATATTCTCCACGGGATGCCAATGGTAATAACATTATATTTTTTGTATCTATCACCCATCTGCCGTTGGAGGAGAAATGCTAAACACTAAGAAGGCTGAGACATGGCTTTACATGAGAAGTATGAGAGGAGCATATGTGAAAGCAAACTCCTGCACATAAACAGAAACAAGTTCCTTGAAAACATTCCAGTCTTGACAATGCAGCTTGAAAGATCATTTTCCTATTTCACAAGACAGTTCCCTATCTTCTGTACCTGCTATTGATATAACCTCAAAGCCTAGGACACCTTCGTCACTTCAATTCCATTACCTCTTATCTTTACCTTCCAGATCTTCTTGCACAAAATGAAGTTATTAATTTCAGGAAGTTGCAGAGCCCTTTTTAATACAGTGCACAGATGTAAGCATTTGCTGTTCCCTCAACAGAAACATTTATTTAACAACATGATTCTCAAAAAGTGAAAAATCCCTCAGTCTTACACTAAACTTTCTGACATAAGCCAGGCTTTGTTGTGTCTCAGTTGCTTCTGTATGGTCTCATTAATTCTTATTTTCCTAGTTCACAACTCTGACCACATGGCAGCCATTCATAGCTGTCCTCTAACACATAAGCTACCTGATTTCAGTTGCACAGCCCTTCGTGATTCGAACTTGTTTCAGTTTTCTCATTTATTGCTCAAAAATAAAACCTCACTTCTAATCTACCCTAATATCAGCACTTTAGCCTACTGGTTATATCACTCAACAAGTACCTCTACACTTTCTCCAAACCTTGCTCCCGCTTTGGAAGAACCCCCCCCAAAAAAAATCTATTTAATTGTCTGCTATTGCATCCTACTTACAACCCCCCTTTTGCTGTGGTTCTTATAAAAATAGTTCAGCAGCTTTTTCTGCTCATTGCCTTCCATTCCAGCTCAGTTTACTGACACTCCTCTCAGTGTCTTTCTGTCATCATCACTTTCATACAAATGAGTACACAACAGAGCACTATAGAAAAACCCTTATTAGTTTTCAATTAGTTCATATTAATATTGGAAATAGTACAGCCGTGGCTTTTATCAACCTCAACAGAAGAAAGAAGCAGGTTAAGTGCAAGGAAGATGTACTCTTTTACTTGGATTGTAAGCCTTTTGGGACATGCAGCAAATTTGCATTCTCTCTGTCATACATCTGAGTCCTGATCTTTGACTTAACATAATGATAATAAAGCTAAACAGTAATTATATACTAAATATTCAAGCAGCACCATCTAGCTGTTCAAAAATTAAAGCAGAGACTGTGGGTATATAATAAGCACTACTTCTCCATGGTTTGGAATATAAACATGTATTTCAGGTGGAGAAACATGCATCTTCACGGTTCTTTGATGGGGAGGGTGCAGCACAATATTTAATATAGCCATTAAAAATCACAAGGAGTTGAAAGTATGCAGCCTTCCTTTGCACTGCCTGTAACCAGTACCACCCAGGGTGGTTGATCTTCACCTGTTTTCTCTCTAAGCACCACACTTCCAGTTGTCTCCTGAAAGGCATCTTATGACAGGGTCTGTGATTAGCGTCCAGATTGTCTTAGGAATGAATATAGGAACATACACCTTTGACTATCAGTAATCGAACCACATGCCTTTCCATATCTTCTGGAAAACACAGTGTATCAGTCATCTCTTGCTAGTACATAAGCAACCCTACCAGTTTCAGTTTCTGATTAATATATAACTGTACCTCTCTAGCCACTATTATTGATTTCTAATGCCTGTCAATATATGTCTCAAAATAGCACACACTAAGATATTTCACTAATGTCCAAAGTTACCAAATTTGGAGGCATATTAACACAACAAAGCACAGACTTCATCATTTACAAGGGTGATTGGATTTTTAGAAAAGATTACATTGAACTTGTTTGTCAGAGTATAATACAGACCTACCCTGAAATAAATGACCTCAATAAACATACCTACAGCTAAGAAAATTAAGAACCCTGCAGAGTTTTGTCACTTTGCTCTTTTCAGCATTACAGTCATGAGACAGTATGAGTTTTGCCCCCTTTCCAGACCGAAAAAAAAAAAAAAAGGTTGGTAGTCAGAATGAGAATAAGATAAGATGAGCATTTCATTTCTATGCTGCATTGAGCAGGCTTAGTCAAGGTGACATTTGCTTTCACTTGATTTTTTTTTCTTAAATATGTCACTTTTTCAAATGAGATTTACAAAAATAATTTCACAATTACTGTGTCATAAGGATATGGCACAAATAATGCATTGAAAACATCTTTAACCATCTTGAAACAAAGAAAACTGACTTGTCCACTTCAGGATCTGCTTTACTTTGTAATTATTTTAGATTACTATCTCTTAAGCTTGCCTGGTTAGGTATTCATTTGTTCCAATAGAAGTTTTCTTCCGTAAGTGGTCCGTACTGCTTACATGATAACAAAAGAAAAAGAATAGCTAATATCTCACTGTGACCTTGAAACCTAGAAAGTGGAATACATTTAAATAATTTAACTACACATAGCATCTGAAGTGATTATTACATGTCTTGCATTTTGAAGATGCTGAAGTCATGTAAAAACTGATTAGATTTTTGGTAAGTAAATCCTGTCTACTTCCACATAATAGCCCATTGACTGCTGTTGCACAGGTCTTTTCACTCACACCATATTATGCCAGAAATGAAAATATATGCACATAATATGCATACAGATTATGCATATAGTGCCATATTAATATGCATATGTTTCTATATACAAAAGCAAAAACTTTATTTCAAAAGCCAAATTACTGAATTACGGTAATACGCTTGCCCTGTTCCATTATTTTCAAATTCAAAGCCTTCAAAGTCCTTGAAAAGAAATGCCAGCTAAAATTGTCATGAAGTTTATGCTACTGCATAAGAAAATAGCCATCTCTCTAAAAGAAAATGATTTTACATTTCTTTACCAAAAAAATATAAAAAAATTTGCATTTTTATATTAAACAGCGTTGTACTAGATCATTCATACGAGGCTTGTGACTGCAAACTGAATGACTATGACAACCAACTCCTCCCATGAAGGTTCTGGCACTGCTGAGGGAATGTGCCACCTCACCACAGCCAGGTTCGGCTGTGGGAACCACGGATTCCTCAGCAGCAGCCACCCGCATTGCAGCCTTTACATTTGCTTCCGAGCTGCCGAGAAAGGACGGGTGACATAGACACACTCACCGACCCTGGTCCAAGCAAGAGGCCTGGGGGTGAGCGGGGAAAGGGTCTTTCCATTTCACAAGTTCTAGCCAGGCTTTTCTCAAATACAGATTGAATGTTATTGAAAATTAAAGTCACCCCTTTCTCTCAAAAGTTGAGCTATAGTCAACACTTCAAAAAAACTCACTGGTTGGCAAGTACAAGTCTTTAAGTAAGCTGAAGAAAGAGGCAATCTTTAGACCCTATAAGCACTCAGTGTCTGCTGTTAGTTTCTTCCAGCAGGATCTTTTGCTTACAAGTTTCCTTAAAAGGCTAATAGATGAGTAAATTTTCCTCAACTAGCCCTTTCCTAAGATCCCCCAAATGACAGCTCACACCCAGAACATGTGTCCTAATCAACTCCACCTTCTTAAAGTACCTGATATTCTGCCTGCTTGCAGCTCTAATCTTTTCATGCTGAGCAACATGGAATCATAGAAAAGCCCAGGCCAGAAGGGACCTTTGGGAGCCATGTAGTCCAACTCCCTGCTTACAGCAGGTCCAATGAGATTTGACTGTTCAGGCAAGTTTTAAGTATCTCCCAGCATCTGAAAGTGAAATTGGCTTCCCCCCCCCCCCCCCCCCACCTTTTTTTATATGCTTTAGACTTGTATAAGATACAGGACTGAATGGCAAATAATAATGTAACAACACGAATAATACAGGCAAAAAGCTTTTTAGGAATATAACAAGCCCTTGGTAGCACCTCACTTGGTTTCTTTTCCCTTCCCTATGAAGTCAAAAGTGCCATTTCAGCTGTGTTGACAGAAAATAAATTATTTTGTTAATCACCATTATCAGAAGCTGTTGGAGGATGACATTTTCTAGTGGCTAGGAGAAGAGTACAGAACAGTGCAATGAGGTGATACCATGGCCAATCATTTACTAAAAGTTGGCAAAACTTTCTTCTCTAAGTTTTACGTGTAGCAAAGAAAATGAGTTAGAAAGACCAAGAAACCACAGCGTTTCTCCTGCATAATTAATGTTGCAACTAAAAATTCACATCAGTGTAATAACTTTCTATGAACAAAGTCCTCTTCCTGCCAGAGAAGAGAGTAACATGTTCATTGTCAGTCTTGAAAGTGAGGGATAAATTCTTGAGTAAGTTGCAACGCAAGCACCACTCGTGTGCGTGTCTATATTGATATATAGATACATCATAGCTACAGATGGTGTGACGGGTACTTAATGTCATGGGGCACGTGGGAATTTATGGCATTGCAGATAATAGTTTCAAATGCAAATTAAAACATTCTATCAAATGTCCCTGAAATGATGCAAAACTGTGATGAATCCTCTAATCTGAAAGCATGTTTCACAACAATTTGTGGGCACGTGCCTTTCACATACACAGGTATGTTTTAGCTTTTGGATCTCTCTCCTATTTTGACAACATCATTTGTTTTTGTAGCTTGTCAGAAATTAAGTACTTGGGGTTTTTTTAAATAAAAAATCCCAATAGTCATTTCTCTTAGGAACGTTTTGTTTCTTACATTATGAGTTTGTACAGATACTTTTTATAGACACCATCTCAAAATTGTACAATGTTTAATCACCAGTTTGTTGACAGGTACAGTATCTTTCTCAAATGTCACAAACTGAGAAATTGCAAGTAGCAGAAATGACCCTGTCACTTTCTAGAAGACTGCTCTTGTAACCTAAATAATTCCCCTTTCCTTCACTCCCCCATCACTTGAATGTTAGTTCAAGAGAGAAACATTGGTAAAATAATATCAATTTTCAAAGACGACCTATCAAATCACTGACTTCAGTATGTCCACTGAAAAAGGTTCCAAAGATAACAGCAACTAATAAAGAGTATGTAAATGTCAGCATTACCTTGTATACAGCATTCTGTGAGCCAGATGCTCAATGCTTTGTCCCACACAGTCAACCAAGCAGTGAGCAGGGTAATGTGACTGAGCCTGGAGGCCAGATCAGATTCAACAACCTAAGCGTTTTTGCATCGACCCAGTACACTAAATTTACTACTGATCTATGCCAATTTTTATCTAATATAAGATGAATCATTCTGCTTTGAAAAGCTTACACTTACTCAGGGTATTACAATTGGCACATATAGGCACACCTTTGTGCCAGCGGAGATGATTTGAGCGTATTAATTAACACAGGATTCAATCTTATCCCCCCAAAAAAAAAGAATTCTCAGTAAGGTGTCATAACATTATTGACCTCAATACTAGTTTGCTGGGACTAAAACCCATTTTGGATGAGCAGAGACTCCAAGAAATCTTTTGGGTTTGGCCAAATCAAAACGTCTTAGTTCATACATACATAGCCAAAAAAAGTCAGGCCTGTTTTGTTTCTGCTGGCACAAATGTACAATCAGCCTTTCCAAAGGTGACTTTCCTTATAATAGGAGATCCTCAAGACTCTCAGGGCTGTGTTTATGCTTCCAACACTAGTTCCTGGCTGCAGCCAAAGAATGGGCTTGGGAGCATAAGGCACATGTGCATCATGCAAGTTCAACCACTGCAACACATTTAATTTACTTGTCCCTATCCAGTTGTTGATGTGGATGTGACTTTTTCCATTTATTTAATACTTCACCTGAAATTTATCTTGTTTACTGATATACAGTGATATTGTCCAAGGATAATTCAAGATAAATCTTAATGACTTCTTGCCAGCAGGCGGCACAGACATTTTGCAAGGCAAAATGTGCAGTAACATCCCTTTTCCTCCCCGGTATTTCACAGCACTGTCAGGGACATACCAGTGACTGGATGAAGGAGGTACATTAAAAGTCTGCGTGTTCCCCAGCTGAAAGCAGTCAGAACAGCTTTAATGGAAAACAAATCCATTCTAGCTTGAGCAAAAGTATACAGATTATGCCACTATATTTTACTCTTCAACTTGCAGTCTATCTCAATAAAGAAAAAGCTAGTAAATAACTGAGGTCCCTGAAAAATATTGCCTTTTAAAAAATCTAACATCGCAGTGATCTATTATTTTCTTCAACAAAAGAAACCAAATGAATCAAAACCATTCTTTGGCATCAAAAACATGCCTTTGGTCTTAACATTGGAAAAATCTTAGGTTTTCACCTCTGTGGAATATTCCACAGGAAGGTAAATTGTCCTTCCCACACATTTACTTAGGCGCTCAGCCAGTTCTAGGCTATCAGGCACACAAGCCACACAGATTATGAATTTACAGAATAAACACCATCTCCTTTCACTCTGTGTAAATACAGATTTATTGCTTTTATGTGTTGGCTGCAGGTTTTTAAGCTACTGTCTGGTTTAATTTATGAAAAAAAACAAATAAACATGCTCTCTGGATTCATTTGCCTGGGTCACTGACTATCATTTCCTCTAGAGGACACTTCTATAGGCCTCAACTTGGCCATTCATAGCAGAAAATCTGTAGATATGGAGTCTTGCAGTGATGCTTGGAAATATTGTTCCTTCTTAACAGTCATATAAACAAGGCGAATAGTACTCAAGAACATTGATTGATGGAAGTTCTCATTTCAAGCTGAAACAGTGCATTTTAACAGCCTGACATATACCACTTCCTATTCTAAGTTGCAGAACACAAAATTAATTTTAAAATGAGGTGAAAATACAGCCATTTGTAGCATAATAGGATAAAAACACTTGAATGGGAGATTATTTACAGAATTATGCACACATTTGCAGGTAGGTGGGAAACAAGATGGAGGTAATCATAGACCTGACATTCAGTGCAGTGAATCAAAAGGAAGCAATTTAGACATGCTGGTGCACTGAAGAACTATTGGTTAGTTTATTGACTTACTAAGAAAAATCACTGTAACTTTATCTAACATACTACATGTTTTCTCTTAGTAATATTTCATGTGTATTTAAAGATTTTTTCTCTTTTCAGATGATAAATCCTGATTTATACAGATTACCAATGACTTTCATTTCTCTAGATGCCAATTGTCTACAACATATCAAAATGAATCGTATGATTCTGTGTAATTATTCAGCTAAATAAAAAACCATATTTGGCCAAATGGCCTAATGTCTTGCAGCTACATCAGGACAGATATTATCACTAGCACTTAATGGCTGTTGATTAACATAATGCAAGTATGATATTAAATTAAAACAGTGTGCTGGGTTCCAGGAGGTCATGCTAAAACAGCTGGTGAGGTTACGGTTTGGTTCCTTCACAATATGATCACTAGTTTGCTGATGAAATCAACATAGCACATTAACATACACATTTCTTTGTGGTATCTTAAGGATCTATATCCTTTAAGCAGGTTTTCAACAGACAGAAGCAGCAGCTCCCCTTCCCTTGTCCTCGTTATTTAGGCATCACGCTGTTCCAATATGCATTATCTTTAGATCAGCGATGTCTAAGGAGCTAATGATCCCAAGATCTCTAAGAGGACATTTGTCCCCATTAGCATCAAGACTCAAATAAACCTTTATTAAGCTAGTGCCTCATTCTCTGAAATCCCAGATTCACTCCCCTCCTTTAGTTTGTGCCCTGAAGGCCACCAAAGCACATGTAGATTACACCAGTTCTTCCTCTTCTCGAACACACACGGACTCCTGAGGGACACCGTGACTGCAGACTGCGATTCCATGTATTCCTGCAGTGAACTTGCCTGCTCAACACTGGTCAGCATTTTGATTGTTTGTACTTCTGCCAGGCACCAGAAAGTCCCAGTTCAAGGACAGGTCCTTGCTGGGGCCTTCCTAGCAAAGGCCCAGCACCAGTTTGTTTCCCATGCCACTCCATAACATTCTTTGGTCAGCTTAGCCTGTCCCCTTTGACAAAGCCTCCTTTTTACTAGTACATACAAATTCAAGATGCTACCAGAGCAGCAGAAGTGATGAAGAACATCCTTTGAAGGATGGCCTCGATCCCCAGCAGACTTAGGAAAGCAGGCTACTTTATTAGGAGAGCCAGATCCAAACCTCCTGTAATGATCCTGGCCTATGACAGTCCCACTTTCCTCCTCTTAAGCAGAGGCGGCAGCAGGAGCATGCTTTTCCATTTCACCATTAAATAGTAACTAGGAAACTTCATAAAGAGCACTGCCTCTTTTCTATAGCACACTGCCTGGTTGTACGGTAGGTGAGGGAGATTAAAGGTTGTGGATGTTTGCCAGAAAGGCCTCTGCAAAGGCTGCACAATACCGATTGCCAAGGTAGGCTTCATCCAGAATGCAGTACAAATGCAGCCAGCTCTCTACAGTGCGAACAAAATTTGAACATAGATGCAAGGTAAAGGAAATAAAGCTCACTCTGTGGCACAGATAATTAAGAGGAATGGCCAGTCAGATATTCTGTGTTGTCTTTATTAACATGCACCCTGTGACTCTAGTAGAATCATTAAATAAAGCCAGCTTTTTAGCCCGGAACCAATCATAACCAGTCAATTCACACACTTCAGGTCTCATTATAAGTAATTCCTGCTTGTTAGTTCCAATCGTGTTCCCAACTTTATGGGACTTGCAGAAGCTAAAGAAGCCTGAATTACAAAGATGACTCCAACCCTTAACAGGAACACAGACTTTATGTTCCTTTGGAAAGGAACACCCAGTTACCCCAAGTGATTTTACCCATCTCATAATTTGCCATAAACCCAATCTTCACCTAAGCTCATCCTAGCTGCACAACCTTAGAAGAATCCAGTAATCAAAAAACTTCAATGTTTAACAAGATCCTTTGTAGGCATGAGCCTACAATTGCACTTTTCTAAATTTTAACCCTTACACCAAACTTTCAGCTTAATTTTTGTCATAACCAATGGCCAGCATAAACCCAATGCCAAACTAACATTAGCCCATTTTACTCTGGTGGGACCACTCCTCACCCTTGCTTTACAGACTTGCAGGATCCAGTAATGAATTGAGTTATTAAATCCGTACTACTCTTCCCCCTTATTGTCCTCATCGTCATCTTAAATACAGTACACTAAACAATGCTGCTCACAGAAGAAAAACCCAATACCTGCCTTCTGTCTCAGCCCCAATACAGCATTTTCATTCTGCAAATATTGGCTAGACTAAGGGAGAGGCAAGTAGTTTACAAAGAATTCTGAGACTGAGGGTCACAAAGGGAAATATTTCAAACTGAGATTACAGTTCAGAGCTGTAGAAGCTGAAGCACTACAGCTGTTGGGTGGTCAATAAGGTAACATAGTTCAAGAGGAACTGAACAGTGCTGCCATTCACAAACTCCTTAGAATGAACTTTGAGGTCATAATACACTCCTGGGTTATATAGCTATATAGCATGACAACACTACTTAGGGATAAAAAGTATTCAAGTTCTTCAAGTACACAGGACCTTCCTTCCTTCCAGATTGCCGTGCAATCTGTAACTTCTAAATTGAATTTAAAAGTTTAAATTTAAAAATATAAAATTTCAAAACTGTAGTGCAGGCACACAGAATTACCAAGTCACACAGAATTACCAAGTCAGATTATTTCATTCATAACAAGCTTTTAAATAAATCATGTTATCTCAACCAGATGTCTTCCACACAATCGTCAATTATGCATTAAACCTCAGCCAACATATCAGGGGTAATAAGACTGACCTTCCCTGGCATGCTTCCCCAGCTTCTGCTGAGTCTGCCTGCCCATCCTGCAGCTGCTCCAGGACCTGCCCATCAGGGTGTCTCACAGGGAACCTGAGGGATGTGCTATGGCCCGTCCCGCTGATCTTGAACAGTAATACTCCCTTCTGCCTGCCTAAATTTGAGACAAAGAAATAAAGTAGAACATGTACAGTAAGCAAAGAACAGTGGAAAGTTACCAGCTAGAAGAGTGAGAATATAAATCGGGCTAAGAGGACAGTAAACAGAGGGGGCCGAATCAAGACCTGGCAGACTGCAGTTGGAGTCCTCATGGTGAGTGTTTCTCCTTGGCAGCTGTCCCCAGGCTACATCACCTGTCTGCTGCCTTAATAAAAAGAGAAAGAGAAACTCCCTGTACTCTTGAAAACATCTCATTACTTAAACATAAACTCAGTTTTACTTGTGTGGGAGGTAACAATGCAAAATTAAAGATCCTGGCAGCACTGCTGATGGACTCCACATGGAACTTGGAAGAGCTGCACAGATTTCCACATGGAGGTGTTTGGCATCAGAAGCCAGTCTGCATATCCATGGCCAAATATCAGTGCTTCAGTTGCAACCCGTAGTCGCGTATCTGTGACAAGTTCTTTTAACAAACAGATATTGGAGTTTTCTAATCAGAGAATTCTTTATATTATGACTCAGTATGTTGCATATGAAACAGCTCTATCTTTTGTCTCCCAACAGGCAGGGCTG
Organism: Sula dactylatra; assembly: GCA_013389905.1. Lineage (NCBI taxonomy): Eukaryota > Metazoa > Chordata > Aves > Suliformes > Sulidae > Sula > Sula dactylatra. The sequence goes on from WEKW01006936.1 coordinate 38,201, forward strand.
TACCACAAAAGAGGAAAAGAACCATTTCTACTTCACTGAATAGCAGGTATGCTGTCAGTTACATTTCTCATTTTAAGGAATTCTGTGGCAGATCTCCAGGATACTTTTTGGATTATTCTCAAGCTCTCCTCAGACAGATCACCTAACACCCAAACACGTCATGCCAAGTAGTTCTGTTGGACAGTAGTGTTACCTGACATATCCAAATTGTGTGCGGGTGGTACTTGAAAGCTGAACTCAACATAAGCAATACTATATATTAGTTGGCATACCCACAAGCACACACACTTGAAAACAGACAGCACTGTGCCTGCAGGAACAAAGAAAAAATTCACAGATTTCAAGTGCCTACATAATAAGGCAATATTGGTCCATGTTCCTGGCAATAATGATACATCTCTATTTTCTACTTAAGATTATTCCTTAATTTCTCTTTTTTAAAATAAAGAAATATGTATATATTACTTATAAGTAAATTTATCTATTTTCTCACATCACTTAGCCATAATGATGCATGTACAATTCTCAGTCAGTGAAGAATACTCCAAGTCACTTATCCAAAAGGATCAGAGAAGCACAGCCTAAGCAGAAATTATCCCACAATGTCAGAAACCACTATGAAACACATGAGAATATTACATCTTCACCAGGCCACTAAAAGCTTGTTTATTTAACTTTATAGCATCTTCACCTAGATAAAAGTACACAAAGCCAAATCTCCAGCCAGTATAAATAAGCATAACTCCCTTGAACCTAATAAAATTAAACTGACTTATAACTTAGGGGATTCACACGATACAGCAAATATACGATATAGATATATATGTACACGATATATATACACGATATCGTATATACGTATCGTATATATACGTATCGTATATATATCGATATATCGTATATATATATGATATATACGATACGATATATATACGATATATATCGATATACGATATAGATATATTATATAGATATATATATAGATATACGATATAGATATATAGATAGATATAGATATATATAAAATACATAAACTCCTAATTCCATCTTTATACAGCATCTAACACCCTGCCTAATGAAGCTCAGGACTAGCGTAGAATTAAAATACTAATGAAATATAATAATCTAAATTCTCTGTTGGATTTTGTGAAGGGAGAAACAGGTTTTATTTCACTTTTCTAAATATTAAAACTGTACGTGCTACTTCGCATAGTTCAGCTAAAAGCAATTGGTTGAGTTTGCACCTATTTTTTGCTCCTTGCTTTCCCCACTATCACTCATTCCTCATACATTTCAAAACATCTATCAGTATTGTAGCAAGCTTTCAGAGAAATCAAGGAACTCATCAAAGCAGATTAGATAGTGTTGTTTAAAATTGCTCTACATTTTAAATTAAGCAATAGCTATGCTGTAGTTTTTAAAGATGCCTAAAATTCCATTAAAATAAATCTAACAGGACACAACCACCCTCTTTTAATTCCTCTTATTCCAGAAAGTTATTTTCTAGGCATGTTTCCCCCTTATCACATACACCCCCAAATAATTACCCCACATTCCTCTGTTGGAGCTGTCATTAAAGTATTGTTTAAAAAAAAGCTATCAGAACAGCTTTAGTGCAGCCAGAAGAGCTCGTGCCCAGCTTGCACAGAAAGCCACCTCTCACCAGAATTAGTGGGTTGGGCTGACCACTTCACGCTGGCAGGCTGGCCTCCCACAGGTGTGATCCACATGGCCAAACAGGTTTCACTCTGGACTTGGTTTTGCTGACATTTATTTTTGTTCTTGCTAAGATACTGAATCATGACCCAGATTATAAACAGCATACATTTAGAGCTATATGATCTCAGGTTCTAACAGATTTTTAATAGTTCCCCCTCTGCCCCACTCCCTGGAAAGAAAAGAAATGTAACAGTTAAAGTTTGTTTCTTTATGGCAATTTTCAGCACAGCCATGCCAAAGTGTACTAGAAGCAGCTTGACTACTTTATGGCATAAGTAAAATTGAACTCATGAAGGAAAAACCTAATGTAAGAACAAAACTCTTCAGCAAGCAAAACTGAAGTGTTTATGACTGTTGAAATGTATGACTTCATTCTACAATCATTTAAGAACACAGCTAACAATTAACTGCATAAACCAGCTTTCAGTGGGCTACTCAAAAATACTTACAATTGTAGAATTGAAACCTAAATTATAGTATTATTTTAAACTGATTAGTTTTTCATTTACAGGTCTTATGTGGAGATTTTTTTATTGTGTCTTAATGCAGGAAAGTACTAATTATGCAGGCTTTTTAAAAAAAATTTGTATATTTATATAGGGGGGTGTTTTCGTATAAACTCTTCACATTATTCATAAATATATTTTTACACATCCATCCACTTCCTGAGCAGTTTTACAATAAAAGACACATTTTGTATCAGTATGTGTTAGTTTTCTTACCTATATTTGTTCTGGTCATGCCTTTTATGCCATGGAGATATGATTTTTTAATCCTGAATAATTGGCTCTTCTGCTTGTTTGTTTGTCTTTAACTCTTACTTTTTGATCTACCCAGAATCAAGCAAAGAGGAAAACAAAGATTTGTAGCTGTAGCAAGCTAAAAATCTCAGCTTGGCATCCAGAATGCTGCTGTGCTTTAAAAGAGATGACACTGAACGCGTTAGCCACAGCTGCAGTCTTGAACAGCACCAAGTGCTTCACACAGTGAATCCAAAGCTGATCAAGCCATGAATTAACGGCAAGCTAATTGGGTCACTATTCTGTTCAGAGCATGTATGGTGCATCCCATATAACCACTAAAGGGGTGGTTCCTCTCAGGGTGGTGAAACACTTCACGAGACCTGCAGAAGTCAGCAGCTACAAGGAAAGTCAGCTTTCTCAAGGTTATCTATTGCAAGATATTCTGTAGCACAGTGGACAGAACATAACTCTTTCTTCTAAGAGTTCAATATTTCTCTCATCAAGAAAAGCAGAGACATAAGCCCAAGTCCTGCACATCCTTACTTGGCAAGGCAGCAAAGGAAAGGGAGTTACCGTTCGCACCTCTCCATATTAAAAATTATAGCTGAAATTGGTCATTTAGGTTTACCCAGATCTACTAATATTTTCTGTTAATCAAAACTGCACTTCAGCAAGTTAAGAATTCATGAAAAATAAAAAACACTCAAGTCAAATGTTAATAAAGGGTCACAATCTCACAGATTTGTCAAATTTACAAGACAGTCTAGGTGGATCTGAATAAACACACCAAGGTCTGTTATCCTCTTTCAGACTTTTACTTGCTGGCTCAACGCTGTGAACTTCATATTCCCATGTAGTTCCCATTTTTCTTATGGGGCAAATTTCAAAGAAGCACTATCACCAGCAAAGCTCTAGGTCGAAGAGATGAAACAGATGCCTTCTTGGGGTACTTCACAAAGATCCTCTAGCCCACACCCCTAAAATGTTTTAAAGGGATGTATTTCGACTTTGAGCAGTTGATGCAATGCCCACAGAGAACAAAACCACTGAAATTATTATTTCAGTTTCTGCTGTGATTCTCAAAACTCAGGCTAAGCAAAAGTTAGTCTCCAAAGGAACAGCTTCTTCCCATATGTATGTATTGAGATGCTCTTTCCCTGAGATGTAGAAAAGAAGTTAATGACTTTTGTTTTGTGTACCTGAGAGTCAAAACTGTAGCTGGTGGAACAAAACAAGCACATCTTTGATTCCACACAATTCAATCTACTTGTAAACACAATATCAGGAAAAGAAATGAAAAAACTTTGTAAGAAAAACACCTGTGCAACCTCCAGAAGCATCAAAGAAATAATAAACTGGGCTTTGACTCAGAAAACAATTGGATTTCTAAACAATAGGGGGTTTAATTGGGGGAAACATTTCATTTCCAAAACAAAAGAAGGAATTCATGGTAAATGTCTAAGCAAGACCTCTGCAGCTGAGTCAGAAAGGGCTTCATTATCTGCGTCTCTCATCTTGTTAGACTAGTATTTTATGTAATTAAGCTCTGCACCTGCAACAATCTTACAATCACTGCAGTGATTAGTCCAGCTGTATTTATATTTTGTGTAAAGTTGATTTTACTTCTGATTTCTTCTTTACATTCCAGCCTTGACAGTAAATTTACTCTGTGGAATATGACTGGGATTGGATTCGAGGCCTTCTGTTAAAATTAAACTAGTAACAAACCATATTCAGAGAAAGCTGAATTAGGAAGAGAGACATGCTAAAAACTGGCCTCAGAAACCCTTATCTTACAAGGATGACTGTGAAAAAACTGGCAAATCTATGAAGAAAGATGGAGTGCAGGAGAAAGAAGAAAGCACAGTCTCAGAAGTCATTTAGCCATAATTTTAAAAAGGCCTTTGAAAACCTTTACCTTTAACATTTACTGGTTTCATATATGGAAAAGAAATTAAAAAGTCTACATCAGGAACAATTTCCATGTGTTTATAAAATGCTGAGCTGAAAGAAATCCATTTTGGAACTCTTAGCCACTATACTAATATACAGGAATAATAATTTTAATCTATGCAGATCTGATATTTTCCAAGGTACCCAACAAAGAAAAATATTTTTCTAATAGCAACCCCTTGCTCCCTCCTCCAAGACAGACAGAAATCTCTCAACGGACTGTAATTCCCTGCAGATTCACTTGTGTCTCCTGATCATCTCCTCATTTTCTCTGCTAATTCCCCTATTTTTCTCCTTAATGAAAAAAGCAAGTCTCTGGCCTAACAACTGCACAATATTTTTGCATATTTGAACTGAAAACATGTATGAATAGACCTTTCAGTACAGAGTTCTTCATCCTCCTAAGTCTATAGGATCAGCAGCAAGAATACGGAGCAGGCTTTTGCCTTCAGCTCTGTGCTTTGCTTAAGTTAGTCATCCCTGGTAATTTTTATGAGAAAATTAACATTACAATCATTGTTCATGAAGAAAGAGTAGATGTCAGGAACTGGACGAGCTAATTGATCTCTTCAAATGCCCCTAAAAGCAAATACCAAGGCCAATGTTTAAGAAAACAAAGAGGAAAAAAGAACAGAAGCTTTTTCAGTGTCAGAGGTGCACTCAACCTATTTTTCCACTTTATTTCCTGCTCCTCTTTTGCCTTCCCAACACATCTCTCCTCTGAATTACTTGCTACAATTGTTGGTGATATTACAAATGAAAAATAGCACAATAATTAAATTCTGGCATATCACACTATTCCTTCTCTCCTGCTGAGGGGAAGACAAACACATTCAGTATCAATACAAGCTGATTTCAGACTAAATAAAAAGCAGCACAATACTCAATTCTTTATCCACCTAAAGCAGAGTGTGTCACAACATGAAAGTGATAAACCTGGGAATCAAATTTGTCATGATACAACTTTAATTCCAGTGCTGACTATAGAAGACATAGATCAAAAACTTGGAAAAACTTCTGTTTAAAGAAACCTGAGTGAGCCACCACCAACCCCTGAAGACAGAAAAAATAAAACTGTCCAGCTACTAGTATATTGGCAATTCAAGTGAATGCTTTGTCATTATTATAAAAAAAATCATCATACATTCAAGATTCAGGTTTTAACATCATTTGGCGATCTCACCTGTAGCACAAGAGTTTGTGCTAAGCATAGCAACACTGTATTTTGTCTTCAGAGTTTACAGGTCTCCCTGAGCAAGAGGGCTACCCGGGACTTGGGGTTCAAGCTCACCTCTGCCACAGATTTCCTGTGTAACTGCAGATGCCTCACCAAGAAATAGGCTGAAGCACCTGGGCAATTTTCTTAAGTGTCTTTGGGGATCCACAAAATCCTCATCTAACTGCTTAAATGGCTCCAGCTCCTAAGCTGTATTTAGAGTCATTTCCATGCAAGAGGGTTGCTCCCAAACACAGCTGTGACACAGCCATCTGGACCTGTGTGGACCCCTCTGCATTGGCCAAGACATCAACCACTGCACATTTCTCCGCTGGTAAAACCCTTCCATCTACTCTCAGTCTCTTCATTTCTTAGGTCAACATATAACAGAGCTAATAGTCTTTACCATATAGAGCAGCTGTAAGGACAGACAGGGGAGGGTACGCCCTTACTGTAAAAGAACTATACCAGTAGCAAGAAAAAAAGAAGAAAAATATTTGCAAGTCAAGCCTAAACCACATTTCACTCAAACGCACTGGTCTGTCACAGTCACTTTTCCCGTTCATTCTCATGGTCTGGTGAGGACAGATTAACAAAGTTAACAAAGCAAGAAAAAAGATGTCAGACTCTGCAGCTGCTTGAAGTCATGTTGGAATAAAACATTTCCCAGCTGCGAAACATCTACACATCTACAGCAGTTCCAAAGGCTTATGTTCGGGTGAGGGACGACACTTGTTTGGATGGACCGTCAAAACCAAAGAAAATTTTGAAAAATAACAAATCAGATGTTTTGGGTACAAGTTACTTGCAGAAAGCAAAAAAGGGTTCTGAGGAGTTATGAGTTTTGGGGATTTGGTGGTTGGGGGTTTTGGTGGTTTGGGGTTTTTTGTTTTGTTTTGTGTTTTTAGCACAGTCCTGCAAGGCTTTCTGGAATAATATTTATGTCTTCTGTCTACACAAAAAAAAAAGATAAACTAAAACCTACCTAACTGATAATTTTTTATAAATATGTTATCAATAATCAGAAAACTTTGTTTTCTGGATTATGTGTGAAATGATTACACTAGTACTTCCTGTGGTATTTCCAATATTTAAATTTAAATAAATTTAAGTTTAAAAAAATTTAAAGCAATATTTAATTTGTTCTCGGCTTCCCAATGTTTATGTTTAACAATTACAAGTGGACAAGATAACTGAATAGTTAGAGAAACCTACATTATCTTCATACCTTAACTGTGGATTTTCCCCTTCCCGAACAGACATCCTGAAGCCTGGCTCATGCTTCTGCATTTAGTTGACGCCCCATCAGTCAGCAGCACGCTTGCATGTGATGCACAAGCACACAGCATTGCGACACACAGTGGTCTTCTTGTGACCAGACCAGAGAGGTCAGATCTGAAAGCATGCAGGCTGGATTTGTCCTACAAAACACTTCTATATGTCCTCCTCTTTCCCACTGGTGAGAGACAAGGAGTGGCTGCTGAAGCAGCCAACTCCAGCAGAAGGCTTTCACCTGCTCTGGCATGACCCAGCAGACGCTCCTGCTGAGGGACCCAGCAAGACTGACTGTGCAGAGCAGTTATTTTTACAGCACAGCCCCGGGATGGTTGTATTGGCACAACTAACAGTCAGCAGACTGCAGCATGCAAATGAGGACAAGCAGTCTAGACAAGGAAACAATTTCTTCAGTAAGTGTCGTACCCACGCTAAATTTCCTCAAATTGCATCCACAAGCTGCAATAATATTGTCAGTTTAAGGCCTGTGCTGAATTGAAAGGGACAGTCCTGTCATCTCCCAGCCCTTAGCCAGCCCGTCTCCCCTGCCTTCTGCCAGCCCTCACATTCATGAGGCCAGGAAGCTTTAGCAGCCAAAATAAGCCAAGCCAAAAGACAGAAGAAAAACCCTACTGTCTTCAAAATCTCATTCTATGTCCCACCACCTCGTATTTCAACATAGTAGGAGGAATGGGAACAAACATCCGAGGCTACATACAGTAGAATTAGTTACTTTCTTCAACCATCTATAGACTTACCACCACTGCCTCCACCCTCACAGATTGCATTCATTTTCATGCTTTCACCACAGGTGTAGGTGAGAGAGGAGATGGTGCGTCTTTTAGCTCCCCTCCATGACACAATAGCTGTTGAGACAAATCTTCCCCTTTAAACTTTGAGTATTTGACATAAAACACCAGCTCAGCCAGATGGCATTTCCTCACAACTCCGTTCAAGAAGCATTCCTGCCCAGCTCTGTCCATGGTGTACTCACATAACTGAAGTACTAACAGCTGAAAAAAATAGCGCCCTAATTTATCTGGGCCCTTAAGCATAGGCCTAAGCTTACATCCATTTCTCTGTCACAGAAGATAACATATAGTTAAAGGGAAAGGCTTCAAGTTTATTTATACAGGTCACAATTCCCAAGTAAGGTATACTCACTGTCAGCTGCATGACCATGGACTTGCAGTCATACAGTGGGCATCATTAAATACTGGTTTTACAGGTACCTTTGCTCTTTTAGGGTTCTTGGTTACCCTAATTCTTTTGCTAATTGTTCAGTCTTTGAACTGGCCCTTAACCATAGCTCAGACTTTCCCAGTCTGTTCCCATAACTTTAATCCCTGATAGCTGAGTCATAGCCAACTTGCTATCATAGACCCCACCAATATTTTGTATTTCCCATAATTCAGTTGTTACACTCCTAACAAAACCAACCAACCAACCAACCAACTGAAAAAAAAAAAAAAAAAAAAAAAGCCCAACCCTCTTGGCTATTAGAAACACTGTCTCATAATATGACTTCCTCCTTGATGACTATCTGCAAATTCCTGTTGCTTTGGTGATAAAATGGATGATTTTCAGTTTAGCCCAATTCTCTCATGCCCCAGCTCTCCCTCCCACTCACACCTGGAGTGAAGATTGCAATTCACCTGACAACAGCCATTCCCCCTCTGGGACACCATCCCACTATCATCAGCGGGTGATATTATTTGAGATTTTTCTTGGATTCACATATTGTCACAACTGACCTCTACAGAATTATTTATATACTTCATGATAAGCACATGCTTGATCAGTACTTAAAAAAAGGAGCTTATGTATGTAAAAATATACACTGCTGTGGCTGACCTCAAACCAAAGAAAGTTTCCTAGAGTAACCTGAACAAAGTTAAACCTTGGAAACTCTTTTCTTCCCTTATAAATGTTAGTTACCGGAATTTAGGTCTACTGAAACAGACTATTATGTAATTCTCTTAATCCTGCAGTATCTTAAAATATCTTACTGTACTATCACACCAAGTGCAGGCACACAGTGGGCATCAGATGTTTTTCTTGGGGAAAAAAAAAAAAAGGAATGGAAAAATATTCTTCTTTTATGATAAACTTAAATGTTTTACAATGTCTCTTCTCTTGAAACAAGCTGTTCTTTTTATTTGCACTGTAGAAAAATAGATGGATTTCTGATTCGTTTGAGTTTTCTTCTTGTTTTTAAAGATGACAAACTAGAAAAAAAAATCATGTTTTTCCACAGAATGATATTCTGTACTTACAGGAGATACATATACACATGTATGCATGAATATTTATAAAGTTCAGGTGAGGACTACTGGAAGAAACCTACAGTAAGGTTTGGTCACCTTCTATTTAATTACTGCAGGCTTTCCTGCAGCTTCAGAGGCTTGTACATTTAATAAAAAGAACATTTGTGATCTTTATTAAATGGGATAGCCATATGGGAAGGCTGTTCTCCAACAACAGATTTTTCAAAGGAGCAAGTAAGCTTTGTTGAGCTTATTTGAATATGCATCCCATCACAATTCCTTGCATTGCTCCAATACCACATTAAGATTACCTTGCACCTCTTAAGAATTTTTATCTAGATCACAAATACATAATATGCACACAGAAGAGTACTTCAAATAACAAAAGCTACTTTATGCACAGAGAAACCACAGGGTTTAATTAGGAAGACAAGGGGTTTTTTAGTCAGATGATTTTTTTAACTCCATCTCTTATTCTGTAATCTGTGTTAGTGATCCCTCCAGTTTCAAAGAGGCTTCAGACCACAGTGACCTTAGCAGTCAGGAGCTCATAATATTAATGAATCCTTAACAGAGCAGAAACCACAGTGCCAGAGGGAGACAGGAGTAGGCTCTGAGAGCAGGGGCATGCTCTGAGCATTTTTCAGGCTGCACGTGAGCTAGCCCAGATCTGTACAGATGTGCTGGAGTGTCCCTGGTTACATCCTGGCAGGTTACATGTCTGAGCCTACGCACTTCACACAGATTTTATTGAGTTCTGTTATTTAGGAAATTAAGATGCTTTTTCATGGAAAAACCTTAGCACAGACTGGAGAGAAGCAGAAATATAATCCTTGCCTCTATATTAATATCCTATATTAATATGAATAAAGTTTATTTTACTATGACTTTACACAGCACTAGGGATCACTCAGACACAGATGTAACCACAGACAAGCCACAGTCTCTTCTAGACCATTCCAGGGTCATTACGTTCCACAGACTTTTAAAGGGTTGAATCCTACAGCAAAGATTAAAAAATTAAGTTTAATATTGGAGCTCTTTTTCTTCCCTTGAAAAGCATTCATAAATCCTGTGCCAGTCACCATATTCACAGACTATTACCACTTTATTATAATTTTGCTTAACTATAAGACTTATCAATGTAAACACAAAGAAAAGGAGCTTGAAAAATAGAAAAGTAATTTGAAAAACAGGACAAAGACTATTTACTTTCATCCACCTCTGTCTCACACTGAAAACTCCTCAGAGAACATTTACCATTGTAGACTACTCATATAATTTCCATCAAAATAGTAATCAAAATTGAAACAAATTTCCATATTTTTTTTTAGCTGAAATGTTGTGATTTAAGTTTTTATAACACACTGAAACATCTCAAAAATTAACCATTGAAATTTCTCATCCATTTTTTAGGGATGCTTTCACAACAGATTATATGTAGCGGCAGTATTGAGAACAAGTTTCCAAGGTCTGCAGATGATACCAAACTTTAAGATAAAATAAAATAATGAATGACAACACAAGCAGCTTTAAAAGAATTTCAATCATTTAAGCAATTGCTCCAACAGATGGCAAAAGCACTTCAGTGCGCACAATTGCAAAATAATTTGCCTGGAAGTAAGTAAGCCAATGAAAGTGTACTAAATGGGACAATTATTCAGCACAGTGATTAGAAAAAGGATTTGGGGGCTTAGTGTGGAAAAAGAAATACTGAAGCTACTGGCACAAAGGAAAATAGTAAGAAAAAAGTATTCATTAGTAGTATCTGATCCCAGACAGGTTATCCTACTGGTATGCAAAACACAAGGTACTGTCCAGCTGACACCTACCATTCCCTGGTCCAGAAGAAGGAAAACAGATGCTTGTGTAACTGGAGTTACTCTTTCTTCCTTCTTTCTTTCCCGAAAGAAACAGTCCCATTCACTCCCACCCCAGCTCTCACCAGTGCATGAATTTTTGTGAGCATGCAAACCATGAACTGATGTATGCCTCAAACCTTTTTCCTTGAGGTCCGTTTGCAGCCACACAGGTGCCAGGGCTACCACAAGGCAGACGCTGTTGCAGGGTCAAAAAAGAGATTGACCAGGCTTGAGGAGGAGGGTTAACATCACTCAACACCATTTTATCTTGTGATAGCTCACCTTGCACACAGGATCATGGCACACCATCCACCCTAGCTCTCAAGAGTTTTAAGTCAGCTCATGAAAACATGATGCTTTCTAGACGATATAATATTAAATTTTACTAAAGCTGCAGCCTGAGACTCAGTAGGACATGTCATGTAAACAAAGATTATTCATACCAGAAGAGACTATACCAATAAAAGCCCAGCACATTTCCTTACAATGCTGTCTTAGAGATTCTGGGTATGATACCTATCTCCTGTATGTTGACATTAATTGACTTCAATGCCATTAGTTCTTATTTAGACTTGTAGGGCCAACAATCCTCTTGTATCACACTTGTTTTATACTGTTGTAGTTAACATACAGCTGTTTTTAATTTACAGCACGAACTTCTATCTCCTGAAATCAATGCCACAGTTCCAGAAGTAGTTATCTCACTGCACTCCTTAGAGGAGTGTAACTTATACCAATTCTTTTTAAAGGCAAAGTTCTTCAACATAGGAGGTGAACGTAAGTTGCAAAATCCAATGAGCAGGCACCCAAATTACTGCTTGAGACTTCAAGAAAAAGCAGACCTTAAGACCAGCAAGAATTGAAATACTAGCAAAATAACCCAACTGTATCAGAACAGGGTTTGAAAGAGGCAGTCCAGACTGTATTTTTCAGTAAAGACTGTAACAAATAAATATGAAATGTTAAAATATTTTCAATTTAATGTTTACTGCTGCATGTAACCTTAACAAAACAGGCTGAAACACTACCAGCCTGCATTAATTCATTAATTTCTCTTAAGGACATGTTAAGTTTATTTTTTAGTAAAAAGCTTCTAAGTACTTGAGCATTTTAAAAAAATATGTATCAAAACTTAAATAATTTAATTTTGAACCCATTCACCCCCATCCCTAATTGCATTCCTTTTCTGCAATGTGGGTTTCATTTTCACAGCACTTCTTAATAGGGACTTCTATTACGGGTAATATTTCCCATTATATACACCACAGCACTTTTCCCTCCTAAATGTGATTTAAAGCCACGATACAAAACGAATGTATATATAGAGGCACAGCACTACAAAATGACAATTTGAATTACTGCTAATCTGAAACACTTCTTAGCCCTGCCATCAACTAGTTAGCCTAAGAAGCACAGCGGCTTAGTAATGCACCCAAGACAAATAAGGCAGTCAGCCACTGCTCATCTTTTCTGGCAGAGAAGAAAACCTCATGTAAGACTGCCTGGTGGATAATGGCTGGGAAAGCCAAAGAAAGGGTTTTATAATAATACATGATATTTCCGTATTTACTTGGAAACTTATGGCTTCACCATGATAATAATTACCTGCTGACACAGAGAGTACACGTTTTTATTTTTCCTTACAGACACGAGGTGCTTTAGATTTTATATACTGAAGGCCATAAAACTATTACTTATGTTTTAATCTGGTTTACAAAACCCGGTTCCAACAATCCAAACCATTTCACTGTGTTATCTTGGCACACAGAGAGTCTACCTGGCTTCAGTGAGGTGTTACCTATGTAATAGTCTGATAGTCATCCTAAACCTGAAAAACATATCATCTGTCTCCTAATAAATAATTAAACAATAATTTAAAATTAAACATGTTGATGTGTTTTCTGAGTCAGAGAACGTCCTGTAAATAATTTTTCTAATGGCAGATTGTTCTTATTATAATTTTTTTTTTATTTCTGGCTCAATATATTATTTAATTAGCTTCTCAGGTTTAAAAAAAAAACCCAAACTTTTCCAAACACATCACAGGAGGCAAGCTTCTCACAGTCCAATACTTATCCAAATGCCACCATGACATTTCATATCAATACTTTGAAAACTTGCTAATGATTCTTCAAACCATAATAGCAAACATCCTTCCCAGCCACCCAGAACATGATATGGTTCACTCAGAGTACCTAAGCACATCAATATGTTGTGAACAAGAAGCAGACATCAGAATGAACTCAGAAATATTCAATAAAAACAAGGAACTTCAAGACAACAGTGGGACAACACACACACAAACTCAAAAAAGTCAAACACAGCATACCCCTCCAGCCAAAAAAAAAATAACCACAACAGCAACTCTCACCTTTTCTCCAGATCCTTTAAGGAAGATCTGTAGATCTACTTCAAAAGTTAAGCCTGGGAATTAAATTGCATAGCTCTGCTAGATATTAAAATCAAGGCCATAATAGCGATGCTGTGTTTACGGCATATTACAATTTTTCCCAAAAATGATGTCCAGAAAATTATCACCTACAGAACAACGAGAGGTCATCAGTCTATCTCACCGTCCTTTAAATGCATACAAGTGACCTATCTGTCACATCGTATGCTACTAGCATCTCCTCTTAATCTGTATGAATGACCCTTTTTTCACTCATATCACCTACATAAATAAAATAAATCCAAAGCAATTTTCTCAAGCTCAGTTGTGGATTCTGTTACAAAGAAAAGCTGTGTAACTGAAAGCTTGTCTGGTTTTCTTCATGAAAAATAAGACTTTCTTCTATAGGCCTTGACAATTTTATGTTCTTGATCAAAAAAGCTATAAATGAGTTTGAACTAGAAAAAAATCTGAAGATTATAGCTACTGTTTTTTAGATTCCCCTTTAAGAGGTTCTCACATTCATTTTCAGTACTGAAAACATGTACTGGTATTTTAGAGGCAGATCTACTTCACCTCAGATGCTAACCAGATTTATTTCAGTTATAATATTGATATTAAAAAATATGCTAACTATTAAGTTGATCTTCCTGGATGCAAATTTTCATTTAGATGCAACTTTTCAAGCCAACCAAGAAAGAAGATTCACTTTGTTACATTAAAAAGGTATTCATTTATTGTGAAATGGATGCAAACTAGATCAGATGATTAAAAGCTGAAAGAAATGCAACAGAAGAACCCCTATTTTGTGGTCTGCTTGAAGCTTCATAAATTGCCGAAGAAATTTGCAGTAGCTGTTTAGTTTCCATACTTTACAAGAGCTACAGAGAAATACATTAGTTGAACAATTTGCCCCACCATCATTCATAGAGAGTATCCTTGGTATGAACCATGGTAACCCTTAATATCTGTTTCACAGCTAATTCCAAATTTTGTTTGATGAAATTAAAAACTCTCAGACACTTTGCTGAAAATTCTACGTTCCTCAAGTTCCTGGAGAAATATTTTTTCTCTGCTATTTTGTCCAATAAACAAATATGAGGAAATTTAAGTGGTCCACAAAATGAATTATCTATCTGTAAAGAAATTTAATTTTGTAATTTCATTCCATACTATAACAATCAAATTTTGGATTCTTTAGCAAAACAACATTCAAAACCTACATTTCAGGATACTTCTCCAAAGCACTTTGAATACAGGCTTCTTTACAGTATTTATGCATAAACTAGGTCCCAGAAAATTGTGCTTGCTTGATGCTTTACTGTGCTACAATTTCCATTCAAACATTTGGAAAGCAAAATGAGAAAGAGAAGCTAACAGCATCTTTTGGGCTTCCGAGTTTGATTCCAACTGTGGCATGCTTCAGGGAGCTCTTAAAAAGTGACAGGAAAAGCTCACAACAGCCTGCAGCAAAATTTGGCATCCACAGCTTGTGGAATAAAAGTCTTCAGGAAAAATACTTGGTTGCTTAAGTCATTGAAATACTACTTAAACTCTAGTCATTTGATTATTTTGTCCACACTGCTATGAGATACCATGAAGTAAAAGATGAATGCTATTGACACGCAGTATTTCTTAAAAGCAGTTCTCTTTAAAGCTGATGTAAATTGTCAACAGCTCTTCTGAATGAGACAGTACATAACTGCCATTTCAGCCATCTATGTAAGTACAGCAGTACAAGTAACTGTTACATAGGCAGGCAGAGCCATAGGCTGTTATCCTCTTCTTCCTCCCCTAAACCTCGCACCAACTACTTTACCCTCAATTGGAAATGTAGTCTTTGTCCCAGGATACATGGTGTAAGAGCTACCACACTTGTAAAGCACCCAATGCTTAGTAACAGAGACAACAAGCTAAACAGCTAAAGCTGGATCTGAGAAGCAGAGTGTCAGTCGGGACCGAGTCTCCCTTAGGCAGCACTGGGGCTACAACCTTGAGCAGACAGAACAGTGTGTTTCCTACAAGAGGAAACAGCAACAAGAAAGAAGCTTGGTAGTGCGGTTTCAGAACTAATTCTCTTCTGCACCGTCCTGAACACTGAAGTGTTTAACAGAAGGTAAAATATTGTATGCAAAATGGCAAAGGGTTTTCCACTACTGTGAATTAGTGACAGCAGAAAGCCTGTCAGAAGCAAGCTTGCAATCCATCAAGATCCAAATCCCACACTCCACAAGCCATGGAACTAACAGGTTTCTGCTTCTGACTTCACTTTTAAAGGTGCCTTCTATACAGCTTATCTGAATGCCAATAATAAGTGATTTGCATGTGGGAGAAAGGATTCTGAATATTCAAGAAAGTAGGTATCTAGGGACACCGCCTATTAATTATGGGATATAAATTAGATTTAAACACCAGACAAATATATTTTTCTTACCTTCTTCCTGACAGTTTGAGGGAGAAGGAAATCAGTCGTTAGACATGCAGAGAGATCAGATTTCTCTGGCCACAGAGCCAGGCAAGTCTGGGTCACACAAAAAAAAAATCTTACTCGGTTTCATTTATTTTCTGTAGTTCAGACTGAAAATATCAACTTACACTCTAGATCAGAAATTCATGATAAGAATTTATATTAGTATACAGAGAAACATACACAATGTGAATAATTTTAATCTAAGACCCTAACATAATAGAACAACAGCACTGACCTATGCACAGACACTAGCAGTAGATTGGAGCAAAGACAGTTTCCTGTGAGTACTTCAAGTACCCTATATATATATATGCATTTCCTAAATAACTATAACTTGTGTAGCTTCTACTGTAGCAACTTCACAGAAAAAGAAAAAAGAAAAAAAAAGGCTACAACAA
>WEKW01006938.1:0-14794 GCA_013389905.1 Sula dactylatra
TTGTTTTAAGGGCAGTATGCTGCAGGACAGTTTAACTGTGGATTTGATGTAAGAGGTACTACTGGTTCTGAATGAAGACTCCCAGATCTCTCTTTCTAGTTTTGCTCTGCTTTGATACAGTAGAAATTTTTTTTACTTCATTAGGGAGATGTGTCTATCCAGTTGGAGAAATGAAAAGAGGAAGGAGCGATAGCTAGAATGTCTATTTATAATTTCTTTGGTACTCTGTCAGTTTTGTCCTTTTTAAATGCTGTTATCTTTAAGGCTTTATGCTGTGTGACTTAGTTGTTATGAAGTCTTCTTGCTTGCAACAGTTGTGATGGTGGCTTTGGATAGATGGAGGTTTGTTGGATGAGAGTAGACAAGAGCATGTTTCTTTGCCCAAGACTTCTATTCATTTAACTTCCTGCAGGCATAAGATCCATTTTATGCCTGACCATGTTTTACTTCCTAAACCTCTGAAGATAGAACAAAGGGGACCTTTCAGATTATTCTTCTTTCCATCTAAGATAAGGCCTGCAAGAAAGCTTTTGTTACGTATTTTCAAAGGTCAGGCACACAACTGTCATTTCAGTTGCCTCAGGCATCACCAGCTGAAATTGTAGTCAGTTAGCTCCCTTGCAAAAACAGGCAGCTTCCATAGGCTGTGATGGATTTCCAAGCCCAGAGGTAGCATCATCCTCTATCTTCAAGGACATGCCAAACTTGTCAAGGATTTCCTCAGAATTATATTGTGAGGAAGCATGAATCTGATGCTTTCATAGTCGTCCTTTTACTGATTCTTCCTAAGTCATGTAAAACCTTACTAAGGAGAGGCTGCTTACTCTTAACTCTGCAGGGTCATCCAGTTTTGGGTATTTCTTAAAATGGTCCAAGGTCTTTTGGCACCATGCCCATCAGCGAAGTAGTAGTGTGTTCTGAACTACATAGATTTGGTTCTTCAGTTGTCAGTGCAGTTATTTTTTTCTCCTGTGAAGCGTTTCTAAAGCTATAGGAGTATTTTAGTGTGTGATGCAGTTACACAGGCTATGGCAGGTGATACCATTTGATAGTTACTGGAGGAAACAGTTTTCTGTTGCACAACTAACACAGTGTTGCTGAAGGTCATAGTTTTGTACTTCGACTCTGTGCTGTCTGCACTTTGCCTAGGTTGACTTATGGCAGTGTGGTCTTCTATAATGGAGATGAAATTGAAAGGTGATTTCAGCATTCTTTCTCACCTACACTGTGTCAAAAAAATGAGAGAGTAACCATTTATTCCTTAGTACTTATTCTTTCAAAGGAGACACTAAAACACTGAGTTTATACTTGTAAACTGCTTCGTTACCTGCTTTCTCAATAGCGTTAATTTTCTCAGTTTTGGGCAGCTTGGACTAGCTGGTCATTGCCTGCCTTGTGAGGGCTTCTGAGTTGCTGTTGTCTGAATTGAGAAGAGATAGGACAGGACCTAGAAGTACTGGTAGCCAACCTTTTGTGTTTGGTGCAGGTGCCTGTCAGAGGTCATGGCTTCAGTGCTTCACAGTTGATGGTACCTTATTTGCATATGCAAATTTCGTGCTTCAATACTTTACTTTAAATACTTTAAATACTTAAATACTTTACCTAGGCTATCAGCTCCTAGAGATGGGGACCTATATGTAAACCTATCTGCCATCTTACAGCATCTTCTTTGCTTTGCAACTATGGCTCAATAGACTAACCATGTGATTGCTTAATGTATGAGGTGCTGTGCTATTCTTAGCAAGTGTTTTAGTAATTTTATTTTCAACTCCTACAGATACTTCGATAGAGCCAATATGATCCCTGAATTTATTTTAAAGGTGGAGCTTAATATTAAAGCTGAAGCCTGATGTTTGTACCTTGGTCCCTTGTTTTGTTTTTCCTGTATTTTGCTGTGTATGGTGAGCTGTAGCTGTTAAGAGAAGATGGTCTGGTTTATCATGTCCCCAGCTTTCCCAGGTTGTTCTGTTGTTCTGTCTCTTGGTGTTTGAATTCTAGTATGTCTGGATAATGGTTTTTCTTTTTTCTTTTTTTCCTCCCTTAGGCCACGTACTTATTCTCATCAGTCTTATGTTCAATGATGCTTATAAGCATTTTTTTAATTTCCTTGCACAAGAAGATAGCTCTGTGCATGCTCCCTTGCTAGATTTATGGAGGTAGTTGAGAGGGAAATTGTTGCTTGCTTCACAGATTTTCTGCACTGTGGTTATATCTAGGCTTCCTGTAACTAGCAGAAGTTGTTATAGCCAGAAATACTTGGCATTCTCACATTCCATAAGACAATCCAACTTCTAAAACTTGTTTCTTTCTCATCTCCTCCCAAAAATACAGCCTGTGTTTACATTTGTATAAGAGTAGTTTGTAAGGTATTACATATGTGATGTTATACAAATACCTGTTTTTTATCATGAACTGGAGGGGTGTGAAGTGGAAGTATGCATTCAGAGCTGTCTCTTCCTTTTTGACTTTTGTATCTAATTCTATTCTACCCAAATAGACATCTTGGGAGACTGTAGGGGGAAAGAAGAAAAGTCTTGTAAAGGAATGTTCAGAAAACAAAGAGAACAGAGAAAAACGAGGAGAGAGAGAAGTGAGTCGTGGACGGGGAAGTTCCAACAGACGGGGAAGAGGAGGCAGTCGTGGCCGAGAGTGTACGTATAGGTGTTCGTTTTTAAAGATTCAGACACTTCTCTTGCAGCTGAAACTGGCTGAGTTCAGAGCAAATGCTTAATAATCCAAGCTATAGCTCAGCGCTGAAGGGATCATAACTCGTTTGTGTGACAGGTATACTTGATCTGTCTATGTGACTTGGTTTTGGAATGGTCTGCACTTGTTCACAGGCACTCGATTTAACTTAAATTTCTGTCCTTTTTTGACTGATTGATCTTGTGCAAATATTTGTTCTTTAAGTTTTAGAATTGACTCTTTGTAAGACTGCTTGAGAACAAGTATGTCACTGCACAGCTGATACACTTTTTTGTTTCTTTTAATGAAAAAATTATCCAGCTTTGACTCCATCTCTTTATGAGTGGGAGAACCTGAAGATGTTCTCATCTTCTCATAATGGGAGTGGAAAGACTGCCATCATTATTAATCTCTAGTGTATATTACTCACATAAGCAAAGCAAAGGTGAGTTTCTACAACAGAAAATTCTTTCTGAGTTGAAACATTAAAAATTTGCTACAGTTTATACAGGTGCAATAATACATTGTACAAAACCAAGCTGATGTTTCCAAGTTAGGTAGAATCACATTAGATCACCATTGGATACATGTTGCTTTTTCTCTAAGTTTTATCAGCAGTATCAAAGCTGTATACATTGCCTGTAGGGGCCATACATAACACTGAGAGATGAGCAGAGAAACTGGAAGGAGAACAATAAATTTAGCTTTTCACTTTAGAGCAGGAAGAATATTTACAATATTAGCCAACTATTCTAATTTATTATTGGAATATTGTGCCAATGACAACATTGTGAATCTTTGTAGAATAATGTCAAGATAGGGAAAAATATTAATACAACTGGCAGCTGTGCTTAGAATGAATTGCAATTGGATCTATCAAAATGAAAGTGAGGGGCAGAATTTTTGCCAGAGCCAGATGGGGCTTGTCTTTTTTTGTAAACTAGAATTAAAGATTTTTCAGATCGTTACCAAATCTTGATATTCTCTTCCCAGCTTTATGTCCAAGCATTAAGGGTTTTGGTGCTGCCATTAGGAGAAGTTGTGGAGTGCAAAATCTCAGCAGTGTTTTAAGTGGCCAGTCTTTTTTTCTTTTTTTCAGGGAGCCAGGCATCTCTCAGAGTACCTCCTCAGGATTTTTCCACAAATAGTTAAGTTGCAGTGGTTTTCTAATGCCTCACCTTCATTCCGTTGTCATCCCTCTGACTTAAATACAGAGGAGAGTTCTTTTCAGTTTCCCTGGTTGTACAGGGATGTGGTATGGGCAGACAGGAGAAGAGTTGTTCTTGGTTACCCCTTTTTCTTTCACTGTTGCCATCCAGTGCATTATCAAGGAAGCATAGTATAAGTTGGCTGTATTTCCTACCTCCTTAAAGAGTTGAGGCCATAATTAATTTAATATTGTAGGCTGCAAAACACTGCACTTCCTGCCCCTCCCTGCCAGAAAAAAACCCCAAACCAACAAACAAGCAAACAAACTAAAACCAAAAAGAAGATAGAAGTGTGTCTATTGAGGGGCATTTCCCTCTTATTAGATACTTTGCTTCCTAACTGTCTGGGGCAAAGTAAACATAACTTGCTTGCAGCTAGGCCCCCAAAGAAGAGGGGTGTCTGGGATGTGTTGGCCACCTCACTTAAAAATCTTGCCTTTTGTTTTGGGGTTCAGGTTAAGCAGATGGCTATATTCTCATGTATGAGTCTCTAAAGCTTCTCTTAAGCTGTCCTCTCTCCACAGTTAGAGCTGAAGAGAATGGAGTGGACAACAATCAAGGAGACAGGCCTTCAGAGCGTGGGAAGCGTGGCCGTGGGAGAGGTGAGATGGTGGCATTGGTGTGGGACTGGCACTGTCCTGAAATGGAATTCTCCCATTTATTTCCTTAAACATTTCTTTTTAAGCATTTGTTCATTATCCTTTGATTCCATAAGCACTTCAGCCACCTTTAATTTAGGTGCGACTACTTCCCTTACCCCTTGTCATGTCTTGGTCTCAGAACAACTTAAAAGAATTGACACAAATCACCTTTATGGTAATTTCCTGTGTAGCAGGCTGGTGTGCTCTGGCTGTGGAGAGCTGTTTTTCCAGATCGGCTCAAACCAGCTGCGTGTGAGTGGGAGCGCACTGGGCTCCTTAGGATGTACCTTGGCAGCAGGAGAGTACAAGATTCCATCTGTAGGGCTCTTGAGGAGGGATTTGATGTGTACTTGTGTTGTTTCTTTGGGGTGGATCCGGTTGTCAGGCTTGCCTTCCATTTTCAGTGGCCAATCAGAGAAAGTACAAGCCACCTTAGTGACTTTTTGGTATGAGAATGAATTTGGCATGGAAGAGTTGATGAGAACTGTGGAAAAAGAATACTGTGGAGTCTTAGGTACAACTCTGATCCTATCCTGTAGAAGAGATAGGAAAGATGTTGATAATGGATTTGATGTGGAATCAAGGGATGTGTAGTTGTTCTGGATTTTCAGAGGTTGAAGTGGAAATAGGCTTGTTTTTTCTTAGAGCAGGAGGACTGAAAATATGAAACCTAGGTACAATGCAGGTTGTGTGAGCAAGCGGCTACTGAATGAATTAAATTGATAAAACAGAAGTGTACTTAATAAGTAATGTCTGACTTGCAAAAAAGTCTGCCTTCAAAGAGCTCCCTTCTCTTTGGAATATCCAGTAACAAGGCATTCAAAGACAGGTACCTCCAACTTCATTGTCTCCAGATCTGCATCCTGAAGGAGTGGAAGGATGTAAAGATATGTAACTTCCAGAGGGTTGTGACAATAACTTGGTTGTGCCTGTGAATCAGCAAATATCGAACAGTGTGTGCAGAGAGCTAGCTTTGCAAAGGAGGGTGTGGTATATAGTTCAAAGCTAGAGTTTTCAGTACATTAGCACTGTTAACAGATGGAATTTAAGTCTTTCAGTATTTGTGTTATAAAATAATCCTTTATATTCAAATTATAAATATAAAGGTAGGATTTTTTCAAAATTTTTGGGTGAAACTTAAAGGTTAATTTCAAATGCAGCCTATTTTTTGCTTTGTAACCTTATGAACAATGCACTGCTTTTGTTGTCAACACTGTAGCTCTCTAGATGAATATCATATGTCTCAAGCCAAAGCACTTAATCATCAGAGCAAACTGACATATCTGATTGAAGAAATAGGAACAACTTCAACCAATTTCTGTTTGCTGGCTTGGTGTACCTAGTATTACTGTATCTCTCTACCAAATATTTTACACTGTATATTCATGTCAACAAAATATCTTAATGAAATGTTCTCAACTGTCTGTGATAAACCTGTTGAACGACTTCAGGATCATTATATTACAAGTGTGTGTATTCTGTGGCAGGAAATGCCATATTTGATTTTATAATGCAGGTCCTTGAAATCTGCAAGGAGTTGTATTAAACTGTGTATTTCACTTCTCAGTATTTCAGGGATGCATGCCCTTCCTTCTTTGGGTTTTAATAGAAATAATTTTAAAAAGCTTCCTGCTGTTTCATTCAGTAGCCTTTCTTTTCTGTTACACAGAATAGTTAAATGTGGGATAAAGTACTTCAGCTGAAAGTAAATAGATTGCTGGTAGTCACCACAGAACCCCTTTTTAGAAGTGTTTCATGCAGAGTGTGTGTGTGTGTGGAATCTAGCCATTGGATACAAAATTAGGGGTCAGCTAATATCTGAGCAACGCACTGTCTCTCTCTATTTTAAGCTGCCTTCTCAGGCTGGGGTTATCTTACTGGCTGCTTTCTAGGGGAAGGTTTGCTGGGCCATCATATTACTGCTTCACTGTAGAACAACACTGAAATTAGTAGAAATGGGATTGACACTGGGGTGATAACGTGCTGTTTACTGAGAGGGGAAAAAACCCTGATACTGAGTATTTCAGCCTTGGTGCTGTAGGCACTAGCTTTCTTGTGCAGTAGGCCTTCTGTTAATGACTGTGTGACATTCCTTTCGACTTTATAGGGTAGTAGGTATACAGTGTACAAACACCACTGGTTGCTGGTATGCAGGAGATCAGGGATTTGAAGTAGATATGTGTTATTGACTNTGGAATGGAATTTCATAAAGGAATTATGGAGGAAGACGGTTATGTCTTTAAGATAGCTCTAGAAACGTTTCATTTGTGTTTTAACCAGCTGCAGTGTTACATACAAATTGACAAACTTTACAAGTACTTTTTTTAATGCTGCTGTGTTTTACTGTCAGCACATCTTTAATTCTAAGTGCAGGTCTGGTTCTCCCACTGCCCACCACCCCATGTTGAACACAGGATGCTGGTAGAGCTAGAAAAGGCTTTTGAAGGTACTATGAAGACTGTGTTTATGGGGTGTGAAGTACAAGCAAACTAGGACTTCTCCACCTGAAATGAGAGGGTGGAGTGGGTATGGCAGAGATCTGTAAAATTTCTGGGGAGAAGGTTCTATAGGGAATCAATTGATCACTCCAAACAAGTAAGCAAATGAGGGAACATTAAATGAAATCAATAGGTTACACATTGAAAATGAACTTATGGGGGTTGTTCTTCATACACGTAGTTAACCTGAAGAACTCGTTTCAATAAGATGTTGTGGGTGCTGAAAATTTACACAGAGAGACTTGACAATTTCACCCTGAAAAAGAACCATGGCAAGAACAGGAAAAACCATCGAGGGTTTTGATGTATGTAAATTATCTTTGGCTGAGGAAGTCTGAACCAGAAACGGTTGAAGACAAGGTGAGTGTCCAGAGAAATTGCACTGTGGTTTCAGTTTGTATACTCTTCCCTAGATACCTAATTGACCGTAGCTGATAATGGGATAGCAGGTAGATGAACTTTTGGACCTGATTCAGCATAGAAATCGGTGCCGATTCATGTGTAGCAATTCCCCTGGTTTGTAAAATGAAAATACCGCTTTTCCTTCTGTTCCTCTATTCTCTTCTTCTTCTTTCTTCCAGAGCAATGTGAGCGTGCCATAAATGTGGATGCTGACAGGGAATTTTTTTCTAGCAAAACAAATAAAAATGAAAGGGAAAAACTCTTTTGATTTTGGACTTAAAGAGCATGACAAGGAGCTTTTCAAACTCTTTCTGCTGGCTCTATAAGCAAAGGAGCTTACCCTTTTTGTAAATATCTGACTGTAATCCAGATTGTATTCTTGATCTTTTTTTAACCTTTTTTAGATAAGTATGCTATCCTTGAAAAAATTGAGCTTCTGCAACCAGAATTTCATGTCTAAGTGTTTTCTTGTTTTAAAAGATTGGCACAGTTGGCACACAATATATTTTGGTTTTCTTTTGCCAGAACTAGTAAGGATGTTGTTTTTTTTCTAAAACATCAATGTAGAGCAGACCTTCTGGAGGTCACAATCTGAAGTCTGTTTAGTTTTGCTGTGGTTGGTTCTGCATTGGTTAAGAAGCTGTGCGTGTTATGTAAATTTTTGGGTTTTGAGATTAACCAGAACTTAGCTTTAACATGTTATTTTCTTTTAAACATAGCTTTAGAGTTGAAAGCTTTCTGCACATGCTTCTAGAAATGGTTACTAGAGTACATGCAGTATATAAAACTGATCCAGTGCTTCTAGCTTTATGATGACTAATAAGACAAAAGTGATTTGAATTATTAAATATAACTTCAGTGTTTTGGTAGCATGGAATACCTAGAATGCAAACTTTCTATACTTAGCCTCCTTATCACTTCATGAGGCTTAAGCCTCCACCACCTCTGGGTCTGCTGGGAGGATGGCTGGCTCTGCATTTCCAGAGCAGAGACCAGGGCTGTTGAGCTATGGTGTGGTCAGTGATAAGCACAAATCTATAGGGTGTTGCCTGCCCTTCCAGTCTCCATTTCCTTTTCCTTTCAGCTGTTCTTAACCTTAAAGTGTCTTCATCTAATTTAAACTTGTCTGTGTGAAAATGAGTTTTGAAATAGAGCACCTGTGTTGCAGTGGAAGGCTTTAGGTCTGCAAGCTCAGCAAACTGGATTTTTTACAGAATAGGCTATTAAGTTAATGGGCTAGGCCCATTTGGGTTGTGGTACTACACACTTCTCTCATGCTCCCATGTAGTGTGTGTTTGTTTTGGGGGAAGAAATGGTGTGAATGAGATGAACGATCCTTTCCATGCATGGATAGTACCAGAGTGTGAAGACTTGATGGTGTGATTATAAGTGTTTTGAACTCCCAATGGGTTCTACTGGAAACACAAAATCTTGCCACCTGCCTGGGTATAAGTGTTGACTTCTCTAGAGTTTATTCCAGAAAAGAAAAATGTAAATTGAATGAGTGATGGCTAATGAGAACCTAGTCAGCTGAAGGAGATGGGCTGGAGAGCAGGAAAAAAAGACTCCAATACAGCTGAACAGTTACAGTGTTAAAGGAAACAAAAACATGTTTTAAGTAGTTCATAATTTTAAATGATGATGGGGTAGTGGCAGGAATGTTGATCAGAATCAACTTTAATCATAGTTCCCCAGTCCTGGTTTCCTGGAACAGAAACGAGTAAGCAATGCTGCCTTGATACTTTAAGCGGCTGTTTGTGGATCGAAGTGTAAAGGAATGTGAAGAAAAGTTATGAGGGTTATGAGGATTTATATGAGGCAGGGCAGTAATTTTGTTCTTTGCTTGATGTCCGTCACCTGCTTTTGTGTTCCACAGGCTGATTGTAAGAATAGCTATGCCTTGAGACTCACTAGATTTGATGAACTACTGACAAGTCACTTGTCCTCTTTTGTGGGTAGATGAAAATGTTGCTAGAAGAATTGCTGGTTGTGAATTACCACAGGAAAATTTTTTTTTGTAAACATTGTCATGATCTAAACCATATATATGCATCTGTTCAGAGTAGTGTTAAAGCTGTACTTTGTACGTTACAAGCATAACCTGGCATGCCTGCTGGGAGGAATTGGTCCTGTCTGTCTCTTGGTGCATTTGAACTGTATCAGAGGATTGATCTAAGTTTAAAACTAACCAAGCCAAAAAAGAAAAAAGGGGGCAGGCAGCATGGTAGCTGGGGACAACAGGGTTTTTTGGTGGCTTATCTTGGTGTAAAGNAATTTGGGTCCCTGCTCTGAATTGGGGTGTGAAGCCCCATTTGCTCGCTGACCTTTTAGTCACTGTTAAAAAGCATCTTTGCAAACACCTGATGTGTATTTATAGTTGCTTCATGACTANTATGTGCAGACTGTCAGTGCAGGAAAGAGAGCAGAGCTTGTGATCACTGGTGAGAAAGACCTTGGTTGTAGTAGTTCTGATTTAAATGGGTTTAAGTTACTGTGGGATTGCATGTTCAGAATTTGGGTCCCTGCTCTGAATTGGGGTGTGAAGCCCCATTTGCTCGCTGACCTTTTAGTCACTGTTAAAAAGCATCTTTGCAAACACCTGATGTGTATTTATAGTTGCTTCATGACTANNTTATCTGTGTTAGAAAACTGTGCCTTTTAATTGTTTTAAGGCTGTGCTTTAATTTTGGTGGCTGAGAGAAGTAACTTCCTTAGCATGAGAATTTAAGAATATATTAGTGATCTGGTTGTGTCAGAATATGAGCCCTTCCCACTGGCGTCTTGCTTTAATGACCATGATGTATGAGATTCCGTGTCCGAATTAGGGTGGTCTTTCAGTGGTGACAACTCACTGTCCCATGTTTTGAATTACTTCTTCGTAAGTGTGTTTTCCAGCTTTGAATTTAATGCTTTCTGTAATCCCACTGGTTTGGTACTACCCTTTTGTCTTCATTAGAATGCTTTTTGTTGCATTTGTTGATTAAATTTAATTTCAGTTTTGACAAACAGCATAGACACAACTTTATGAAGTTAAGAGAATCCACTTTAAATTCAAGTTTAGGATTAACTTTCCAAGTGACCTGGTATAAAAAAGCCCTTGCTGGCTAGCAGTCTAAGACTGTGCATGGAACTTAAGGAACAATATGATTTCTTTCTAGCAATTTCTAAAATAGTTAGGGGCCCTTATTCCTGTTTTTAGCCAGTAGTTTGTTGTGCCCATGCTGGTATGGCATCTTACATGTACCTCTCTTGGTAAAAATCCATCTTCTGTTCAATATGCTAAGGTTATTCATTCAGGCTTTTGCACTTGGGAGACTGGGGAGACTTACCTCCTTTTCTAAAATCTGTTTGTAATTTCATGCTAGCTATTCCAACTAATCTTTTTGTACCTAATGTCTGCCTCACTCAAAAATATTTATGCTTGATTTGTTTGTGATTCACAGCTTCCAATTGGTCTTGTAGCTGAGCTTGTCGAAAACCTGTTGCTCTCTTCTGTGCATCATTAGTAAATGGGGTTTAGTGCTGTATTGATAGGTGTAGGAAGTAAATTTATTACATAGATGGCCCCTACAGTGTCCCCATGTAAACTTGTTCAGCTGGTTCTACTCTTAAAAAAGTTTACTGGATAGAAACATAATCTGGAGTGCACTGACTTCTGTGAATCTGAGAGCTGCGACCCTGTTATGCCATGGATCAGCTTCCCAGATTAGGTGGGTGAAGGAGAGAAGAGCAATAGAATAGGTAGGCTGAGCAAGGATGTTCAGAGGCTAAGTTTACAACTGGTTGGGTACAATGGGGTCTGGGGCACTGTTGTTCATGGCAGAGCAAAGAGCAGAGCTTCACACATGGGCTCAGTGAAAAGGGATGGTGATTGTTGGGTTGGACCTCTTTTCTAAACTCTGTCTGTCTTATCTCCAACTGATAATGGAAAAAGAGCAAAGAGGGGAAAGTGTAGAGATAGCAGGCCTGGCCTGTTCTTCTGTTTTCTTGTTCCACCAAAATACTGTGTGTTGCTGGATGGGAATCCTTCCTCTGCTGGTGTCCATGGTTCCTCTGTAGCTAACAGTTGTCATCTTGCATAGGATATGGGTAAAATCTTTCATCAAAATGTGGGTAAAGCTATCCTTCTCTTTTGATGCTTCTAAGAAGTGCTTAAAAATGTAGGTAGTAAACATTTTAGAGGTCCAAAAATGTCTTTTAACACTTGGACAGTGAATTAGGGCAAGGGGAAGAGTGAGTGGTGAGGAGAGGGAAAGTTATTAGAATAGGAACTTCCTAAACTGGTTTTACCATGTCCTGGAGCTCTTACCCAGTTTAGGTGGTCCCCTGAAAATAAGTGGTAATTTTGATCCAAATTTTAACAGCCTTTCACGGGTAATGCTGATGTTTGGACAGCCAGTGCATTGGTGACTTAGGTTTATAACTTCTGTGCTCTGATAAACTTCTAGTTGCTTGGTGACTTTATTACCAAATAATTTTGTTGTTAATGTAAACATCGCTTTGTTCTCAGTCTGCAGCTCTTGACCTCCTCTTCTTCTTGTAATACTAAATAATATTGAAAGGCTTCCTCAAAAAAACAACAAACTGAAAAAGCCTCAGATTCTGAGGTCCTAAAAAAGGAAAAAAAAATCTGTGTAGAAATATGCTGCATGTAAGAAATACTTTCTAACAGTTTACGTCGACATGTGCTTTATGGGTGGTTAAGTAATACAAACATTTTCATGCCTTGTTGGCACTATGCAAGATGCACAGATAAAGCTGTTCACTGTGTCAAGAAGTTTGTAAACTGAGGCTGGTAACCAAAATTGGAGGCAACAAATATTTGTTGTTAAAATGGAAATGAGTATTTTTGTGGGTGATAACAAGGAAGTTGTTTGAGTAATTTGAATTGGGTGATTTTCATGTCAGTAACTATGATTAAGGGGAAAGCAGAAGCAATGTGTGGTTGCAGGTTGGCAAAAGCCTGGGAGGGTAGGGGTGAACAGGTGGGCTGAGTCAGAGGAGGAAACAAATGGAGTCTTTAAACTTTCTCTGTCCCTCCTTGTCTGTGAGGAGAATTTCGTGAGAGATTAGGGTACATGGGAAGGCTGGGATTCTAGAGCATCTTAGGCAGGAGTGAGAAAGTAGAGACAAAACTTGAACAATCTCTAATGATTTTGCAATAGCAGTCTCATGTGGAATGGGTCTTTAGGAAAGTCCTTTTCTTGGCATTTGGGGCTACTTCATTAGCTACAGAAAAGATAACAAAAGAGTTGCAAGTCCTGCTGAAACATGTAGTCTTAGGTGAACTGTGGCTTACTTGTGTGTGTTAGGGAAACAAATTCTCCTGTGAGGAAATTTGGGAAGTAAATGATATTTAACTTTAACTACAGTAGTTTTCTTCTTCAACCATAGTATTTTCTAATGTGACAGACTGGTGATTGGCGGCTCCTCTGCTGTTGCTGTTAAATGGTGTTTTCTCTCCTAGGGTTTGGACGTGGCAGAGGGAGAGGAGCGGGGAGGTTTTCAGCCCAAGGCATGGGGTAAGGAATATGCAGAGCACAGATTTTGGCAAGGATCAAACTCAGTGGCAATATTAATTGACAATATTGCCACTGTATGTATTAATATCGCTGTATGTTTGATAAACCAATATGGATGCAAAAATTCACAAATCTGGTAGATGATTAATGGATTATTTTTTTTTAAACCAGTATTTCTAACTAGACATCTATACAAACCTAATGCAAATACACTCAATGTTAATATATCAGACTTGGAGAACCTGTTTGTACCTATCAGTAGCAGCCACATAGTGCCTTGGAGGCTGAAAGTTCTGTGTGGTGCGTAGAGTCCTAGGACAATTTAAAAATAGATATGTTTCAGTGTAATGTAGAATGTGCAAGTTCTATGTAAACCCAGAAAGTCCAGTGATTGTGAACTTTCTCCTGTTTTTTGGGGTTTCATGCTTTAGCTGTTTGGACATACATGGAGCCTAAAACAGGATTAAAAGAAGTTATTCAGCAGTCCTAAAGCTTGTTCTCAGTTTTGTTGGAGTAACTTGCTTCATAAAAGTGTAGCCTCCACTCAGTGTTTGCCTTTAATAATATTTCATGTAATATTAGTGATGTCATGATAAACAGAAGGCTCCTTCTACTTCTCTAATAATCCTTCTTGTTCAAACTTCTAGATGATAAACTGAGAAGAGGTTTTTCTTCAGTAATCCTTTTTCACCTTTTAGCTGCATCTGTGTGTGTTGGCATTTGTGTCAGGAGTGCATTCTGAAATAATATTACTGATATTCCAACTCCTGTCCTGCGCAAGTCTGGTGCTCTGAAAGGATATGATACTGGTTTCTCATCAGTTAGCCACCTGCTGAGAAACTATCAGCTGAGAGGGGCTTATCATTGTGCATATAAACTAATGCTTTATAAGGCTGGGATGAGGAGGTATGCTGTTAAGGGCTGTTTCAGGGATTGTTAGTTTTGTTCAGTTTCTCTATAGTATTTTTTTTTCCAGTCTCCTCACTTTTTTTTTCTCCTCTTCTTTTCTCCTCCCTTTTTTATCTGTGTCTACTCATGGAGGAAAAATGTCTTTTGAAACCAAAACTATCAAGATAAATTATGTGGAAATGGAGATGTTAAATCTAATACAACTTCAGCTAAAAATGATGGCACTTGTGTTCATTGAATGACCCATGTGTTCTCTTCCATTTCTTAACTTTTAAAACTCTAGGACATTTAACCCTGCAGACTATACGGAGTCTTCTGCCACTGATGGCTTTGGGACAAAATCAGAGATTTGGGAGACTGGTCAGAATGATGCAGATAATGGAACTGGTAAGATGCTTCAAGAAGTGGAAGGATTGGAATGAAGACCTGTAGCAAATTGCAGTTAAAATAACCATTCTGTTAGTGTTCAGTTAACTTCTGAAAATGTGAATACATTTCACAACACAGATACTAGTTCATTTTTATAGCTTACCTGCTACTAATGTGCAGAGCTCATGCTGTAGCCTCAGTGACACTCTGGTTAGAATGAAGGGAAGGCAATTTGCAATATTTTTGTTTTAGTACTGGCAATCCCTTGAGAGACAAAGGGATTTGAAGAGTTATTGGAAGAACCTTGTATGGGAAGAACTGTTCAGATATCTTAAGTACTGCTTAAGAGTTCACCTAACGTATTTAAGGAGTATAAGTACTACTAAAAGTGATTGGTCCACAGGCATTTGGCATTAGGGTGTGAGTATCTAAGTAAAATAAGAAAAGAAAAAAACTGTTTACAAATATTAATCCACTCAGCGACTCTGGGATGGCTTTGAAGCCCCACCTGTACAACACAGGAGTGTAAGGATGCAAGTCTCTGGGATGGAGGAGAATTC
>WEKW01006939.1:379-11430 GCA_013389905.1 Sula dactylatra
GTTCTAGATGTGTCAAGCACACCAGTGCTATAACATGCCCTAAGCTTCAAAACAATATTGTATTTGATCACCTGAGGCCATAAAAGGAGAAAAATGGCTTTTGTGGAACCTGGGAGTTCAGATCATGGCACAAATGTATGTCTCTGCTTTGAAGACATAAGGAGATTGTCTAATTTCTCCATCTACATATTAGTATGTGCTTTATCATTCCTGTATTTCAGCAATGATATGTCTTGCAATGGACACAAGATTTCAGCTACCTGTATTCTGAAAACCATGTCTGTTTATTCTCAGAATATATCACTGCCGCCTGCTGAACCTGACATTATACTATAGGTTTCTTAGAAACATGAGGTGATAATAATAACTACTGATTAAAGTCTTCCTCTTCTTCTCACTTACAAAAAAGTGACAGCTGGGTAGGTGCCTTCACATGGCCTGCTTTAGATATCAAAGTAAGGTGCTGCTCAGACTGTCTATATCAGTACCCCTGGCTTCCTGTTTAACCAATGAAGGTAACTGGAGTTTTCCTGAAGTACATCCAAGCATTTAAGTTAGGCAGTACACAGTAAGATATTTCTCCTAAAATGGAATAAAATAGAACAGAATGGAATAGTTTAGTTGGAAGGAACCTACAGCAATCTAGTCCAACTGCATGGTCCTGAAAATCACCACTGACTTTCTTTCACTGTAAAAAAAATCTAATGTATTGTGATAGAGATTTCTATCTGCATTTTGCAGTGGGAAAGCAGAGAGTATAACTACTATACACAAAATATATGCAGTGGTGTATATTTTACTTCCTTTTAATTGTACCTTTTAAGGAGCCCTTACTGTGGCTAGACTTTATTTAAATAACAAAAAATCCAAACCTTCCAAAACAGAGAGAGATAATTGGTATCACCTTGTACTATTTATAAAAGGACTTTCTGGAGAGGAAGTATTATCAGTAGGTCATTTTCTTACCCTCTGCTGAAAGAATGCTCACTGTTTAAATTAACTCTTGAAATAAACCTAAAGCTAACTAATATTTACACCTGCTCTACTAAAAATGTAAGAAATGATCGGAACATGTGATCCTGTCTGCAGTTCCCATCAAAATCACAATGGAAGACAATTCTGTGGTAATCATGAGGCAGATAACATTGATTAATGTTCCTATATAGCAATGACACTGTACATTTATGGACAGACTGGTGAACCTTTGCCAAAGCTCACTAAAAGCAGCTGCAAAGCAGGACTGACTTTTAACCTCCCCTGTTTAATACAGGAACTTCTTGGCATAAAAACTGTGCTAGTAGCATACAACCTGCAGGGCTGCCATTACAAAAACAGATTTGGCCAGCAGGACATCTCTATTTCCTGAATAAACTCCTGACACATTACATGAAAATGAAGTTATACAGGCATATCTGGAAACTGGAAGAAGAAGCAACCAAAAGAAGTTAATTCTTAGGGTACTCTGAAAAAACACATTTCTGCTTAATTTTTGATGTGACAATCCTCCTTTTCATTGGTTAACAAGTAATATTATTTGGTATGAGAAGTAACTCATATAGTAACTCTATAGCTGTCTACAGTGGTGAACGACACGCATATGAATCCTCAGTTCTGCAGACAAATTGATCTCTGACCAGTGAGGTGGAGCTTTTGCTTGTCTCAGAAGTATATTGCTATGGTGCAGGAGAATTGTTCTTCCTTGCTGTGGAGTCATCTACGGTTAAAGCCAGGGTGCCAAAAGTCACTTGTCTGTGAGTTGCAAAAGGGTATTGTGGAGAGCAATGATATTTTCCTTCTCTTATGGTACAGGAAAACAGGGAATTCTTTAATAAGGCATGCTGATGGAGGAAGATGCTTTTTACTCCTCAAAAGGCCTTTACCCATGTCAAATTCAATTTTCTGAATTCAGTAATATATTATTAGTGCCATTTTCTGGAACAAATGATACTGTATATAATTCCAGCAAGTTCATTTAATATAGATTTGTTTGCTAAGTGGCGGTGTCTCCCTCCAGGGTTAAAGGTAAAATAAAATGTTGTTTATCCCAAGAGGAAAAGAAATGACAAGATTTCTTCTTCCTCTCTTGTTTCTGTCTGTGAGCCATTGTGATCCCCCATCATAAGGTCTATCACATGCTAAAGGAGAGAGTTCTTGCAAAGAATCCTTTGTTTCAGTAGGGCAGTATCAGTGGCTCATTGTGCCATTCATTAATGCACCACCTCTTTGCTTCTTCTTCTGTTTCTTTTAAACAAACCAACTTACTTCTGGAAAAAGTTGTTCTGTGCACAGCTGTGTAACTGTGGATTACAGCCTCCCCAATAAGCAAAAGCAAGGGCGTTAAAGCAGATGGAGGCAGCATGTTAGAGCTAGAATAAATGATGTCCCAGATGGGCCTCCCTGTCCCTTTTAGGGATATCAATACTGTTAGTGAGGCCTTTCCATTGCAGAGGTCTGACTGTCCCCAGATCACCAGTCTGCCAAAGGTGATATGGCAGTCATCACATTTGCATTTGCATCCCTGCAGTGGACCCAGAGCTCAAGTCTCTGGAGCTTGGTACTTGTGTGCCCCCTTTCCTGGGCTTTTCTTAGCCACATCCACTGCTGCCTCCTGCTACTGACCCTCTGTGGAGCTGTCTCTTCTCAGCAGCAGCTAGGGCAATGGTTGTTGGACCTTGTACATTTGCTGCTATTTGGTGCTTCCTTCAGTGGGGCAGCAAAAGAAAGGAGTGTAGGCTTCCAGAAGGATGGAGAAAAGTACCAATACTGGACATCAGATGTGAGTTCCCTGTTTAGCCAGATGCAAATGTCACCATTTTACATATGAATAAAAGAGCTACATAGCTGTGGTAGTAGTCTATGAATTTTATTTTACTCTTATGCAGCTCTAGTCTAAACCTGATACTTCCAAGAAAAGAGAGAAGTTGTGAAGACATATGATTTTCCATTCAACCGAGAGCTCCCAGAAATCATTTAGGCCCCAGTCCCACATCTACTTATACCTTTGGTATTTCATTCCATGAAAGCCAGTGGAAGCATCCCTAGGAAGCTGCATGTGGGCACATGCATGTACAGTGCCTTATTTCATCAGTCTGGTGGCAGACAAAAAAAGATGGAGACAGTTTTGCTGCCTTAGCTACTGGCTGTGAAAAAAGCAGCTGCTAACCAGCCTAACTATGTGAATTACTCACCTAAAGGATCCAGAAGATCTTTGTGGGTCCAGCACCAGATCAGAACACACATTCTTTTTAAAAAAATCCCTTCTGGTTTCAAATCTGAAAGCTGCTAGCACGTGCTTCAATGCAGGAATATTCATAAATTATTCATCTCTATATTGTTTGCAGGCAAATGAAATGAATGTTGGTTACAGAAAAGTTAGGCGCTCCTGTTACATGGAAGGAATCAAGATCTGCTGCCTCCAACACATACTGTTACAGGTGCTAAATTTCAAATCACAGCCTCCAAACTTTTTCATTTTTGGCTGAGAAGAAACTGGACTTGCGATTGTGAGATGAGTGTGCTAACTTGGGTAACGTTTCCTAAAACTATTCAAAACTGCGCTCATGCTAACATGCTTTCAGATCCAAAATGTTAATTTTCTTGCATCTGAAGCAAATTTGTTGAAAACAGTCAATCCACTTCTGAAAACCGTTACTTTGCTCCTGAGAACTGGCCTGATATATCACATCTGCAAGTAGACATAAATGAACAATTTTCAGACAATGACTCTAGTAGCTTCCTCCCTCTCAACAGGCACATTTTAATCAAACACCCTCTTATGAGATAACCACCATGTAGAAACCATAAATGCATTGTTTACATGGAATACATGTATGAACATTTGAGCAAACTTCACTTGAAAAGTCAGCTTGATTACATCAAAATTGTTATCAGACACAAAACTGCATCTAGCTCTCTGCCTCTGGTCTATCTACCCATCTGTTTTATTTTCAAATGGTTCATCCTGAGAGCACTAGAACACCTCCTGAAACATGCAAGATTAATTAGTCCTGCAATGGACTTATGTAAATGCACAGCCATGAGGATGTGAGTAGTGTTATTGACTTCATAAGAACTATTCACTGGCTTGAAACTTAGCCAGTCTGAATAAACAAACTGCCGAGGTTTTATTTCTCTTCCCTGCTTCCCTATAGACCAATTGGATTAATTTTGTTTAGGCTAAAGTATTTTCTCTCTCTACTGTAATATCTGTCTTCTCTTCCTTCTAATCCTTTATTTAATTTGTCCCTTTTCTACTTCTTGTCTTTTCTCCTTAGTGTAAGCATTTACCATCTTAGGAGAAGTTTTTACGCTCCAGAGCAGATTCTAATAGAGAACTTTAACTATCTGAGATAGCTTTTAGAGCACAATGGGGCTCTCAGCTATAGCCAGTGCTCGTCAATACTATCACAACATAAATACATTCAACAACAACATCCATACCAATGTTGACAGACTATTAACAGTGTCAAACACTCTGATACATCCAGGTCAAAGAGGTTGTTTTCTTAACATCAGCTTGAGAAAGTGTATTTTCATTTTCACTCTAATGAGGAATTCAGCAGTGTACAAATGAGATTAGGGAAAATGTGAAGAAGGTTCTCATCAGAAATTTAGAAAAACAGGTGTGGACTAAAAAATCTGACTGCTTTTCCATATTTCAACTGAAAGCACATCACACTTACATACAGCTATGTCAAGAAGCATGCTTTCCTAGAGCAGCAATACAATGAGAAAGTCTTGCCTCAGCGAAGACCTGCAAGTGGACACCATATGACTAGAATGGCAATTGACACATAATTAAGGGCATTACCATGATTTGGAATCACTCCTACTCTTCCATTATCAATAGAATTTAGCTTCTGAGACTTTTTTCCCTAAGCTGATGGCACTGCTCTTCAAAATAGACAGACCTCCTATGCAAATTACAACTGGAAAATAAAAGTGGCACTGTTTGGCTAGCATATAAACCTCAAATGATTGTTTTCAGTTTGATTCACACTGGGTGTGCTTTATTTCTCCCTAAAAAAAAAGCCTATTTTCAAAAGGAAAGGAGCTGTGAATAATCCACTTTTTATATAAGCATTGCTAGTAAGCAGAGCAGAATAAAGATGCCTTCATTCCACTAACAATTATGAAAAGATCATATCAGACAATGACCTTTAGAAATGCTTCAGTGGCCACTGTGTCAGGCTGTAAGTCCTAAGTGGGAATTCTTCAGACAAGATTTGACTTCACTTTCACTTATATGCCTAATTTTGCTGCATTCGTGTTAACATGATTTTTACTGTTGACTTAACAAGGGAAGAACAAAGTCCTGATGTGGAATAAGCTCACAGAAATTAATAGGTAGCCATATGTACAATTGAGAACTGAGTTTAGCTGTGTATTTTTGCTTCCTGGCTTCTTGATTTTCCAAGGACATCCTTTAGCATTTGATATTGTTGCCAGTTAGAGAGAAGGTAGAGGTAGAATTTATAGCACTGCCATTGATAAAACTCGTACTGAAGCAAACGGGAAATATGTTCATGAATTTGGCTGAGTATCACTATGGTAGAAGAGA
Source organism: Sula dactylatra (assembly GCA_013389905.1). Classification (NCBI taxonomy): domain Eukaryota; kingdom Metazoa; phylum Chordata; class Aves; order Suliformes; family Sulidae; genus Sula; species Sula dactylatra. The sequence continues at coordinate 5,940 of WEKW01006939.1, forward strand.
GCCAACCGACTGATTATTTTCAGTTTGTACATGGACTAATAACCCCAAGAAAGCAGTAAAAGAGAAATGTCTATTTGTTAAGGCTTTAAAATAGCGTTTTCAAGTGAACTTCTTCTAACAACATTCCACATAAGACTCAACAATACAAATCCATAATATTCTTCTGCCATTCAAGGTCACGTTAACCTTCTTGAAGAAGAAGCCAAGAACTCCTTAAGTTAATCATCCTCTACGTTGAAGCTGGTGCTTATTTGATTCTGAGGTTTTGTTCAAGACGGAACAAGCATGTGAAAAATTGGTGAAATGCAAGATTTCATTTATACAAGGTCAAAGTGACCTAGATTTCAAGTGAGGTCCAAAGTATTATCGGTCCTTCACACAAGAAAAGTTTTGTGCGCAGTTCATTTAATATTTAAGACGTTTGCGTAAGAGTATGTAAAAGAGCATTTTCTTCTTGCTCTGCCCAGGAAGGTCAAATAACTGTTAATACTAGATAAACCTTGTGTGAGTACTAGTCCCCAGAATAACTCCGATTATGTTTAGTATTCTCAATATACAACAGTTTATTCAAGAAGGAAATATATAGACAGGGGCTACATCTACCACAGATGCAGGTTGTACAGCTTTGTGAGCTCTGGCTGTGCCTGCTGAGGATCTGAGCCCACTGTTTGCCAAGAAAAATAAGTGTAATGAAAATAGACAATTTATATTGGCTGCAAGACTGGTAAAAAACTTTTGAGTATTCAACTTTGTCCATGATGGAGCTCAAAAATACAGATAATTTTATTAGAAAGAGGTCACATTTTGAGTAGAACATCTTTATGACAATATAAGAAGAAATCTATGTTGTGGTATTAATATCTCACTGACTCAGACCTACACAACAAGCATATGCACTGGTGAAAAAGCTACTGGTTTGAAAATTAACAATTAATTTTATATTGTTTGTCAGAATGAGAACAGTCCAGTCAATAGCTGTAGCAAACAGCATGATTTATATATCACATTTAATTACACATGAATTCTTTAATGTTATTATTAAAAAAAGCACATTAAACTTCTCTTATAAATATTTTAGCAGTATCATAACGGACTGAGTTGTTATTTGTGGTAAGTTTTTTTCTTCATATTTTCCATCTGTCCTACCTGCCGACATGTCGACAATAGACAGATCAGGGACACGGACACTGAAGACAAATGACCAGTAGGAGATGTGCAGCATAACTGATAACTGCAACAGGCAGAATCAGATTTGAGGTGATCTTTTTGTAAAGACTGTTATACTACATTGAAGTAGTTACTCACTTTTAGCTTTTAAATGTCTGTCAGCTACTGTAAATGGAAGAGGAACACAAAAGTTGTGACAAGTTGTGGTATTTTTCCTGTAGGTATTTCCATAAGTTAGAGAGAGATGTGAGAAATATTCAATGTACAGGCCTCTTAATATGTTTTTGTATCTGCTGACTTTCCTTGTGCTAAAGGTCAGAAAGTTTGAAATTCCTGTTCAGAGGAAGGGCTGTACCATGCCTGGAAGACAGGTCCCTCACTGGGGAGGCAGGGTCCCTGCCTGGCTTCTCCGTGAGCGCAGGTACTCTGGCATACCTGCCAAGAGCAGAGTGCCACCTCCTCTGGAAGCTCAGCTCTTTCCACGGGCTAACGCAAGGACAGGAGAGCCTCTGCTGCAGCCCAGTCCCAGTCTAACACCACTTTGGCAAGGCTTGTGGTGTGAGCCAGAAGCAGCCCTTGTACTTAGGGAGACTACTAGCTTAGCAGTGATACCTACTTCACCGTCTGCTCAGTCACTTCATGAGCTTTCACTCACTGAGTAACCTGCAGAGAGGCCAGGAATTCTGCATCATTTGTCCTTAAATCCAGTGCTTTTCTTATGACTGCAATCCACTGCATTATTTATAAAAGGCATACTGCTCTCTTCTTTTTAAATACAGCCCGTCTTATTCTGAACACCTCTTTAAATTGAATATTGTCTTATGCACCTTGATTGTGTGTGGAAATATACTGCTTCAAGGTAAAAGGAGAGGACTTGAATTATTATCCTGAAGGCTGTTTGTACACTTCCATGATCCACCCACTCATCTTACCTTGAGGGAGATGAGAATTGCATGGGCTGGTCAAGAACAGAGCAAAGTACTCAAGTGCTGACTGACAGGGTTGCCCCTCCTAAGTGTTCGCTCCGAGCTCTGATCTCCGAGCTCTATTGATACTCGGCAGTGAAGCAGAACTGCTGACGTTCCTGCTGGACTCCATGCAGAAACCTGAACATCCCCACTGCATTCACGAATTGGAGCCAGATTTCAAGGAAGAAAACTTAAAGCAGGAATTTTCATCTTAAATGAAAGGTGTTTTCACTCTGACTCCTATTCAGTAGCATATTTAAATATGAACCTAACTTTAAACATTAAAACCCTATTGTGTACTGGAAGGCTAGAACTCCAATGTGTGATTGAGCCTAGCTTGCTGAACTTAGGCCTATATCAAGATAGAAACCTCTACAGCACCTCTCTTTATTAAAAATATATTTCTACCAAGAGCTGATATGTTCCAGATACAACAGCAGACTGTATTTCTTAATAGCTACTTCACAATCTCAACCTTCCTAATGACACTATAAACCACTGGTTATCGTACCAGATTTAAAGCGTGTATATATAGAATGAAAGCTCCATTACTAAAGCAGCTATCACAATTGGCCTCGCAACTCTTGCTTTATTATAGAAGAACAGCAAATATATGTGCATGTGTATCTATGTATCTGTATGTGTTCAATTTATAAAACACAGGGGGTAAAATCCTGGCACCAGTAAAATGAATAATTACCCTCCCATTCATCTCAGTAGGACAGGATTTCTCCTCACATTTCTCATCAGCAGTTTGATCACTACCTGATTTCCCTCAAAATGTGGTTTAAACTTTACCCAGTTCCTTTTTTTCCCTACCTCTTGTTTTGTAAAAATGAAAACACAACCAACTGTGATTATAAAAAGAAAACCTGCACATTTACAAAGGCACAATTTCTTCCCTTCATCTACTGGAAATATGTCTTCAAGAGTTTTAAAACCACATTAGAATATTAGCTACAACATATAAATAAAATAGTTCTTTCGCATGAATGCTTAGAGGTACACATTGAACTTAAAGTGACAATAAAATAATCTACAAAAGTAATTTTGAAATAGTTAGACCTCCTTAGGAAAAAACAAAGAAAGAGGAAAATATGTAATGCAAATAAGTGTTAAAAATATTGATCTTAGAACTTGCTAGTGAGAGTAACAACGTTGCCTGGACTAAGCTACTGAAGTAGGCATGTGATGGGTCTCTGTACAGATTCTTGCTATTTCCATGTACTGCTGCTGCTGCTGAAATGTAAAGGGGCAAATCAGAAATGGAGGTGCCAAAGATGGTAAATTCATGGCAATGCTTTAAAAGAAAATGAGTGGGATGGCTTTTTAACACCCAGTTGGCGTGTTCTAGAACTCTTCCCTGGGTAAATCTTCCTGCCCTTCCACTGAATGCTTGTCCCAACAACTGGAGGTATATACGTAGTAGGAGTGGGTGGCTAGCTGGGTCAAGTTGGTTAGAAATGGGGGAAATAAAGAGGTAAAAATATTATATCCAAGTAGGCAAGGTGGAACAGGAAATCAAGATTGGAACTGAATTCCTGTAAAGGGGATGCTGTCAAAGGGTTGACCATCACTGGAAGGGCATCCACTATCTCTCTACTACAGGCCTCACAAAGGCAGAGTACCATCCAATCTTACGTGAGACACCTATGTATATCACGTACATGGCATGCAGGTGGATATACTAGACAGAATGTTGAAAAGCCCTTGACGTGCAAAGCCTTAGATCCTTCAAAAGCTCTAGACTAAGACTGGGCCAAGAGATGGGCCTTTCCTCCCTCACCCCTCTGAAGTCACATTCTGACTCCAGTGTGGACAAATCACCCTCAGCTGCTAAATTAATTGAGCCAAAAATTGAAGGAGAGGAATCCATGTTTCACCCTTTCCACATATGTGAAAGTCTTTGGGAGGAGGCAGGGGGGGCTTCCTGGTCTGCCAGCTAGACCACTCTGCTAACACTTTCAAACAACACACCTTCAAATCCTTGTCTAGACATGGCCTTATGCAAGTGAGAGATAAGAATCAGCCCCTGAATGGGTGTTTTGTTATATAACCACCGATGAGGCTCAGGGAGTTAAACATTTGCAGTAGTTTGTAACATTCCTAAAGCATTACGTTTTCAGCAAAGTGGATTATCTTGTCTCATTTTTCTCTGATGAACAATCAACTGCGATCTTGACACATGAATTTATTATGCTTGGGTTAGACAAACTAAGCCTTAATAAGCTTCAGTTAAAAACTTCACTTGGTGTTTGTGGAGGAAAAGCTCAGCACTTAGGTTAGGAAAATGAAATCAGACTTCTCTACCCTTATCTAGCTTAGGTTGGATGTCTATATAACAAAAGATGTGATTTTTTTTTTTNTGTTCTCATGTGCTTGTGTGGTTAATTCTACCCAACAGTGAAAGAAAAGCAATACAAACTCAGCTTGATTTAATAATTGCAGTCATGATTTATGTATAATGGTGTCACTTTATTGAACATTGATTTGATATATAATGGAGAGCATGTGCCTGGCTTATTTGGAAAGTTTATTCACCACTACAGATCCTTTGAGGAATGTGCAGAAACTTCTAAATATGTGGAACAAACTCATCTGGTGTAAATCAGGTGTCTGAATTGACAACAGCAATAATGGGTAAGGCAATAATTAGTATGCATAACTATTTCAAGGTGTGCAAAGTAATACAGTTCCAGTGCCGGAGTGTCATTGATTTACGCTGGCTGAGGATATGGCCTGTAGAACTGAGAAGAAATGTCTATGCCTACTAACTACTGAAGCTGCTAATGTATTTCAGCTGGCACTAACTGTTTTTATGTCACTGGAAAATTACAGAAGTGCTAGCTCTTGCAAATCAGACATCTAAAAGTTTTTCTGATATTTTCAGTTAGGCGGTCAGGAAGGTGAGGCTGCATTTTGTGCTCTGACAGTCCTCCTTAACATTGAACCCTGGCTTGACACACTGATCAGGCTTCTCAGTGGCTTAGGCATCATCACTACAATTTGCACTGGCTTCTTCCCAGACTGAGACAATATGAAAAGTTGATTTTTTAGTTAACCTTTTGGCATAGTATGAAGATGCATTTAGGAAGCTTTTGAGACTGTTACAATTTCAGGTAGTCACCCAGAAAGAAGCAGCTTCTGAGTACAGAAAACTACCATACTTGGTATTTCCAACAGCAAATCGTTTGTAAGAAGTGACAGCTCAAAACGCATGGGAAGTATTTTAAACCTGGTGGCTCAGATAGCTTCTAGTTTCTAATTTATGTAGAGGGTATTGAGGGTTATACTACACACCATATTTTGTCCTGCCAGATTTATGTCTCAAATCACTTCAGTCACAGGTATGCCTT
>WEKW01006939.1:17850-42806 GCA_013389905.1 Sula dactylatra
TTCCTGAGGCCATAATTTACGTCAGCTGTCCAGCAAGATTCAAAAACTGACTAAATATTGATGTGGACAACAGCAAACTCCCAAGGTATAAAACCAAGTTTTCTTAAAGTGCTGTTGGAGAAGATATATCTTCCTATGTTTGAAGGCATAAGACGGTTCCTGATCATCAAGAGCGAGGAGGAAATTTTTCCTGAAAATATATGCTTATTCCTTCTTTAGTTCCTTGCACTTTCTCTAAGCTTCTCCTCACTAATGGTATGATGATGGAAAACATGCACTGTTGGGGTCTGAGCCAACATGGTGATTCTTACAGCTCTACTGATAATGGATATTCAATAAAGAAATAGAATTCCTTGTGACATGCAAAAGCAGGAAAGGGACAAAGCACTCCAGGCCAAGGTCAGAAAGCCCCTATGAGAACTGTTCTTGATTATCTGCTGTATTTTTTCTTTTCACATGGCTTATTCTTACAGATTTTGACTGTCTGATGCCTTTCAGTCTCATAGGAATTTTTTCAGATATTGATAATAGGTGTTTTGCCTTAGATGGCAAGCACGACAAACTATAAAGTCACATACCAGATATTCTGGTATGNTTAGTCTGTTGACCTTGTTTCCTGAGGCCATAATTTACGTCAGCTGTCCAGCAAGATTCAAAAACTGACTAAATATTGATGTGGACAACAGCAAACTCCCAAGGTATAAAACCAAGTTTTCTTAAAGTGCTGTTGGAGAAGATATATCTTCCTATGTTTGAAGGCATAAGACGGTTCCTGATCATCAAGAGCGAGGAGGAAATTTTTCCTGAAAATATATGCTTATTCCTTCTTTAGTTCCTTGCACTTTCTCTAAGCTTCTCCTCACTAATGGTATGATGATGGAAAACATGCACTGTTGGGGTCTGAGCCAACATGGTGATTCTTACAGCTCTACTGATAATGGATATTCAATAAAGAAATAGAATTNGTATTTTTTCTTTTCACATGGCTTATTCTTACAGATTTTGACTGTCTGATGCCTTTCAGTCTCATAGGAATTTTTTCAGATATTGATAATAGGTGTTTTGCCTTAGATGGCAAGCACGACAAACTATAAAGTCACATACCAGATATTCTGGTATGTGCTCATATCCTGGTATGATCTCCTTTTAAGGAATGTGATTGTGACTTTCCAGGATTATAAACTGAAATCAGGATTTGATTGTAGACTGCTGCATACCATGTAAAACACTGTCTCTCTATGAATTTCAGCTCATGTCAATACATCTTCATAGTCAATGCTGGAAAGCATCACCAATTACTGTGGCTGTTTACAGAGCACAAGAACAGAATATTTCATTTTACCAGCCTCTAAGGACAGCAAAGCTGAATTTAAACTCTAGTTAAAGTTTTGCTGATTACTCCTGACCTTTCCAGGACAAAGACATGAAGGTCACCGGAGTCATGATTTTTTTCACATTCTGCTTGTCTTTGTCATTCCCCTAATAATGCAGAGGACTAGAAACAAGAGCTGGGTGGTGTTTTTTTCCCCCTGCCTGGAAAGATTAGTCACCAGGTTTTCCAGTCTATGGTCATTGAAGGTCATTTGGTTTATAGCTGAAATCCTCAATTGGAACCTCATCTTGTAATCAGAACTTAAAACCCAAGTGAGGTTTTGTATCTCCTCTGAAAGGGTAGGTTGTTGTATGATTAGCTTCAGAATGTTAAATGGACTGTCTGTGTAATGACGGGTAATTCTGGGGGGCTTGAATTGCACTATGAGAAGACCTGTCTTGAATAATAAGTACTGGGCTATATTATAAAGAACAGTATTCTAGGCTTCTCCTAAATGCTAATTCTATCACACATTAACATTTCCTTTGCTGTAAAATGGCAAAAGGCAAGCCAGTAAGATGTAAAAATCTTGCAAAGTGCATTTTCACTTATAGACTGCTCCTAAGAGCAAGATGTTTCCTGAAAACATCCCTTAAATAAGCATCCACTTACAGTGGTCATCATTATATAGTCAGCATCTGCTAATAGCTGTTCCAGAGCCTTGGTTGCTGGCAAATACAGAGTATTTGTTGTAATCTATAGAATGATGGAAATGGGTGTATAATTTTTACACTAATTTTTTAAAACTATTCTTGGCCCTAAGTATGAAGCATCAATCACACAGTGTAGCTGTACCCCTAGAGGCAGTTCATAAAGTCTGGTGCCCTGTATATTCTTCAAGGTTGCAAGATTACTGGTGACAGTCTGAAAGCCCTTTTTTAAAGTTTATTTATTTATTGATTAATTGATTGATTGATTGATTGATTATTTTAATGCCTCTTTGGCCCATGTGCAATTCAAACCTAAACACAAATATATACTTTTACATGTATGTATGTATGCACATATGCATGCAAAACTGAAGACTCTGTGAAGGAATAAATGCAACCGTGACATGATATTGTTATGGAGGTTATTATTTTGTTTTGTTAGGCCAGCTTTTTGGCCAACATCTCCTGACCTAGAAGCTGACCTTTGATTTCTTCATTTTTATTACTCCTTAGGTTCCTAGCTTCAGAGACCAACCCATAGATAGCTTTAGCATGTTCCATCTGTCTATTTACCCCGGTCACTGTTTCCCTTTCTTTGTATCCATTTGACCTCCACACAGCTGCTTGGATACAAGCAGAAGGTTACCTTGCATAGGGCTCAGTGTCAGATACTGCCCTGTGCAGTGCCAGCTTGATGAGTGGCTCCACTTGCCTCACGGATATCACCCCACAGTCCATGACCATCACCATCATAACCTGTGACCTCAGCTCATCACTTGCTCCAGCAGGCAGTACTGTCACTCATATCGGCAACTGGGGTTTCAGCACATCTCTGTAGGCAGCTGGTGGATCCACAACTTGGCCCCATTCCTTAAGGAGTCTGAATCACCCTTTGGGCACACTTTTTTGATTCCTCTCTGGGCTTGCAGGAGCCAACATCACCCAACTCTTAAGCTTTTCTCCAGAATCACTAACTTAATGCCAGATTCCCTTTATCTTCTTTAGCCACCATACAAACAGAGCTTCTTTTAACTGATCACTTTTATATATTCACTTTACATGGAATAAAGAGTTCAGTGGATTTCAAAATACCCCACTCCAGTAGGTTCCAGCTCAGCAAGTCCACCAGCTTCCCAGAAGCCACAGACACCACAAACATGCACACACCCCTACTCTCTGCGTTTTTTAATCTGTGACATACTCTGTGATACAAATTATGCCACTGTTGCTTTGCATCTCTCTGATGCAAAGATGATGGAAAGCTGCTGTAACTGAATGCCTGGAAAAAACCCAACCACATAAGGAATCAATACCATTCAGAACTACCCACGTTTTCCAGTTGTCATTAGCCAAACTAGACCCTGACTACTCTGGAGAACAGAAGATGACAAAAGTGTTAAGCAACTTTCTTTTACTCAAATCCATTTCAGTATTCAGACACATCCCAGGGATCTGGGCCTACATTTCCAAAGCAGGTTATTTGGCTGAGGCCAGGCTGACTTTTCCAGCTAGCTTCCTTTCTCCACAGCTGAGAACTCAGAAGAAAAAAAATTAGTTTAACTCACATTAAAAGGGCACCTTTAACTCTAAGTACCATTCCCAGACAGCCTCCTGCTTCTCTCAGGCTGGCAACCAACCACCAGTGTATTAGCGAATGCATTTACTTTTTGATGAAGTACAGACCTTAAAAAGCTAAGCCGGATACAAGGTTCATGACAGACAGCAAGGTCTTTCACTGCAGAGAGAAATGTGCAGCCACAGAAAGAGACTGCCTGCAATGTATTGTAGGAAGACTACTATTTGAGATATTCTGCTTTTTAATAGGCTATGTAGTCTCTTGGATGCATGCGGATACTATGCTGACCATAGGGTCATTTCTCCAGCAATAGTGTAGGTAGCTGTGTATCCTCTTCTAGCAAATGATTTAGCTGATGTTCCTGAACCTAATGAATTTTGGCGGCAGGAATGATAATAGCAGACAATTGTTTGTCCCCAGTCACTAAATTTTTTTACAGAGTTAAAATAAACCTGTCTGCTTGACTAGTCTCATGTAACAAAATAAAAATAAGCCTTCACAAAGCATCATTTTGTCTTCATCTCGCAAATGCCTTTCATGTTTTCTGCTATGTCAGATATCATAATGCAAAATAAATAACCAAGAGAAACACACAGAGATATTCTCTGGGTGGCTTGTGGAGAAAAAGAGCCTTCTGCTGCTTCCTTTACCTCCTTCCTAGTCTTTTTTTTCCTATGCTTGCAATAGGTGCTTCTTTGTAGCATGAGCATGAAACTCTCTTATTTTAATGCTCTACTGTTTTGCAGCGTTTTGGAGCCCAGTCACAGCTCAGGACCCCCACTGATCTAGATATTGTGCAGAGAGAACAAAGCCAGCCCCAGCTCTGAGGACAGTCCATCCCACACTCCACCTCCCATGGCCACAGGAGACTAACATTGTAAATGTTGATGCGTTCAACACATCTGCCACGCATGCAGATCATAGAGACAATGACATTGGCTGACACATTAGGGGTTTTGCAGAAATGCCTATTGGTTGCTAAATACATCATTCAAAAGTAACCATTTTTTAAAAAGTCTTAAAGCTGGTGTTTGCCAAAAGAGACCCATGTGAACTCAGCTTTGAAGGAAACAGGAACATGCAAGTGGAGCAGGACTTCTTAGGTCAAATATTTAAAAGTCCCCCAGACATTTAGGAAATCACAGCCTTAATTTCAAAAGTGAATTGGAATTGAATTTCAAGGAACAAAGAATTTATGACATTTTTGCAAAGAGCACTAGGTTCCCATTTCACTTTTCAAAATATTACCCCTTCTGTTTAAAAAACACACTGCCACATACAGACCAACTACTGTCCCTCCAGAACAGAGAGAGAACAGCAATAATTCTGTGCTGGTTAGCCTAATGCAGTGCCTGCCCACTAACAATAGCTCTAGCAGCGCTGGAGAGAAAAATATCTCATACGCTCCTGCAACAGGACCTTTTCCCTCTTTTGGTAGGTGAATGACAAATTTTATTGGAGCCAAAATAAAATCAGAATACTGTCCTCCTCTGGTTCCCAGCTCTAGCATCATAGCTTGACTTTACGTCAAAGCCATCAAATAAAACTCAAAATGGCAGACGACCAGTGACCTACCATTTAGCATCATTTTGCATTTTTTCCATAAAAGCAAACCTGTTTGTGCTAGAAACAGCTATAGGCATTTGACTCATTAAATTTTTGTTTGAATGACTATTTTTTTCTGATCAAAATAAAATGTTATTTCTAAGTTACCCACAAAAAAGATTGCTTAAATCTCCTTCCTAAAACAAAGCAGACTTTCTATCTTTTAAATAGGGACCATAATTAAAGGCTGTTATCTCCTTTTTCTATGAAGTTATTTGGGCAATTAAATCTATTTTGAAAAGATTTTTTTCTTCCATAAAACTAAAAATTGTGTCCCTTAAAATAATAATAACAGAGTGGATTTATTAATTCTAGAAAGATAAATAAAATTGCTCTCTTCCTTACCATTTTTTGCCTTTGACCTATACGTCAAATTAGGATAATACTTCCTGTTAATACTCACATCTAGCTCTTCAAGGGAAAAGATGTTGAAAGTGGCTTAAAAGCAGTTTCAAACAATGAATGATCCAGCATCCTTGCTTAAAATCCCTTGTAAAAATCTCTTACTTCCCAGCCTGTAACCTTTCAAGGTCTGTTCCTGAAATTGGCCTCCAGCTGATGCTGGGTTTGCACTCACTGCTGTATGGTGCCCCCCTGTTCTGTAGGTGATGCTGTCCAGGGAGATTCCTGGCATCTGTATAACACCCTCGAGTTGCTGCATGCTATGTTTTTCCAAATTGTCTGCTGGTTCATTAAAATGCAGTGAAAAATTCTGTACTTTTTAAATGTCAATGGGGACAGCTTCAGGGGCATGATTTTGCTTGGATGGAGTAAGACCATTGGGACCCAGACCCATATCTAGACCTTTAACCAGTGAAAATGAACAAGGCTTTGCTGATTTCTCGCAGCTGAGGAACTTTCTGTACATTTTTGAAGGGCCTCAAACTACCCTCATTAAATACCTGTCACACTGTTTTCCACTGATACACACTAGCGCTACACTCTGCACAGTGAGATCGATAGGTGTTTTCCCACCAATTTCAATAGTTCCACAAATGATAAAACTTGCAGCTGCAGAAAATCCTGCGGCATGTGAAGTACATTGTGCGGGCCATAGCCTTAGCTGGTAGAAATTTGGCATAGCTCCCTTGACTGCGTTAATGTAAAGTCAATTTGCAACAGCTGTATACCTGGCCCTAGAAGTTGATTTATTGTTTGGTCCTTTAGCCTAGGTGAAAAACTATCGTGCATGTACATAACTGGATGTGCAGAACACATCCAGACACATAGGACACATAAAGAGAAAATGTGTTTTAAAAAAAAATTAGAAGTATGTTTAGAAAGCCACAGGGTCGTTCCTAGTTATTTTTACAGAGCTTATGGCAAATTTCTGATACACTAACCACCTGTGAAGGCTTCCACTTGGTCTTTGTCTTTACAGCCAAAGATTTCAAGGACACAGCTTCTTGCTTAATTCATTTGATCCTATTGGCTAGCTGTCAACAAAAGTGACAATCCTGTATTTGTAACATCATAAACTTCCAAGTAAGATGTTGTAAACTGAGGACCATGACTTTGACTTAAGGGCAGGAGCAGATGGCTTGGGCACTTACGGTCTTGTTTTCAGGAAGCGAGACCTTGCAATCATAACACTAAAAAGTTACTTCATTGGAAAAGAAGGCAAGAAATCATTTTGCTGAAGTGCCCCTACTGTTTCTCCAAGCCTTCCCAAAAAAACGTAATTGATTTCTGAGATCTGTGCGAGACTGCATATTTATTGCGCTGAAAGAAATATGGATTGCATGAATTCTGCTGGTGTGACATTCAACCCACTCGAATATTATGAGTTTGACAGTTTGACTCTAACTCAGTTTATTTCCCACTTGAGAGACTGGAAAGGAACAGATGGGGATGTGAGAACGACCAGGGAGGGGAAGAGCGTGCAGCAGCTTGTGCTGCCGGGCCCCAGTGTCAGCGCACCTCCCTGCAGCTAGTCAGGGGTTGTGACCACCATCTAGAAGTGGTTTTCCAGACGTTATTAAAGCTGCAGAAGCACATGTAACTCTTAAAGCAGGCGTTAGGCAGCCCCAGAAGGTAAGAGAAGGTCTGCTGAGTATGGGCTGTGCCAAATTTAGCGCTGGAAAGGAAAAGGTGATAGAGGTCAGCTTCACAGGTCTTGTAGGACATTGGCTGTCTCAACTGATCGTCATTGCCGTTGGGCACGTCCCGACATTAGTGCTGAGTTAATAGATAACTAGCTGCATCATCACAATATTTACTCCACCGGTTCGAACACTTCTTTTTCCTGTTAATAACATCTCTCTTTTTTAAATGTTTTGTGTATTTTCAAGCCTTTTGTCTACTTACCACATTTTGTGTCCTTATTACATATACTGCTTAGTCATATATTTACTGAAAATTAATGAAGAAGAACACTTGGCACTTTCCAGAGTCAAAATACTTTGCAAACATTAACTAATTAATAATGTATCCCTTATTTTCAGGCATGCTATCATGCTTGAATGCTGAGTGAAATTCTGCTAAATCATTGTCTCCCTGCATGTCCCCTGCTCTTTTGCTAACCCATTACATGGTTCAAGAGTCCGATTATTGAGTTTGGTTATAGACAGCAAGTCTGATTCAAACTTCCGATAAGCACATGATTTCCGAAATGCCTTTATAATCCAGACCAGGCTTCTAAACAAAGCTCAGTGTGACACATAGCTGTGTCTGCATGCATGAGGTATGATCTTAAAATAAGCTAAATGTCTTTTATCTGATGAAATACAATCACCATTTTAAGAAGAATTAGCCCCAGACAGCCAGGGCTTTGCCTAAGAATCAAAGAGGTTTTACTGTTTTCTTGTATATTCTGGTGGAGACCCTGAACTGAGAGCGCTCTGTATGCCAACACAGATACTGCAGTAACGCCAGCCCTGCCTTATGCAGTAGCTCGGGCCAGGGCCTTGCGTTTAACTCCTTGCCAGCCAAGACGACTCCGACAGTTGCTCTCAAGACGGAAAACCAAGACACAAATCTTATAATTAACATCAGCTATGCCCATGCTTTATAGAGCCTTGTAACTGTTTTGGTTCAAAGGTGTTTGTTTTCACTGCAGAGTTTACAGAGACTGTGCCTTTATTTATCCCAGGACACCTTTATAAATGTTTGAGTGCAAGACTCGGTTACTGCAATTCCCTCATAGCAGGAGTTTGCCATAACTCAGCTTGTTCACGAGGCTTGCTCACAGATCTGACAGCTTGAGCGATATTGCTCCCACCTTGCTTTCCCTGATTTTTGCCAGCATTTGTATCACATTCTCCTTTCTGTTTACCGTCTCCCTGCTGCCTTAGCATGATGCAAACTGTTGTCTTGAAAGAAGGACAGGGCGCTGCAGAAGCCCTTTAGGAAAATATCCCTTCCTGAAACTTCTAACAGACAGATTAAGTCATCTGCAAGTCCTGTTGCCTCTTCAAGGTTTTGGGTTTGTTTTTTGTTTTTTGGTTGGTTTTTTTTTTTTTTTTTTGAGGGGGGAATTGTGGAGCTTATGGGTTTGTTTCTATTTTACAAACATGAGAAGAGTGCACTGGCTGTAGAAAATGGATGCTCTTAGATCAAGAGCACTGAACACTGCTTTCATTGGGGTACTACAGCCAGATAAGACAACTTTTAAAGATTTGCTTCCTAGAATGAGTGATGCCTTTCTAGGATGTATCATCCACTTACCAAAAAGAACAAAAGGTACAGTATGTACATATTCGTAGGTATCATTACTGAGGAAGGAACAACTAGTCTCTCGTTTCATGGGAGGCTTATCTGAATTCAGTACACCAGTTCTTTTGAGTTTGCGATGTTTACAGTTTGGTCACAAATTTTTTTCTACATTTTCCACTTCACTTGAGCGTTCCAAAGCTTACACGAGAGCAAGCAGTGCTTTTTCTGGTCTGCAGAAACTGGTATGCCCTACTTTTCACTTTCCTTAGAAAAGAATTTTTTTTCTTCAGAGAGTGTTCTGTAGCAATGCAATGAATCCTCCAGCCCGCTATTTTATAGTACGCTATACTCCCAAGGTCAATTGATTAATATTCTATATTAATCACTAAACTTCTGATTAACTCTTGTCATCCCTGAAAACATTATAGAACTTGCAGAGAACAGTTGCTGTAGTGATATTCATTGCTCTCTTTGCTCTTCAGGTTATATGGAGTGGTTAGGGGTGAGCCTGAAACCACTAGAATCTAGATAACAAAATATATTTTAAGAGAACTGCAATGGCATCTAGGCACCGGTACAGAAACAGCACCTCTTCTGTGTCGTGCAGAAATTAAACTGCCTGCCTAAGAACTTATCGCTTCTAGGACTCCCAGACTAGTCCTTATAAATAGCAAACCTGTAAATAGTTTGACAGCCTTCAGGGACTGCTGACCTTGAATTCCCTTCCTATGAGTATATCTAAAGATTGTGCAAGCAATCCATGTTAAGCAACTCCTGTATTTATAAAACTTATACAAATGAATAATGTAGCAGACCTGGCTTGGAAGCAGCTACTGTTTTGACTGTTTTACCATTCCACGGTTGTAAGTTAGGGACGAAGGAACACCCAGCCATTAGGGAACATCCTTGCCCTTAAGGAACATCGCTGCTATGATTAGCTTAATGCTTTTTGTTTGTAATCCATTCAACGCCTCAGGCCTCCTAATCTAGTTCTTACTCCCATGCTACATGTAAAAATAGCCAGAATAGCCCAAAGTGAAGCAATTTCTCAGTATTATGCCCACCCTCAGCTTTTGGATCTATTTGTCCCAGATCCTTGGAGCTGTTTGTCTACCCTAAATGTCAAAGAACCAGACTCCTGTGAATGCTCCCGTCTTTGGGGATTCCCAGCTGCCGCTCAGATGTCTGCAGGCATGAGGGGGCTATGGTTCAGAAAGAGGGTTGTGACTGCAGTACGTTTCCTTCATTTAAAGAGAACATAACGTAAAGCAACCTTTTGGTTTTTTTGAGAAGTGCCCGGGACTGGATCAGAGACCAGAAAATCCAGGTTTCAGGGCTCACGCTGACTTCTGTGCCTCTTTCCAAACTCACATCAAGTATTTCTCAGTTACTGACTTCAAAAAAAACACAAGCAAATACAACCATGCTATTCTACCCCAATTGTTAATTCTGATTGTTGACATACTTCAGGTATTTCTCTTTGCCTTAAACATTATTATCAAGTCACTGGTGTAAACTGGAACATTTCCATTAAACAAAACTGTTGATTCATAGTAGCAAAGAATTTAGCAATTTCTTTTATGGATGCTGTTAAATGGAAAGTACTACATTTGTCTGTTTTGTCAGCTGAACACTGAATTGCACTGGTGAGATACTTATTACTATTTCTTCAGGCTAACCTTGCAAATGTAGCTTAATACAAAAATGTATAACATTATCATTCATTTAAAATAGAACTTACATATGTTCTACTTGGACTTGCATTCAAATTTGCTTAATATTTCCTATATATAATTTAATGCATTTTGTCCTATGTTTAGAGTTGACTGATAGAAGAATAATATTGGGGGGGATCATTTAAAGTAGTAGTGGTGAAATATGCTTGTTTGTAAAATTGAAAGTGCGCTGATTAGGAGGAAAACTGAAATTTGCAATGTGTCTTGAGCTCTTTTGGTCTGAATAACCCTGATTGTTTCAGGAAGAACAATTGCTTTTTAGGGGCATGGTTTGGGGGTGGACCTGGCAGTGTTAGTTTCATGGTTGGACTGGATGACCTTAAAGATCTTTTCCAACTTAAATGTTTCTATGTTTCTCTGATTCTATGATTATACAGCATTAATGCCTCCAGCTTAAACTCAGTATTTAAATTGATGCATACAGGAATAGGGGAATATCGATCCGCAGTGCATTGCTCAAACCTATTGAGTTAAGGCCATTTTGGGGGGTTTACAATAAAAAATAGGTCTGGGACGGAAGGTGCCAGGACATAGGGGCACTCTGATTTCCACGCAGGGTCCTGTGCCCTGGCTGCCCAGAATGCGAGGCTATGTAGTACAGCAGCTCCCATGCAGCCCACGCAACTGGATCTTCCTTCTCACAGAAATCAGGGAGCAGGTTCCCAGACCTAATCTGAACATGCAACCAGATACACTGGGAATTGCTCCCAGGCTCCTCAATTCAGCTGTTAACAGTGCGGGATCAGTAGTCTGCTCCCGATCACTGCAACTATGTTACAACAGCAAAACACAAGATGGGAAAAGAAGAGTAGCTCCTCACCAAAATAGCTTCACCAACGGCTGAACATTACTCCAAAGAATAAGGCTCCAGCTTACAGTTAAAAACTAGTTTGCCCAGTCGTACAACTGCAGTCCTGTAGTGCCAAAGGTAAATGAGGGGGAAAATAGGGCTTTAAAAAGCTGCTTAACTACAGCAGTACTTCATATAGTAAGCCTGTAAAGACAAAATATATCTTGCACCTGTATTTCAGATCCAGAGAGACAGAGCCTTCAGTGACACTTTGCTTCAGAGGTGCAAGCAGTGTGCAGAAGAACAGAATTTACTAGCCTAGGTACAGCCTAAAACATTAACAGATTTTCTGAAACCTCAGAAATGCAAGAACAGATTTCTTACTTGCCGTGAGTTGAATTTCATTTATTTGATTTCACAGAGCTTCCTTTAAGGAGGACCATCACACAAGGATATTTTGCAGAGATACTGCAAAAGGGCAGTTGATTTGTTAGCAATTTTGTTTCACCAAGTGATGCAAAAAAGATTGGGAATCTCAATCCCCATCAGACGTAACAGGGATGGCTGAAGAGGTTATCACTGCCAGCTGCCCGCCCTATCCCTGTCCCAGAGGCTACTGCCACCGTCACTAGTTAGCACAGGAGAACAGGCATCACGTCTGCACCTCTGCCACCAGACTTCATAACCCAGCATATTAACTTAAATTGCCACTTATGTCACTTTAATTTGCCAGATTTTAATTTGCACAGCAGGAACCGCAGTGCATCCAGCCCACCCCATGGCTTCTGCTGGGAGAGGGCCGGCAAAATCCAACACGGATCCTGACTCAGAGTCTTAACTTTCTGATTTTTCAGGGATGTGTTTGTTATACTGTACCATTACACCAATTATTTGTGGAACTCCCTCTGAATGCATCTGCAAAGGTTTGTTACCAGCATTGGCTTTTAATTAGAGCTGGTAGGGAACTTTTATCTGACAATGTTTTTCACTGATAACCACTGATGCCTCAAATTTGGAGATTCCTCCAAAACAGGGCTATAAGCAGGAAAGGGTTAATTAGCCTTCTGAAGAGTAAATGTGTTTTGAGGTGAAGGCTGGAGGAGAGAAAGGAGATGTGAATTTGTCAGATGGGGTGGATTGGATGCATACATTTTTAATTGCTGTGATTCAGAAGGGAGGCAATGTTTTATACCATGAAGGATCTTGTAGCAGAGAAGAGCTGCTGCTTGCCCAAATTCAACATTAACCCAAAGCAGAGGGAAACACAAGAATAACTGTTGGTCTCCCGCTGCATTTCCCTTTGATCAGGCCGAACCCTCGCAGGATACAGTGCATTTTGTGATGATGCATCCACATCCTCCACCTGCGAGGAAGCTCTGTAGCATGCAGAACTTCCTCACCCCTCCCAGCCAATGCACCCGCCGGCATCCTGGGATTGCTGCATCTCGCCGTACAAGCCTCTGTTCCTCCAGCATTAGCAGGCATGCTTTGCCATCCCATCAGCGCCACTGCAGTCCTTTCAATAATGCATGAGCAAGGCTTATGCCCTCATTTTTTACATTTCTTAATCAAATAAAAATTAGATGTTTCTTAGGTACTGCTGTGTATTCTGCTACGGGACTGCCACAACAGTTTGGTTTATGTTGAGTTGTGCATGTAGAAATTTCACTGTACATTCAGGAGTAGGTGCTGTGACTCCAGAGAGCAGCTACCCAATTAGGCACAACAAAGCATGTAATTTCCATTCTGAGACTACAGGTAAATCCTTTAATTAAAGGACTCTTACGTACTTTAGTGGTTCCTTCTGGAACCACAGGATCCTCCTGAGGACACAGATGTCCTGCTCCACTTCTTCTACCTAGTTCTGTTGCTGGACCTCCCCCTTTTCATTAACGTGAGCATGACAGGGTGGCTCTTGGCTCATTCACATTCAGGGTCTGACCTGACAATTGGGGGTCACTCAAGGACATACCTGCAGCAACTTCTCTGCGCTCTCCCTGGTGATACCATGGTGGCCAGTACGCAAAATCTGCATAGATGAAGCAGAGCTCCTGCCCCTGAGGGTTCATTGTGCCTGCTGTGATTTGCCTCACAGCAGATCATTTCCATGCACCTCTCACCCCTGCTCCCTGCTTTTACTGCTTCCAAAAGCAGGTGTAACGCACCAGACATGCCCCATGGAGACCGTCTTGTGCACGCCAGATACGCCTGCTTTCACGTATGGCCAAGCCAAAGGTGCAAACAAATGGGGTTTTTAATGAGATTCTGGGCAGAGCTGATGCAGTGGATGTTTGCACAGCTGGCACTTCATACGTGGTCCTGAGATGAGGCTCAAGCCCCTGCTGGCTGCTCTGGGGAGGGAGCCTGCCCCGCACTGTGCTGGGGTCCAGCTCCAGCCAGCTGGGAAGCCCAGCTCCCCCTGAGCGCTGCATCACGTTGCCAAGCTCCCTCCCCACAGGCTTTGAAGAGCAAGCTGGAGTCATCCCGGGCAATAAAGCCTCCTTGCAGAAGTCACTCATTCAAGCCTTGAAATAATACTAACCTGTGGATACAAAGCTACATAGCATACCTATTAATAAGAAAGGCAGCAAAATTTATCCATTCAGAAAGGAGACTGATTTTTAATTCCACCCCCCCTCCAAACTGCATATGCCATCTTGTTTTAAGAATACCTGCAACCAAGATTTATTTTCAAGCAATGGCACAAATGAGACCGTGAAGTTATTTTAGCTACTATAAAATAATCATATTTTTTGTACCACATGAGCTTGTACTTGGTTTTTTCTTTCCTTTTTTGCTTTTAACACAATTTAGCAATTCTGCTACTCTGCAGATGGCTATCAAAATTATTCAGGAAAAAAACATTTGGGGACTTTTTAACCTTCAAAAAATATTCCAGAACTTTCTTTTGTAAAACTTTTCTGCATATTTAAATGTATTGGCAGGTCCTGTTAATATTCAAATTCCTACTTAAAATAGTAAAAATATTTTGACATATTTCTGGGAGTAGTCAACCCTGTTAGCTTCCACTTAAAGTGCAATTATTCAGGAATATTATAGATCATTATGTGGCTTTGGGGAAAAATCAGTACGACTTAAGTGCCCATTAGTGAAAGTGAAATGGTAGTAGAACACCTAGGAAAGCACATGTGGTATTCCCATGAATATCAAATTAATTCATTATGATAGCACTGGTAAAGTGTTAAACTATTTCCTATTTCATGGCACAAGATTTATTTTCCAAGGCTGGAATATAAACACTGTCCAGCAATGTTGTAAGAGAGGGTTTGTCATGGAAAGGTTTATGTAAGAGATGGCCCTGGGTGTCTATATTATGGTGTTGGTGGTGGCTCATTTCTTCTGTCTCCTTTTCCCAGTTAGAAAAACTCCCCTGTGATGTTTGGATAACAACTTACACAACAAAGAGATTTTCCCTTCCCATATTCTGCCCGGATGCAAGGAAGAGCGACTCTCCGTTTGAAGTAAGACGAGCCCTGTTTGGAGCTCAGTGAGAGCACATGCACTTTAATACATGAAATAAAGACACATACCCAATAGAAGTCAGGGAAGCGGCTCCGACATTGCAAAGCACATGCCATACTCTGCCTCCCTTTTTCCCGGCTGGTTCGGAGCCCTGAGGAGACAAATGAGGGGCAGTACCCCAAGTGATACCCCTTGCCCATCCCAGAGCGGCTGCTGCAGCTGCCCTGAGCCATCAGCACACCAGCCCCTGGAGCAGATGACCTTCTGCCCCATCCTGGGCTTTAAACAGGACTCATTCAACTGGCTCCAGCCTCCTGTGAGCTGGGGGTATTTGAGGCATTCCCATGGCACAGCACCACGGCACCTTTATTGCTTCAGGTCCTCAGGAGCCAGAGGCTGTTCTTTGGATATTTGGAGTTTCTTGCCAGATCTATTCACATGCCTGACAGTCAGGGAACGGGCAGAGGTTGTGCCACAGTGGAGTGACAAGGAATGTGACATTTTGTGGCACCTCTCTGGTATATTGCGGTATACCTACCCATTATCGGTAGATGAACAAATTTTCTCATTTGTTTGTCACTGATTGCTGTTTCAGTTCAGAATCCAGCATGGCAATAGGAAAAATCCAGATCTCAGGCCAGGGTAGGATATATGTGCTCACAAGGGCCACAGCATGGGAAAGGAATAAAGAAATCTGGACACTGACAGGCTGCTCTGAGGTGTCACAAGTAGGAGAGAACTGGAAAAGAAAGGACAAGAACCTCCTGATCTGCAATGGATCTCAGACTTGATTGCCTGTGATGCCTCCTGGTTCCTGAGAGATGGGAAAAACACAGTGTGCACCTCCTCTCCTCTGAACGTACCTTTGTACCTTCTGAAATTTCCCTTGAAGGCTTCAGACGTGCAAATTAAAACATAGTTCCAGTCCCACATCATACAGGCAGGACATGCAGTGATGCTTGTCTTAAAGAATGATGGTTCTCTAGACCTAAGACAGGCATTTGCACTGTGACCATAATCATTACATGAAGGGAGGGGAATGATTTTGCAAAGTACTTTGACCTCAGAGAGTTATTTGCACAACATAGTGTTCGAAGTTGACCCAATTGGTAGTTTTCATTGCTGTTTTAATAAACACTCTTTAACCAAAAGATCAACTTTTTGCATTTCTGCTCAAGTTTTCCAATTCCTATTACCTAACTTGTGGTTCTATTAAATAAAACCAAACACACACACTCCCAAAATCTTTGAATGTACAATAAGATTTAAAGACATATTTCCAAAAAGGTTGCAAAGAATAGAATCTTAAATATGAAAGAGATGGGGTGGCTTCCTAAGAAAAATTTTTGGAGACCATTTGTTAAGAAATCTCTACAATCTCCAGTTAAAAGCAAACAAGTTATACAGGAAGTTCATTCAGGAAGCGAGCACCACACTTCAAAGCACCAGTGATGTAGTTGTCAGGGTTCATCTCTCATTCTTAGGAAAAGGTCTGCAGACCATCCCTTGCCCTGTTTCCCCTTCAGTCCATCACCCTTCATTCAGTGACCCATTAAGCTGTTGGGTTGCTAATCTACTCCTTTAGGAAATATCTCCCAGCTGCCAGGACATTTCACACCTATTACCTGTTGTCACCTCATCTGACATAGATTTAGTCACCCAGAAGGTTCCCCAGTCAAGTGACACCCAACTGATTCATCTCTTCAATGCTGCAATTAAAAGTCTGCCAGCCTTGCAGGGGGTTGGGAGTGTCTTTTGTTTAAGATCTAGGTGCAATTCCTCCTGCAGGGCCCCCAGAAATTTTCCAATGTCTGCAGGCCTAATGTCCTTCTGGGGAAAGTGTTCCCAAAACTGACAATACACTTGGGGGTTTTTAAACTAGGAATCTTTTCTTCAGGGAAATTTAGGAATCAACATGCAGGGGAATTAACCCTCGAGGATGCTTAAGAAAATTTCACTACAGTCACACCAAAGCCAGCATGCCCCACACCAATAAAACAGAAAAATTAGGAAACGGAAGGATGAACAGCTACAGCCTAAAACAACAGGGTACACATTTGCTCTGTGCAAAGTGACACAAAGCTCTCACAGCATTCCTTTGGCCAGGACAGCTCTGCAGAGACCGAGAAGCTATCTAAAAAACATATCTAATTCTGAAAAAGCCCACAAGTTAAAGAAAAATCAAGCACATGGAGCGACTCATCTAGTTTAAGACTTCTTAAAAATAAATCTAATGAGTTGCTGATGCTACTGTATCATTAGATGCATTACTATTACCTCAATAATTTGTAAGGGGTTTTTGCTGGGCAGTAGAGGGGCATAACAGTAATTATAAATAGAGGAGGAAAACTGGTATCCCACATGTGGATCACAAGAAGCAATTCTGACATCTCTCTGATAAATTAAATATATATTTTAGACAGGTGTGCTAGTTTTGGCTGGGATATAGTCAATTTTCTTCACAGTAACTAGTATGGGGCTATGTTTTGGACTTGTGCTGAAAACAGTGTTGATAATACAGGGATGTTTCAGCTATTGCTGAGCAGTGCTTACACAGAGTCAAGGCCTTTTCTGCCTCTCCCCCCACCCCACCAGCGAGCAGGCTGGGGCTGCACAAGGAGTTGGGAGGGGACACAGCCGGGACAGCTGACCCCAACTGACCACAGGGATATCCCATACCATATGGCATCACGCTCAGTATATAAAGCTGGGGGAAGCAGAAGGAAGGGGGGGGCGTTCTGAGTGATGGCATTTGTCTTCCCAAGTAACCGTTACGCGTGATGGAGCCCTGCTTTCCTGGAGATGGCTGAACACCTGCCTGCCCATGGGAAGTGGTGAATGAATTCCTTGTTTTGCTCTGCTTGTGTGCACAGTTTTTGCTTTCCCTATTAAACTATCTTTATCTCAACCCCTGAGCTTTCTCACTTTTACTCTTCCATTTCTCTCCCCCCATCCCACCAGGGGGGAGTGAGCGAGTGGCTGGGTGGTGCTGAGTTGCCAGCTGGGGTTAAACCACGACAACAGGGAAAATATAGTAGAACTCATTTATCTAGATTTTAACAATTAATTTCATATGTTGCCACATAAGAAGTTAATCTAAATAAAACCCATGTTATTATCAATATTGCAGATATAGTTAAGGACCTTTCTAAAGAGAGTCAAAAGGGAAAGAATGAGGATGCAGGAGAACGGTGCAAGGAAAGGTCTTGAAATCTACCGATCTTTCTTTAAGGATCCTGGCACACGGGTAGGAATGGACAAATGAAATTTTCTGATCATAATGTTAATATTGAGGATATCACATGGAAAGAAATAAATGACAAATGAAGCAACAGAAATTGGATTAAATCCAATTATACCAACTGCAAGGTCACATGCTCAGGGACAAGTAACAGAAAACTCTTATAAATTGGGAACTTTCAAGTGGAAACCAGCCGAGTACCCTACAGACTTTGATACAGTTATTCTTTCTGCATAAATACAAAGCCGTTGTATAACACAATCACAAAAGACAGAAATGCAATCCTGGACTGGACTGGGCAGCCAGAAGGAAAAAAATATAAAGCCTCACTTGGAATTCTGGGCTTCTGACCATCCATGTTCAGGAAAGGTTATTTCAGATGAAAGAGATGTGGACAATGATCGGGGAAAGAGAACAGTCACGAGTAGACTGGAAATCAAAAGAAAAAAATTAAATGTAGAGAAGAGGGACTCTAGAAAAATACAGGCAAGAATTGTACCTACTATTAAACTGGTGATCAATCAGCTTATGAAAAGGATTGTATGATATAATTGTGGTGATAAAGGATTTGAACATAGGACACTCACAGGAAAATCCCTAAATTTAATCAGCTGAGCAGGAGAAAAAGAGGTCAAAGAGGAGAAAGAACTCACAGAGGTTGCCAAATAGTTTCTGTGTGGGTCTTCACTCCGAGGATAATGGGGAAATACCTATCTTTGGTTTGTGAAGGTGAACTGCTGTCAGAGGAGCGTAAGAAAAAGTGCTGAAACAACTTGACAAATTAAATTGTAATAAATCACTCAGACTGGAGCCTATTCATCTCAAAGTTCTGAAGGAACCAAACAAAATAGCTGAGCTATTAAACATATGTAATTTATCATTAAAAACAGCTACTAGATCAGAGATTTGGAGGGGAGCCAGCAGTATTCCAGATCTATAATTTAAATAGGTACCCTGGGCAAGTCTAAGAAACATTACTGTGGTTCTGACACGACCGGCTGGGGGGGAAGAACCATGTCAGCAGCAACGACAGGGTTTCCAAAGGGCTGCCACAGGAAGCACCTCACGTGAACCACAGCACCCGGGGAGGGGAAAAGTTTTTGTCCAGCTTAGATCTGGGGCTGTGTTGTTTTGAAATACATTAGATAAAAGCTAAGGAGGGAAGAAATCACCTTTATGGAGATTACAAGCTCCCACGGTGTTAGCCCACAGCATCATGTAGCTCCACACTATGCCAAGGCGCTCTGTAGAGACTAATGCATGTGTTTCTCTTATATATTGACTTTAACGAGCCTACTTGCCATTAAAGGATTTGTGTGTGTGTGTGTGTGTGTGTGTGTTGTTGCTATTTGCTTTAGTGCAGTCCCTTTTATGGATCAGGATCCCATTATCCAAAATGTTGTATACACAGGAAGGACAAGCGAATACTATCCAATTATCCAGCAGAGACACGAGAAGCCTGGGCAGGCAGAAAGGGCACTACAAGAAAACAACACATCCAGAGGATGAGCAGACAACCCTGTGTACCCACAGCCAGTTTTCCCCAGGGGTCTTAAAGGCAGGTTGGAGGAGAGGACTGCAGCTGCACCCTGGTGCATCAGGTGTGAGGGGCCCCAGGGTGCAAAGCTTTAACATGCTTATTTGGAAGTTGAGCATCCCATAATGGAGGATGTAAGGCTGGCCAACAGACAGCAAGAATCTTCTCAAGATCAGAGTCCTTCACCTTATTTTTGGTTCAACAAAAATACCACACTGAACCGAAGGTTTTCATCCTATTCAGAGCCTTTAAACATTTCCTGAGAGAGGTGCAAACAACGTATAACCGATTTGAGCCTAATGACAATAGGTTTGCTTTCTGAGTTCATTTTCACACACTGTTTAAGAGCAGTTAATGGAGCACAAGTTAAAAACTACTGTTTTATACACTCATGCATGTTAAAGAATGGAATATAGCAGTATGGAAAATAATCTAAATTCTGATAACTTGTATATTATAAACATTTGAACATATGCATAGCTAGTTTCATAGACAGATTACAGCTCTTCTGCTTATACTGGTGAACTCATAAAAGTAGTCTTATCTTAGTCTATTTTTTAAACACTTATTCCAGGAAACCAGGTTTTTTAAAGATATATACAGCCTCAAACAGATGTTATCGGAGAAAGGTACATTTAAGTAATGTCAGAGAGATATGTTAAGTTGCACATGTTTTATAGCAAATTCAACCATTAGAATTTGAATACAGGACCAGACCTTAGGTAGACTTATCTGAATCTCTTCTGCAAGAGTTGTATTGAACTGCATGCAAAATAAGGACTGTCAACAAAAAGCCTAACTTTATCCTTCACATGTTGGCAATTTCAGAGCTTTTGCCCTAAAAGGAATGCACAGGAAGAAGTGGAGTTGACAAAAAGTATAACTGATGGAAGTGCACCACACTTGTGCATTCCTGATCATATTTAAGTGCCTAGCAATCCAAATAGACCATAGCATTTTAAATACTCTCGTATAATGGCATCCTGGACCAACAGCTGGGGAACTGGGCTGAAAGTCAGAAATACATCTCTGTAACTGCCACTGATCCATTTTCTGAACTCCAGAGCAAAGGCAGGCGTTGGCTGCGAAACTCTGCCATGGCCCTGTCAGCTGAGAACAAGAAACCAGAAGCCATTCGCCCCAGCTACAATCACCGACCCCACAGCACAGGCACAGTGGTGGCGACAGAAGGGTGTATTTGTCCCCTTTGCTAACATCACTGAGGCTGTGCCGCCAGGAGGTCTCCTTTCACTGGCGCGGGCTGGGGATGCATCCCCACCCGCAGATGCTGCCAAGGCATCCATCCCAGCAGCACAGAGGGACACTCTCCTACTGCGGGCAGGTCCTCTGCCATCATGCTTCAGTGCACCTCTCTACCCCTCGCACCCCAAGTTGTGCCTTCCCTTCACTCCTGTATCAATAGATATAGACCATTAACCTCCAGGGTTGAGATTCTCCTGCTGGATGTTTCTGGCTTCTTTGGGAGCTTCCAGAAATTGCCTTAGCAGACATAACTTACAGGAAACCTAAAAGGATAGAGCAAAGGAAAAAGCTTTCCATTCGCAATTTGATTAGCTTTGTAATGCAACATTTCACAGTATTTGCATCACCAAAATGGCAAGGAGGCAAAAATAAGGACTAAGAACTACAGCTGTAGTTTGGGAGATGGGAGATTAGATAAGCACCCTTTTAGCTCTAACAGGATTGTACAGTTAATTTCAAATATATTATTTTGTATATGAAGAAAAAAGTAAAACATAAACAATCTTTTATTCCAATTTACAGGACCCCCAACAACCCACAAAAGTATAATTTTAAATGTAAATGTACATGAAATCTTATTCACTGCTCTAGCAGCCTCAATGAACTTTTGCTTGAAAGAGGATTTCTCCCCTAACTGCAAGTTCTGCAGTGCTGATAATTCCAGATGAACAGACTTGTAAGATTCATTGACCTATTTAAATGCATTTCCCTGTTAAGAGGTCTGATTACCCAGGACTGGCCAAACTAGTCCCACTTTGTATCTAACATCATAACTCCAGTGTGATTCATTACTATATGATAAGGATGCCAGGAAGTAGCAAACACACAAAGTGGGGAAGGAATGCAAGCGGGAAATATCTGACATTCAGAGAGGGTGCTTGAAGCTGACTTAGTGAATGTTAATGAACAGCCAGTTTGGACCGTTTCCTGCTTATGATAATAGAAGGGTTGCTTTATCAGAAATGAACCCAGTTTAAATCCAAGACGAGTGTAATGCATTAGCATGGTTGAAGAAGACACCTAAAATTCCTTTTGCTTTAAAAAATATAGTGCTATTTTGGAACGAGGTCAGGAGACAAGTCTGTTGTAACTGACTCAGTTATAATTATAGTACAGATCAGGCCCTGACTCCACTGTAATTGTATAGCATGACAGGCTCGTGCATGAACGAAGAGTAGGAGTCTTGGCTAGAGCGAGACAAATTCTAATATCACAAACATAACAGTGAAAATCATAATTACAGATACGTCAGTGCAGATCGTGGATGTAGCAGGCATGGACCGATTCCCGGTGACCCGGGAGGGACTGACTCAGCTCCAGGCTGCAGCTCGGTGAAGCAGCCGGGCTACGATTGCTGCATTTTGCCAGGAAGGAAAATGACTGGTGCGGTGGATATTCCTTGTGGGTCTTTGCCAGCTGATGGTGACACAGGGGCACATCTTTTACTTTACCATGGTGGAGTGATCCCTGAAGGTGGGCAAGTACCTGCCTCCCACAGCAAAAGCCAAGGTACTGGCAACAGGGTACTTTCGTTGCGCTAGCAATGTGTGGGAGGTACAGGTGGTTCCAGTGGACCATGCTACACATCACCATCCTCCTGTGTGCTCTGACCCCCTACCTCTCCGGCAGCACAAAAAGGTGCACCTTTCCCTCAGCTAGCAGGTGACTGCAAAGCCAGCACACACTTTCATCAGCCACCTCTGCAATGCAAAAGATGACCTACAGCAAAGACACGAGATAGCCAGTGGTAATACTGTTTCCCCAGCGGGATTCATCAGCCTCCATCTACCAGAGTGCTTTGATGCCTCAGGGTTTGGTTCAAAGCAATCAGGGCACCTAGGAGAAAGCAGACTGCAGAGCACCACCAAGAGCAGGTATCTTCAACACCTCACCTCTTGGGCGTCCTTTGGCACCAAGCACCAGGCTGCAGGGAGGTAGTGAATGTTTTCCCCAGTGTACATTCTCCTGTTACACCTTTCCTTTAGGATTTGGTGATGATATCAGTGCCTTTTATAGAACGGGGCAGTAGTTGAGCACTCTGATGGGCTTCAGGGTCCCCCCTTCACAAGTTCAAGGCCTTCTCAGGTTTATGGATTCACATCTGACCTTTCCCGCTTCCCAGAACAGCATCCTTTAATCACCAAGGTCTAGGCTACAGAGAACAAGTGGGTCCTCCCCACCCTTCCAGGGCTGTGTGGAAGATATGGGTTTTTTTATATCCTTCCAAAAGTGGGTGAGAAAGGGAGACATGATTACCCATTTTACATTAAACAGTTGCTGGAGTTGACATTTGAGCGTACAACAAAAAAACAACAGATGGATGTTGACAGATGGAGGAGCATGAAGAAACAATGAGACATCTTCAACCACTCTTCTCTGCTTCTGAAACATGTTATTGTTTCCCCTACCATCTCTCTTGACCCCAGCCCCATTTTCAAGTGCCGCTCCATATGCTTCCTTTCTTTGCCTCCATATGTCTTAAACATGTAAAAAAAAAATAAAAAAAAATCCCACTTCTTTTGGCCCTACTCAGCCAATTTTCTCCCCCTGTAAAATCTGCTTTCTGTACCCTCACATCCATACAAATGGCTTACGGCTTACCAGCAAAGTCACCAGCAAGCTCTTCCTCCCTTCCGTTTTAGGGTGACTGCACACCCTCCCTTCCTGAAAACCACCTGTTCTCCAGCTTTCAGAAACGCCATACGCTTCTTGTTTCCCTCCATTCCCATGCCATGACACACTTCCACATCTTCAACTACCCTTTACAAACTCAGCAATTTAACTTCTTCATTTCCACTCTGCTTTGCTAATAGCTTGCCTTTACCTCGCCAGCCGAACTTCCTCAATATCCCTCTGCGGAAAGAAAACCACACGCCAACAAACTGTGAAACTCAAGCACTTTCATTAAGTTCCTTCTCTTCCTTGATGCTTGTTAAACTTGAAAATTTATCATCTATTTTTGACTTACTGTTTCTTATCCAACTTCTTCCACTGTCACTCAGTCTTAAAATTCACACAATAGTATTTTCTCTGCTATCTCCAGCAAACAAATGTGTCAGCACTTCTTAAGTTATAGATAAGCGATACGTTCTTTTTTGGCTCCTGATATTTTACCTAAGCCCCTTTCTATCTTACCTTTTGCTTGGATCATATCCCATTTTTCTTCAAGTTCTTTTGCCCACTTTCCTATTAAATTTAAGTTCTTTCCCTCTTGCCTTCCTGGACATGCACATCTTAGTGTCTTTCTATATCTCCTTTTAATACACTTCATCTGCAGAAACACTTCACCACTTTCAAAGATCCCATCCTGTCTTTTTTTTTCCCCTATTCTTGGAACTGATCCATTGGCCCAGTCCATCTAATTTTCATTGGCTCTTCTTTGAAAAGAGCTATAAATCCTACCCTCCCCGCTCTCACTATTAGAAATTACTAATAAAGATTAATGGAGGCATTAACCAGATGCAAGCAAACTTCACTGCTTGTTTACTTGTATTTCATTTTTTATTTTAAAAATTCATTTGTGATTATAAGTTATGATAAGACCTCTGCCTCTTCTGATGCTCCTCTAAGTACCTGGCATGTTTTGAGATGTGTATAAATTATACTCAAAATGTCATGAAACTGAACTAATGTTTAAAGCTTTGCAAAATTCATGTCCACCAAAATCTGGTGTCTGAATTCAATGCTTCATTTGGAGTCTGGCACACAATATAATTACAGTGAAAGGTGAAATAAAGAAGAGTAGTATGAACATTTTGCATACCTGCTATTCACCATCTGTTCTTCGCTGTGACAGAATGATACAGCTTCTCTTTACAGAGGGGCCTTTGACTGATGGAAAAGGGAGAACAGCATTTTTTATCACATACAACAGAAATATTTTTATTTTGTTTTTAAGAACCAAATAAAACAAATAAACTTAATATAACTTAGTGGGCTGTGAAGATATATTAGACTTCTAACTTCAGAAGCATAAATTAGTATGCCAATACCAGGAAATCGTAGTACTGCCTTAACAGGACCACAAGACACCAACAACAATCCCCCCC
>WEKW01006939.1:42915-68059 GCA_013389905.1 Sula dactylatra
CCCCCCCCCTTTTTTGGAGTCTTTTTATACTTTGTGTGGATTACAGGCCCTAAAAGGTGAAGCCACCAGCACCAGAAGTTGCCCTAAAAAAGCACTGAGGTTTTCACACAATCAAGGTCTGAATCGTTAAGAAAAAAGTTCCATTACAAGAGTTGCAATACTTCCACAAACATTTGCAAAACTGAGAGTGAAATATAGCATGGGCACAGGCTCCTTCACTGAGTGGCACCTGGCTTGGGTCATGGCAAGAAACTTGTTTTACCTTACAACGTGCATCCCATGCCCCTGCTTACCTTAACACAGGAGTAAGAAATGAGTAAATAAGTGATTGTGTGAAAATTGGCTGCGGGTGTCATTTCTCCTGCCTTTATAGAGCAAATTCTCACAGGGGCCATGGCCCTTTCCTTCCTCCTCCCTCTACCCACCCTACTTTGGGGAGCAAAGCTGCCTCGGCAGCCGTGCATCGCCTCTTGCTCTCCTCAGGGGCGGTTTCTGCTCCCGTGTCAGCAGTGCCCCGGGATGCTAACAGGGATGCTAACAGGGATGCTAACAGGGATGCTGACCGGGCAGCCCACCCCACCGGCCTTCGAGCCCATCACCTCGGTGTTCGCTGTCCTTTAACACACACCCCCCCTGCCCCTGATAATCAGGGCATGGGAAGGGTTAACTTTTGAGACCCAGACAGTCCCCTGCTGATCCGGTAATGAGTAAGCAATGCAGCTGAATGTCAATAGCTCGGTGTGAACTCGGGTAACCCAGCTGAGCCCTGCGGGGCGGGGGCTGGTGGAGGTAATCAGCTTGACCCCCCCGACCTTCCCCAGCCCGCTCGGGGTCCTGCCAGCCCCAGGCCTGTTTGCCTGTGACTGCTACGTGCTGCTCGCCTGAGTGTGAACGCCTGTTCTAACAACTGGCTCCGAGTCAGCTGTTGGAGGTAATATAATACACGTTAGTCAATAGCTCTATGTTGCACAATATACGATGTGGCGGTTCCTTTCTAACTTGGGGAGCCACCCAGACTTTTTAGGATTTCCAGGAAGAGCGGTGGCATCTGACCTTCAACTGTTATTAAAAGAAATCAAAGATTGTATAACAGAGCTTTACATTTCTTAGTGGAGTTTGTTTCATCAATTACCTCCACATTTCTGAGCTTCACAGGTTCTTTATTCCTTTACTTGTTTATCCTCTGGTAAGCATTTATTAATAGAGTGACTTATTCCTTTACTGCACTTGTTTGCCTTTCAGGGGTCTTGTTTTGTTTTTCAATTTAGAAGCAGAAGGGTCTCCCACGCATTTCACATTTCTATCTGCAGGTGAAGTCACTGCGTGGTTTTGATAGCAATCTTCCAGCTGCCTGTTTTCACCCTGGAATCCCTCC
Organism: Sula dactylatra; assembly: GCA_013389905.1. Classification (NCBI taxonomy): domain Eukaryota; kingdom Metazoa; phylum Chordata; class Aves; order Suliformes; family Sulidae; genus Sula; species Sula dactylatra. Next base: position 44,291 of record WEKW01006939.1, read on the forward strand.
CTTCGGCTGATTTTCTGCATTATCACCACAGTTTTTGACTAAGACTATTAATCCACCTGTCCCTCTGTGAAAGCGGCTACATTGGTTTGTGTAAAAGGGGAGTAAGATGGTATGAACTCTAAGTCTGCTATTAATCCCGTTAATAAGGGATTAAAGTGAAGCCCTGTGAGTAGGAAAGGCTGATGTGATTGTATGGGACTATAACTTAGCTCTCCCTTATGAAAGCAGTGTTTGCTGTGCATCGTGTTTTGTGATTTGCATATTTGGTCTCTGAGGAAATCAAGGTTAAATATAGCAAGGAGATTCTGCTGCCTTAAACTGGTAGCACAACTATGCTCCTTCAGCCTAGCAGTCCCTCGGAGAGCAGAAGCAGGAACGCAGTCTGTTCTTGCCTGGCAGCAACTGCATCCTATAACACTACTTATATTGTTAGCTTATGCTTTGCCTCTGACCTTTACATGCACTTTGCTGATGTACCAGATAGGCTGTCTGCCTTATTTTAGAAGGAAAGAAGCAACAGAGGAACTGGACTAAAATAAATATCTTGCCACTGCTATTTTCAGTAAAAGACTTTACAAAAGCAACAGCAACGGAAAGCTGAACAGAACCATATATTCCCTGTGCGGGGCTATCATATAGAGCAACATCAATCTCATTAAGAAAAAAAAAAAATTGATGTTGTTGCTGTGTTAGAGCTTAGCATTCTGCTTCCTCCTCAGCCTTAAGAGAAGGCCTATAAATTATTAATACTAACATCAGTGTGAGACAACAGATGGTAAAGATTACTTGGAAAAAGTCTTCACATTAACATATTATGGCCCTAGTTTCACAGCACGTTGGGACTGTTTCCTGCTGCTGCCAGCCAGCCTGGCCCTGGGAGGAACCTCCCAGCAGAGGGGAAGGAATCCTTGGGCAGCAGTAGAAAGGTCCTGCCCTGGTTCAGCTGCACAGATACCGCGACCCGGCCACCACCGCAGAGAGGGGCGGTCGTGTGTCACTGCCCCCCTCCAACACCACACCGGCCCTGTGAAGGTCCTGGCATCTGCTACGCCGGGGACGAGGCCAAGAAAGAATGAGCTCAGGGTTAGGAAAACCTTCAGGTAGCTGAAAAATGTGTTCCTTGCCGAGATGCTTCCAGGTGGGACCAGTTGCGTTGCATGCTCTGAAAAATGAGAAATACACATTTATCAGTTTTGAACTGTTCTTGAGCCAATGTTGATATGAGACCTAAAGTATTCACTGATATATATATATATATATATCTGCATTATCCAAAGATCTTGCAAGCAATTAAATTATTTCAATGTTCTCTAGAACGGGTTACTTCAGCTTCCTCAGGTTTACAAACATATTAAAAATGGTATCAAGCAAGTAAATAAGACATTTCTTTTAAGAGGGTAAGTGTATCGCATTGTCTTGCTAGGTAGCACTTGTTACAGCAGAACATGACCTTCACTCTTGTTTTGTCTACGATCGTCCTGCCCATCACTCTGCTCACACCATTTTTGGAGATAACTCTGTGTCAGAACCTTTGACATGAAGCAATTTATCCAGCCTTTTAGGGACTTAGAAGACATTTTCTCATGGCCCATTACTTCTGCAAAAGCACATGCCATGTAAGTGTTTTACTGTGATTAAATCATGACTTAAAACATAATTCTCATGTTCCTACATCCTCTGGGTTTTGTGGAAAATTTTCCACAAAGCCTAAATAATGAAAACATAAGCAAGCACTACTGTTCTTAGACGTACAGTGTTGGGCCCAAGTGTGGCTCTGTAAAATGAGCAGGAACTGGCTCTTCATTTATCAGCTTGTTGGAACCTTCTGTTCTCAAGAGACAGGCAGTGTGCAGATGAGGGCACAGAGTGATTGCTAGAAAATGCCTTCAACAGCATTGTTGCTGTGCTATTTTCATAATGAGTACCAAAGCCTTGGTTAAGCAGTTTTTGATTCATACCTCATTATTTTCATAAACTAGTAATATTTCTTTTACTGAACAAATATGATTATCCCCTTCATGTTTTTGTCACATTGCCTCATGGAATCCTTCATTGCCTTGGCTCTCGCCAGTTGTCTTTAAGGGAAAATGCCTATCTTTGCACAGGTGCCAATCTGAAGCCATCGTGGTGAAACTGTTGCCTAGATCCTGGTGGCACAGTGTCAGTGCATCCAGACTTCACCTGCAGGAACTCCTGGCTTCACATTCAGCTTTATGTGATGACTTGGAAAGTTAGGTGCTCTGTAGAGATTTGCTCTTGATAAGCGATTTTGCAATTTATCACAGTCCTGAGCTGCTACCCTGGAACCAGTCAGCCCTTGAAATGTCCTGATTTGGGAATGAGATGCTGGAAGAGCTGTTTGAAGATGCCTGATGTTACTGAGTCATAAAATGTTGATTTCTAACTTTGGGGTTGTTTTTTTTTTTTGATCGTTTAATAATACAGTCAACAGGTTCTTGGAACAAAGGCCAGGTTAATCAGGTCTGCTACTTCATTATATTTTAGAATTAATTCCTCCCTGTAAAATTTCATCTTACTGTTATAGCATCTAATTTCGGTTTATGAAAGAATTCTCCAAAGTCCCAGTCCTAGGGCCATTGAAGATGCAGGCAACATTCAGATTAAGGTTAGTAGGGAAAGCATTCAGCAAACGGTATTAGTGGCACAGAAAAGGGTTCAGATGTTAGCATTTGATAATTCATGATCACCTCTACCTAAAACCAGCCACACTGACACAGATTTGCATTTGCCTGTGGACAACTAACAAGTGTTTACGGGCTCTGGATTACAATGGTGGCAATCTGTTATGTCACAGATAATCTTGTTTCCAAATGCTGAATGTGGGTAATTTGTAATCTGCTTTCTGTGAGCGAATATATCCCTAATTACTTCTTTTTATTGGCTGATTTTAAGGGGACTTGGGAGTCGAGGCCTCGTTTGTCCGCTGCAGTGTGGGGGGACTGAGCACAACCCAGAGGGAGGGGGCAGAGCTGGTCCACAGCCCCGCACCCCCCCACACCCCACTCAAGGGTCTTTGGGTCCCAGAGAGAGATCTGTTGCTAAGGCTTCCAGCAGAAGGTGCAGGTAGGAGGGATTTTAGATTATTTATTCTCCTCCTGGATGAGTTTCCAGACTCTCCACCCCATCCTTGTTATCAGAGGGGTGATATCACAGGCCCAGAGGCAGAGGTGGCAACTTTCCTCTCCTGTCAGAGCAAGTCCTGGGGAAGGTTGCTAAGGTTTCCTGAGGTCAAAGGAGAAAAGCAAGAAGACATGCATAAAAACAAAAGACAGATAAGGTACGTGTAAAAGCAAGTTTACATGAAGGAGTACAGGCTGTCCTGCACTTGTTCTGCCTGCTCTCTGAGCTGCTGCTGGGCGAGCAAGCTCGAAGTCAGGGCCACAGACCATGCTTAGCCCATGTACATCCATCCTCACCCAAGTCCTACCTGGACCTCGAGCAGGAAGAGGTCCCCACATCTTTAAATTATAAGATGCAGTCCTAGTGAAGCCATCCTTTTGGCTGACGTGAATCAGTTGGCTTCAGGAAAATCAAACGATGAAGAACCAGGGAAGCCTTTTTGGCCCAGCTGCTGAAGTATTAGGGCTGGAGAGATGATAGGAAGATTTGGCATGTATTTTGCAAATACATATAGAGGGACAGAAGTCATTGCTATATTTTTGTAAGTATAGAATCGACATAGTTCAAAACAGCAGGTGCCATCTCTTAAAAATAACAGTACAGGTGTAGCTCTGCATTTTAGGCTGCGCAGACAACATGAATGCTCAAATTCTGATACACGCTATGTTTTGTGTGAAGGTCAGCTGGTGACCTATACAAAATAAAAATGCAATTAAAGATAACTTTGAAAGCATGGAAACAAACCTAACTGAAGGTATTGGTATGTTTGAAGGAGCGGGGGTGGGGGGGGGAAACAAACACACGGAAAAAAGTTAATTAAGATTCCTGCGAAGGGAGGGAAACTGCTTGCCGCTCCACAGAGGGAGCTGAAGGGAGGAGCAGACCTTAGGAGGTAATGAGAGTGCTAAATGGCAAAATTTGGGCTGGGAGAAAGGTAGAGCTTCAAAGGAGGAATGTGCACAACTTGGAACGTAAGCTGCCTTTACATCTGTCCTTAGCAAAGTGGAAGATGAAAGCATCTGCACTCAAAGGACCTGCTTTTCTGTTGCCTTTCACCTTCTGAGCTTATTTGTATCTATGCAAAGGATATGTAAATTGCCAGAGCTCTGGTTCAGTGGCTTGTTGTCTAGCTATTTAGGATGAACCAAGCCGATACGCTGGGCTCCGAATATGTGGTGACTCTCATACCCTACCACATGCTGCTGATGGTGCCGTGTGCGTGCTGTTCTGGTAAGGCGGGGGTGAATCTCCTCTAGTGCTTTGGATGGTGTATCCATAATACTGTGACTACAAATGTACGTGAGATGAGATGCTGGAATACTGATAAATTTTTGGTATGGCTTGTTTGCTACTCTGCTGATGTCTGTGGCGCAGTGCCCGTGCCTCTGCCCTGCTGCCTGCCGCCCTGCTCGCCCTCATGCCACGGTGGCAGGGGTGATGCCTGCAGGGAGGGCAGCTCACTGCCCCAGCCCAGGTGGGAGCAGAAGAGCTGCTGTGCCCACAGTCTCCGTCATTAACCATAGTAGCAGCCTTCCTGCTAATGAAAGAGGTCAGGTGTGTGTGGGAATTGGTCTGGGGTGGAAGAGAGAGAAAGGGGTGTTGAGACCATGCGGGAGAGGAAAAAGGGTTTTCTGTGCTGAGGAGAGCACCACCAATTTAGTTATCAGGTGAGCACGGAAACTGTGTAGGGAAAACGCTGAAGGATCAGAAACTGATGGAGGACTGTACAGCAGAACTCACATTGCACGCTTTTTGTCCCATTTCGCTTGTGGGAGTGTTAATTATGAGGCTGTAGAAATGCTTGAGAATGCCTGTATTTCGACAGTGTGCTTCAGGATTCACTGCAGTTAAGCCCCAGTTACTCCAATGGTATTAAAGGGTCCTGTGTGGGTTCTGCAAAATTCATTTACATCCACTTTAAGGCCCCTTTGCACAGGCTAAGCAAATGATAACAAAACCTAAGTGGAAAAAATAAATGGAAAGGAGGAAAAATTGATCTCAAAAAGAAATGAGCTTCACATTTGTGATCCATTATAGCCAGAGGCACAATCACCTAATCTGACTCCTAAGGTTAGCCCTAGATATCAGTGTAGGCAAGTCCCTGGACAGTTGCCAGTGTCTCAGGGCAGATAACATCAGCACAAGTCGAGAAGAGGTCTCCAGTCTAGCTTGCGTTTTAATATACTATTAAAATAAAATGAGACAGCAATTAGTTTCTCTTCAGCTATTCCACAGCATAACTTCATTGGTCAATTAGTATGAATAAATAAATATAGGTCTTGAATTATTAAACTGCAAACAGAAGAAGCATCTGCATTTAATATTTCACTCTTCATTCTCCTTGCTCTTTTGCTTTGCTTGGAGTTTTGACTCACTTGGTATTATAGAAGTGCCTTTGTCTATTCTTAACTCTTTCCAAGCTTTTAATTCTTCCTTAGGATAATTTTCTTACTCCAATAACACTTTTAATCTTGGCTCAAGACATAAAGGTCGGATTATCAGAGTATGCATTCACAGAGCAACAGCCAAGCCTCTGGGAGCAACAGGGAGGTCAGTGATTTAAAAAAAGAAAAAAAAAAAAAAAGAATCAGGACATGTATTTAAGTGCTTCAGTATGGGCTTACTAACTTTAGGTTCCCACTTATTAAAATCTTGGCCTTAATCTTTTTCTGCATGGGCTGTCGAAGAGTAAACAATGTCTGATTATCCCACCAGTTAATCCCTTTTCCTAGTAAGGGAGGCAGAAACAGGGGTTGATCGGGGTTAGGATATCTCCTGTTCATGTCCGAAGGCCCGTAGCTACTTGGGGCGGAGAGGGCCAGTCTGACGGATCTACTTAGGAACCTGGAATACCACTGGCTGCAGGAACAGCCCAGCACCTTTGGCACCTCGTGCTCCGCGTGCTGTGTCTTTCTCAAATTTTCTACGTGATCAATAGAGGTCGGTTTCTTCAGCTGCTTCAAAGAAAACCTCACTATAATTTTAGACTTTGGTCATTTCCAGGAGATCTCCAAGAAGGCAAATCAGAGCATTTTCTCACTGGTTTGTCCACAAACGCTAGCGTTGACCTCTTTGGTCGCTGGTGCTGAAGAAACGGGTCACTGCATTTCTGTACTTTACCAAAGCACCTGGATGTCAGGTCACGCGTTCCCTGTGGGAAATGGCCAAAGAAAATTTTAAATAATAGTAACGTGTTTAATATGCTGTTGATGAGACTGTTTATACATATAAGAGGAGGAAGAAATGCAACTTTAAGTTAGTAAGCAGGAGAGAACCTGAAAGCCCTAGGGTGTTTCTCTCCCTCCTAAGATGCACATGCCTTCTGACCTCTGGTTTTGATTTGAGACCAAATTCTCGTAGTAATGGCTCTGTTGTACACAAGAAGAGAGTGGGTTCTCATCTAACTGCCTTGGGGTGAAGCACAAACAACGTCCATGACACTATTTCTCTTCAGATATATGTGCTGGGGGCCCCAAACTTTGGACTCAGGCAAGTGGTTCAGTGCAATAGGAGTGGATCTGTAAGAAAACAAGTGGTGCTGAGGAGCCAGTGTCCTACTGTGTGCGATGTGAGGGTTTTTGCTTTGGACTAGCTCTGGCAGACTGAACTCCTGCTAGCAGCTGGAGCACACCGGGTGAGCCTCTGGAATGCATCCTTCAGTTAAACTTTGTCTAAAAGCAGTCCACCTCTCTTACTCTGACACTGTCCCGTAATGTGAAATAATATGCACAAAGTGTGAGCGGTTGGGAGATTTGTTAACCTGAGTTAAAACACTAAAACTGATGCAGCCTGCTTAAGGCAGCAGACTGCTGCAGCAGCGCAAGCACCCCCCCAAAAGCCACCTGCAGCAGTGCTGCCTGCTTCAAAGTAGAGCGGTGGCAGCCAGCAGGGTGAGGGAAGCACACTTGCTGTGGGGAGTCAGGGTGGATTTATGAGGCTTACTAAGGCACAGGAGGGAACGAGAAGGCTGAGAGCCACAGCCCCAGGTTGCAAAACACAGTGGTGACCTACACCTGCCCAGGACAGACTGACCTCTGCTGCCATCCTTCCTGTGTTTTCCCACTCTTCGGTTTTCTGTGCTGATGACAAACCTTCAGCTGCTTCTGTATATGCTTTAAATGCATTATTTTTTCCCCTTTGAAGTTTCTTGAGGCACTCTGTGAGCTGAGTGCATTCCTCTTAGAGTGGCTCACTGCAGTGTATTTTACAGTGTTAATTTCAATGAGGTCTGTTTTTCTATTTTAGTTTAAAAATTTTTGCCATTTTCTGGCCTGCTTTTATGTTCTTGTTTTCTGTTATTGCTAGCGTAAGATCTTTGAAGACTGTAGTTTGGGTATGTTAATAAAACTTTTTCATATTGTACAGCTTTCAGGTAGAAGTCATAAATGGGTCATGGCAGCAGCCAGGGGAGGATGTGACAGTACAGTCTTGTGGTTATGTCTTACAAGCGCTGCTGTCTGATCTGCTCTGGTGTGCAGCATTTTCTCCACTCTGCTTAGCTGCCATGGTGATAGGTTACTTGGACATACCATAAATAGACAAAGTAGCAGGGCTTTCAATGAGTCTGATCATGAGGAGAGTCCTCTGGCTTAGCGCACTCGAGTTTATGCATGTTTGTGAAAACTGCCTCTTGAGGCTGTTGCCTGCAAAGCCAGTGAGGCAAATAGCATTGTGCTTGCATTCGCAGGGGTACAAGAGCTTTCACTGGGAGTGCTGGGTATGAGAAACAGGATACTTAATTCTGGTCAACCTGAAGCAAAAGGGTTTGCCTCCTCTACCCGGTTCCAGGCAACCTTTTGCAAAATAGCAAGGCTCCACGAGGATTCAGCTCAGTAGGCGAGTGCCAGCTGTGGGTTCTTTGTATCCCTGCAAAGCAGAGATGGTGCCTTAATGCCTGTGGTGTTTGTGGGCCTGGAGCTTAGATGCAGGCACAACCACACAGCCCCCCTTTCTGAGCATGCCCCGTTAACAAGTTGCTGAAATCCCCATGTATGAGATATGTGTCAGGCTATGGGAGAGACAAGTCCCTGTCCAAGGGGCCAAGGAAGGATGCTCCCTGTGTCCCTGCAGTGTCATGTAATAACAGAGGGCTTGCAGCTTAAACCTGCTGCTAGGGCCTGTGCCTTTTTGCGAGATGATCCATGAGGTGCAGAACAACACCTCTGTGAAGACAAAATTAAATCAGAGCTAGGACAGGGCAAGAAGTAGAACAGTAACTCTCGCAACTGGAGCCTGAGACTCAATTCTTGTTTCTGCAAGGCCAGGGTAGCCCACAATGTCATCCCTCATGGTGCTCCTCCGCTTGTTCAGGTCAAGTAGAAGGGCTCCTTCCCTACCCATATGCCAAAGGAAAATGGTGTGTACAGGTGGTGCTCCCGACCCAAAAGCCAACCTGGTGTGCTGACAGCAGCACAGCCAGGACCTCCTGCACAGACCACCTCCCCTGTGGTGCCACATGGCCATTAGAGGAGCAGGAGTCTGAAAACCACTCCATGAAGTGTAGTCCCTAACCTGTGAGAGACAAGAAAAGATGGAGCCTAGTAAAGTGGGCCAAAAATAGCTCAAAAGAAAGGAAAAGGGAAGCAAGAAGAGAAGGTTTTTAAGAAGGGAAATATTTAATGTATGGAGGTATGTAGGGTAGGTCAGCAAGGGGAAAAAGAGCAGAGACACAATGGGTAAAGCAAGTGGAAGAAATACGGAAAGAAGAGGAAAAATTGGGTAGATGGAATAAAAACATTAATAAGGATGGTTGAAATTTTTAATCTATTACATGAGCTGTTAAGTATAATTTTTTCAATAAGGATAGCTGATTTTTTTTAATGTATTAGATGAGCTCTTAAATATAATTTGTTTCACACTTGAATCTAAATTTTTAAAAGTCATTCCTAAGTGAGTGGATATAAATTTTTTTGGATGCAATTAAGTTGGAATTGACTGTTATATCTGTCAAAATATTCCAAACTATAGCTTTTGCTGTTGTATCGGCTCTTTACAGAGCATAAACCCTGCAGGAGGAGTGGCAGATGTGAAGGAAATAATTCAGAAATCAAAGTGTTCACAGAATGAGAATTTGTAGATGAAGTCTTCAAAATGGAGGTGGAAATACAGAGTATGTGCTTGTATGTACTTACATTTTTTATGTGTATGCATAAAGTGTATATAAAATGCAATTAAAGATGTTTTTACGAGGGAGATGACGACATGTCAAGCAAAACCCTCCCTTAAAAGAAAAAAAACAAGGAGAGGGAGAAAAGTATCATCATTATTCAGATGTAACACCTTGTTGTGTTGGAGAGAAGGCATTGGATAGAATTCAGTGACTAATTTGCTGGCTATTAGTCCTTCATTAGTTTTGCTTCCACTTCTGTTTCATTTATGTGCTACATAGCATGATTTGCTAAATAGTTTCTGCAAACAATTATTTGTTGTAGGAATATAATATTCAAAACTGAAGCTACAAGTTACATTACACAGATTAGTGACAGGCTATGTTTTTGGTCCCTGACTGGATTAATAGAAAATGGATTCTGGTTCAAGTACACAAGTCTAGGCTAGGTTTTAGTTTTAAAAACAAACAAACAAAAATATCTACAAACTCCAACTTCTCTTCTTTCCCTGAAAGGTCCTGTTACTGTAGAAGACCCTTCTGTGTTGATGGGGAGCACTCACACAATGACAGAGGTGTTCCCAGAGCAGCTGTGTATCAAAACGCAAAGTGGCTCTTTGTGTGCACGTTCTGTGCCCTGATTCAGGATGGTACCATCATAGGCTGAGGCCCTCCTCACTTTCTGATACGTTGCTGGACCTGAAACATTTGCAGCAGGATTGAAGTATATTCTTACGCTGTCTGAATTGGCACCTACGTGTCTATTGTTTTGTTACTAGGAATTTTTCCTTCTTTCTAAATATTGATGTCAAAATAGTAACAGAGAGGCCTTGTGACTAAAGAGATCAGGTTTTCTAGGGAACAGCTGATTTAGCCTTGGGTCCTTCAAATACTTTAAGCAGTTGTGCAACCTCATTGAAGTGGGATTTTTAACTTCATGAAGTTGCCTCATGTTCCTAATTGGTGTATATACATGGCCAGGTCTTTAATCCTGTTCTCACCATGCTAGATGAGATGGCTCTGGTAGGTATAACCTCTTCAAAATAAGTTTTTCACAAGCTTGTCCCTTGATAATAAGGGAAAAAAACCCACATGTAATATTGTTGAATGATTAAATTGTCATTGGATTTTGCAGTGAAAAGTTCTCCCTTGTATGGTAGATCTTTATTCAAAACGTACTAAATTAAGTGTAAATCAAAGTCATCTGATTCTTCTTATATCAGTTTTGTTGTAACTGGTCACCAATAGCTACCTGCTGTTTGGAGGATTTTTTTTAATGGCCAATGCCTGAACCTAACATTTTTTTCTCCTGAAATTCAATGAGAAATCTCCTTTAAAAGGTTGAGTAGGCAGGTCATGTTTCTGTGACCTTTTCTTCTGTTAGTGTTGAGTCAAAACATGGTTCTGATGTGAAAATGAAAATAGCTTGTCAAGATTTACAACAGCGTGCAAAGGCTTGAGAGCGGGTAAATGTGAGTCAGAAAGAGAGGTTCATATGAACCTCTTTTCCATTGTATGTGATAGAGAGGTGCTACATGACAAGGTATTTCTGAAAGACACATAAACTCTGCACCTTCCGTCAAAGCTTTCACCAGAAGATGGGGGATAGTCTTAGCAAAGAGGAGCTAGACTTAAATGGGCAGTGGGTCAAATTTGTAAGCATCTTGCTTTGACTCCATGTCCAGGGAGTCATCTGGGGCACTCTTGCTAAGCTACGAGCAAACAGGTACTTCCAGCTGGTTTAGTTCCTTATCTGTTGCTGAGTCAGCAGGGGAGCTGATGCATGGAAATATGGCACATCACTGAAACATCATGGGCAGCTGTAAGCAGCATACTAAATCACCAAACCAAATGGAAGAATTACCTATTGTCTATTCTCCTGTGGGTGTGACAAAGTCCTTAAAAAATCCGGTCATTTTGGTGCCATCCAGATGAATTCTGCAGCAGCACTCTGCTCAGGAGTGCGTGTACAGGTGTGCACTTACATTAAATAGCCTTTGCCAGACAAAGGTTTGTGGGGGTGTCATCGGCAGTCAAAGCTGAATTTTCATTTGGTTCTGTCTGAGAGCTGTCTTGAGCTTCTCTTGCATGTGGTGGCTCTGAGGTTGTCTTTTTTATTGTTTTTTTATATACACTTTATTTTTTCCATACTATATTAAAGCACTTATAAACCCTCACCAGTGCATCTGTTCTTCCTTCTGTATCTATACCCTCATGGCCTTTGATGTGTCTGCTACAATAGTCTTTGGTTTTTAACATGGTTTTCCAGCCCAGGACTGGGTGATATGGTGCTGAAATCACCTTTCTTAATAATCCTGTGACTTCTGTCTTGTAAAGCCCAGAATATACTCTCTGATGCTCTGAGTGCTAAACTCTTTCAGAAGAAGTTGTCCTATATCTTCAAGAGCCTATTTAACTCAGCTTATTGCTATATCTCAGATTTTGGTTTCCTTTTTTTAAGATTTTTTTTTTCCCGGTCAATGACTAAAGCCATTCTCTCCATCAATTTTTTCATCAGTTTTGCTTTTCACGTCTTCATTGCATCTATTAAGCTACCACCATTGCCTCACTGTACAGGCCTTGAAATCTGCAAGTCACAACTAATTAACATATTAAAAATTGTTTCAGTTGCCCTCCAAGCTCCAGTCCAGCAAAGGACTGCCATGTGAGAATAGTTGTGAGTGCACAGATCACACCGTTGGATTTAATGGCCCTGAGTTTTTGACCATTGCAAGCAGCGGTACCACTACCATCCTGGAAAATACAAGCCCCAGCGGAGCTGGATGAGTGGTGTGCATCAGCGTGTTCTCTGCAGGGTGGTGTTTGTGGGGTTGTGCTCTTTCCTATGTCATTTGTTTAACCTCTGTATGTTTAAGCAATCAAAATTTGCTTGTCTGCTTGCTCTGGAAGTAGTTTTGAGAAATGGGAAAATTCTTTTCCTAATCAGGTTTGGTTAAAGATCTGTGTCTGTCTTTGAAACCACAGCACTGCGATGTTAGTGCGTGGCAGCTGCATGTGGAATAGGCCTCAAAATATAGCAACCTTTAAAGGAAGACAAGAAAATATGGGTTCAGAGTGCCAGAGGTAACAGTAGCGTACTTATAATGGTGGTGAGCTTAAATGATGATGCCTTACTAAATGAGGTCATCATCTAACACACCCTCCCCTCTATGCCTGGGAGCAAATGTGTGGCTGAATTCTGATGAAATATTTTCCAGTCAGTGGGTGTTTCTTATGTTTACTCCTACAAGTATGGAGGCTAAATCACTTGTGTCAGGATGATACGAGTAAACTGAAGGTCACTTTCAGCATACTTTAGCATGCCTCAGAGGCAATATTGACAAGGAAACATACAAAAAGACAAAAACCAAAATTAACTTTTAATTTCCCACCAAAACTATGGCTATCAGAAATAGGCAGATGAGTGAAATCTCTTGTAACACACAGCCCAGGACTGTGTATTTAACTTCTTATCTGATTCAGGCCATCACAGAGACAGGGCATGTAACACTCTGTGTGTGTGTCTGTATAGGTATGAAGATCTATGGATCCCAACATGTAACTTAGGAAAATTTTAGTGACACACTTTCATATCTAGTTTCAGTTTAAAATCTTTCTGTCCTAAATTAGATGAATACATAAACAAATCAGATATATTAATTTTCTGATGAGATTGCTTTGGTGATTGCTTATGAAGAAAAGTTATTTACATGCTGATATAAGGCATTACTTAGCATAATGTGCAGTAGTTTTCTCATTCTCAAAGGTACTCAACTTCCTTACATGTTACACCTAACTCAGTTACATAGTTGTGCTGCTCTGTATCATTCTCATGTGCATATTTGAAAAGCTTGGGTTTCATCTGATTGAGTTTTATGGAGCCTGCTCAGAGCCCAGCAGTCAGCGTGTGGGTAGCTGACGGGCAGCCCCTGCCACTCTCCAGCACCCACCACCTCCAGCCGGGGAGGCTAAAGCCAGCTGCACCCCCAGAGCCCCCCCGCACTGCCAGGGGAAGGTCACATGGCAAGTGCTTTTGACCACGCGTGGGGTGTTGGCAGGCAACATACCTACCTGCAACTATCCTTAATGCAATGGATGTAATGGTACTGGCGTTTTTTGTTTGGTTTTTTAAGAAATGACTAATACATCCCCTGAGGATAACTGGTGATTATGTTATGTACTTCTATGGGATCACTTCTGCCTCCTCCTCTTAAAAATACATTCACTGTTATATGTAAGAATTAATATATATGAATAGATATATATGTCTGCATGAAGAGTCAAAAATGGTAATAGTTGTTATTAACCACTAATGACATTGATCTGAGGCTTTAAAAAGAAGACCATTTCTAAAGAGAGCTCTCAAAGTCTGACATATAAAAGATTATAATTTTCTGGCCTGAGTTGTAGAAAGCTCTTTCACTTATTTTGAGGTTTACCAGAGAACAAGTTTGTGTTCAGAGTCCACCTCTCTGGAAAATGAAGACTTGTGTTCATCCACTGAATAAATAAAGTGGACAGAAAATTAATTCAAGTCTTCCTTGACAATATTTTGATTTTGCTTCACCTTGATCTGGTCCTGAAACCACTTTGCCTTTTAAAGCCTCTGGCTTTTTGGTTTCTAGGTTTTCTGTGGAGAATCATGGCAAGGATATGAAGTGCAGTGGTGGTCTCTGTAAGGTAGATGAGGAATAGCATGAGACTTAGTGAATTCAGACTGTCAGCTTTGTTAACATTTATTTGAATTCAAACCAATGACAGGCTGTGAGCCCCTCTCAGTTTTATGATCTTAAATTATGAGCTGTTCAAAAATACATTGTATTTTCTGCTTAAACAGTTCTATGCCTGTTTATATCTTAATTGAAATGATATGTAGGCATCAGCAAGTACCTTTCGTATGAAGGCGATTATTAAATATTGGTATTGCAAGGGTGTCTTAAAAATGCATTTTTGTTGCATTACAAGGTGTTTGTTGAGAACCCCTCCATTAAACAATTAAGCTTCTAAGGCTTTTGCCTGTAACCGGTATACGTTCTGTTTTGTCAGCAACAAATGACAACTGCCTGCCAATTACAAGAAGATCTTGCATTGAGCTACAGAGAGGTCAGCGTGCATCTGATAGCAGCCTGAGCTTCCTCATGTTTCAAAATGCTGTGACCTGGTCTTCTGAAAGCTCCCAGTGTACTCCTTTCACAAACGGGCCGGGGCACACCTAAGCCTTCGCCTTTACAAAACACACATGGGCAGGAGTACTTTGAAGAAGCAAATATCTGCTTTGTCCTGAGATCACAGCTCTGATGCACCAGAGCAAAGGCAGGTGTTCATATGAACCAAACTGTTGAATTTACTCCTTTTTAAGGGACCACAGAGGGATTTGTCTTGGAAGGGATGTTGTTGAGAGATCTCTAGTCCAACCTCCAGCTCAAAGTAGGGTCACCTGTGTGATCAGACCAGGGTGCTCAAGTCTTTGTCTAGGGAGCTCTTGAAAGTCTCCAGCAATGGAAACTTCACAGCCTTTCTGGACAACCTGCTCATGGGTAAAAAGTTGCTCTTTATATCCAGCCTGAAGCCCTCTTGTTTCAGCTTTCAGCCATTGTGTCTCATCCTGCCATGCACTGATGCGAGAGAGTGACTCCATCTCCTCAATCACTGCAGGTACAGGCAGGTGGCTGTTAGGTCCTCCCACAGCCATCTCTTCCCCAGGCTGAGTAAGCCCCAGCCCCTCAGACTCTCCTCAGTTTCTTCGGTTATTCATCAGCTAAAAAAGACCTCCTTTTGCCTTTCCTGCCTTCGTGTAAGTTTTGTGAGGGTTGCTCACAGCTGTGTGCCCATAGATGTTGTGGGGAGAGGAGGTGGGAAGGGTAGCACAAAAAGAACTTCTGAAATGGGATAAAACCTGTGCTAGCTGAGACGGCTTCTGCAGCTTAATGGTGCAGAGAACTGGGTGTCCTAGCTTGGGTGCAGAAAGTGGCACAGGCTGGCTTTAAAGCTTTAAGTTAGAAATCATTGTTCAAAGTAAACAAGAACTTTGTGCACGCAGTATAGAAATAGAAGTGTGGGGATGTTAACCACCCTCTGCATCGTTGTGCTCTAACAGCACAGGAAGGTGCTTTCAACACGTATCTGATGAAAGGGCTGTGGGAAAGGCAGAGTGAGTCTCAGTCCTGCTTGTTTGTGTCTTGAAGTCTACTAAACCACTCTTGAGGTGGGACAGTAATTGCACTATACAATCACTTTAGTTCCAGTATACATACAAAAACTTTCTTAGCAAGTAATCATTAGCAGGTACAGTTAATAGAAAATCTGGAAAATCAAAAGTCCTGGCTTCAGCAGAGGAGTACTTGGGTTCTGAAGTAGTTGCAAATATTAGAGGTTCCCAGCACATTTTTATTTCATTTCACTTTGATATCTGTTGTTGTTGTTCACTGAAGAAAAGGCTCTTCTCCCTCCCTCTCCATTCCCTTTGTTTCTGTACTGAGTACTGCATATGCCACTACCCTCTCACCTAAGCCACTGTAATGTTGTTAACTGCTGGCATACTGCAGAACACAAAAGAGAAAAATCTTGATCTGTGATTTCCAGGGTGCTATTTTTTTATCATTTTATTTTTTCTAAGGGGGGGGCAGTGAGTTCATGGGGGAAAAAAAAAACCTCCTATGGAAGTTTCTTAAAAGAGTTCCGGGGAAATCTGCTTGGTATTCAGGTTCTGAAAACACTGGAAAAAACCCACATGAAAATGAAATGAACTTTAGTCTATCCTGGCCCTAAAACCTAGAGGAGTTTGTTTCACACTTTTATCTTTCAACCAGACAGATGAGACAAGACAGCCAATTAGCAATGATGCATATCTGTTGACTAGACATCATGGGACAAAGCTATGGCTAGTTTAAAATAGCATAATTCCACTGCCTGGCTTGAGTTTTCCTCTGCGCTGGACAGGGATCCTGCCTGGTTGGCGTATACGATGGATGTGTGGGTATAATTACACATAGGTCTCCTTTAGAAAAATATGACAACTACAGAAACAGAAACCTTATTGTCTGAAGGCAACAATTCTACAAGAATTGGGACAGTCTTTGCCAGAGTTGTTATGAAATAATGTTGGGGATCATGGTATAGCTGAATGACTTTTCTTTCACATTGCGTGTGAGACATTCCAGCTGAGCCTTCTCTTCCTTGTATATTCTGCAAGGCATCTGTCTCAAAAGAGCAGCTTATAAATTTGGAAAGAAGGAGATTCCATGAAGTAAATCCCACTGGATATTTCAACTGTTCCTTTTCAATTTTTTTTTTTTTTAACTCTCCACACACACAGATAAGGACTATAAAGCAATTTATCTAATTTTTGCCACAATGTAGCTCCATCACATTTTCAGTGCAAGGGTCAGACAATTTTATCTATAACTGTATTCTAAAAGGTCTCCTGAAATCAGTATTTTAAAATAAAAATATGGAATTAGAGAAATAATAGAATTGATTAGCAGATGTTTAAAAGCTGCTGCTTTCCAGCATTCCTCTGATGATGACCAAGGCAAAATAACAATGGGAGTTGCTTAAGCGGAAGACCATCATGCCATACCATCATGCATTTAATTTACATCTTAATGCATTGTTGTTGTTTTTCCTGTTCAAGTAAACTACTTCTCAGCATGTACCTGTATAATGCATTTCATGGGAATAGGCTTATGTGAATCTTTTCCTTGCTGTGTTAAACATTAGAGGGTCTTCCAGAGATCAGGGTGAGATTAAAACAAATGTCTTGAACACTAGGAGTGAAGTGGAGTTTTAACCAGGAATTAGGAGTTTAGAGGTCAGACCTCTCCTTTGCTTTCTTGGTATTAAAAAATACACGGAGATTAAGTGGGTTCGGTTTGCACATAAAAGCTCATGTGTTGGCTATACAGCAACAGTCCCAGCTGGGTAGTTTATTATTAGTGTCACACAGCAATGTGTATGAGTGTGAGTGAGCAAGCAGACCTCATACGTACACCCAGCACATATCTATCGCAGTCCCGCTTCTGCCTATAATTGGGGTCTGCAGCAGCATTCAGGCTTTCCGACAGTCTTCAGCACCGGGCTGAATATTGCCTACAGCTCTTCATCCATCAATAAAACACTTGCCAACCATACCATACCACGCCTAAAATCCCCTACCTGACTGGTCTGTACTGTTTGTGAAGTCCTAGGAGAAATCAGGTGAATATATTTTAAATATGCAAGTGGTGATGACCTTTCTGACTAACACTGACTATAGGTCTGACTGACCTTGGCAGCATGAGAGGGTCATTTTTTGACATGGCTGAACTGTTCTTGAACAATTTATCCAGTGTGCTGGGTACAAACAGCCTTTTCTTTGGTATCAGGCATGCATGTCTTATCTTTCTACTTATTCGGTTTTTTTAAAGAATCTTAGCTATTGTGAAGCAGGCAAGGAAAAACACGTTCTTTATTTATATTGTTTGTTCTTCTCGGTCTCTACTATTCTATCTTGGACAATAACTTTTCATGAATGCCTGTTTTTACTCATTTTTTGCTTGGATGATTTTAAAGGAGTCTCTTTTTCTTCTCCAGCACCAGAGAACAGGGTCTCAGGGCCTGATTCTGTGATGTTGACATTGATGGACCATTTCCAATTGACTGACCTGGGTTTAAACAACATCGAATATAGTCTTGTGAATGCAAGGAAAGGAAAAAAAATACTTGCCAGTCTTTTAAAACAGCAGTTCTTGAGAGACGTCAGGAGGGAGTGAGAATGCCTAATAAGACAACTCCCTACTGCTTTGTCTTCCAAGGAAAATTCTACATTAATGCAGGGAACAGAATAGATTTTCAGGTATCCAGAATGAAGAATCCAGTCAGCTCTGCTTTCTCTTTGTGTGGGGGTCTGTAGTTTCCATGGCGAGTTGTTTGGTTTAGGATTGTTTTTTGTTTTAGTTTGGTTTTTTCTCCTATAGAAGAGGCAAAAGATCATGTCAGGTTTTGGTTCAAGATGAAGATCAGTGTTTTCTTCTCAGTGGATTATCAATGATAGTCCCTAAAACAGATTTACTCGCCTGAATTAGTCGAGCCCCAGCGCAGACAGTGACAAATGCAAGTGTGTTTATGTGCAAGGTTTTCTTTTTCTAAAGGAAATGTTGTGAAGCCACTGCACATGAAGAATATCTCTGGGGAAGAAAAACATGGTTATGAATTTTGACGGAGAGAATCAACTCTTAGCTGCTCCAAGCCACTCTCCATTGCCCTGGCTAATCTGTTGTTGGGTTTGTTAGGGGCTTTTTTCCCTCCATTTTACTGCTTCACAGGTGGTTTGGGGTAACTCAGAGGCATATTCATTTTATTTTACGTTTTTAGCAGCCATTAGACATTACATTACATGAGCTTTTAGATCTGTATTGCTGCTTGTTTTTCTGATATTTTGTTTTTTCATCCTTGTCATTTTTTTAAAGTTTTATATCTGTTCTCTGTGTTAGAGAAACAGAAGATGCAAGTGTTGTCGGCAATATTTTAAACATGTCATTTTAGGCCACAATCTAACAATGTGTAGTGCTAATTTTAATAGCCATTTTGGTCGAACACATCTAATTCTAGTGTAGAGCATGAATCTCAGAAGAAATATACCTGTACAGTCCTATTAGGATGTCCTTGTTTAAAAATCTGGAAAGTAAAGCATAATGCAAATGAAATCAGATATGTTATGAATAATGTAGGCTATCCATTATTCTTTATAAAAAAGTTGCACGTGCTTCTCAAACCTAGCTAGATACATTCCTGTTATGTGACTCCCATAGCAATGAGACCCATGGAAGACCAAATGTTATGTGGCAGAAGGAGAGACCAGAGAGGATTATGTCTGACTGGAGTATTAAGCCAAAAATGCATCTAAATTACACCAAAGTGCCTCCATGTCTTCATATGGATAAACTCTGTGAAATATAACTCCCCTCTCTGCTGATGGAGGGATGCAGGGCTTTCACTTGTCTCTGCTTTTCTTCCCATGGCTCAGTGTACTCCTGGGGGGGGTTTCAACTGGACATTCCCAACGAGAAGTGAACTTGTGTTTCTGAGGACAGGGCTTGGCTCGTCGAGTTACCACAAGCCTATGTCTCTTTATTGTTTCTGAATAAACAGTCTCTTTGGCTGAGATCCTGCAAAGATTTATGCACATACTTAATTCTGTACTCTGAGACTAATCTCACTGGTTTCACTGGGACCACAAGCAATGTGTAAATGTAAGTAATTGCAGCACTTGTTTCTGAAAATCATTGTAAATAGAAAATAGATTTAAATGTATAGGTGGTTATGCAGATTTCTTATTTAAGGCAGGAGGGGAGAAGAAACATTTTCTCTTGATAATATGGAGCTTAAATCCTTCTGCAGTCAGACATTATTTTAAAACTGGTATTGGGACCTGGTTTTAAGTTAATTTCACAGCAAAATAAAGTTGATCATAAAGGTTTCTAGGTCTTAACTCCTCAGTGACTAGTGGCAGAAACCTCAAGAAAAATTTCACTTCTTTGAGAACTATTGACTTGCTTTCTCACTCAGCCTGGTCCAGTTCTACTATCTCCCTCTGTCTTGTCTTGCAGGATCAGATCTTCAGGATCTTGAGAGAAAGTAATCTTTTTCAGTAATCAGGATCCAAGAGGGTAATGTGGGATTAGAGAACGTATGGCATTGCTAGCACTTCTTTCTGCAGTATATGCTTCTCTGCCTAGCATATTTTCTCATGATGTCCTCTGCAGCTTGGGGTGCTTTCTGAACACCTCACCCACTCACTCAAATTAATATATATTTTTCCTGTTTTGTTAATATTTTCATTTCTTCAATAAGTAATTTCTTCTCTCCCTTAACTAAGTTTTTATAACCTGCAAAGCATTAGAGACTGGATTTTAGCAAGAGCAAACACACCAAGCTTCAGCAGGTTAGCCTCCTCAGAAGGGGAGGAAAAAGATCTCAGTAGTGGAAATGCAAACTGATCCAAGTTACATGTGACTGGGATGCTGCACAAGGGTTTTGGAGAGGCATACCTGAGTATACTAGGGTTATGCTTCAGCATGGACATAAATGCTGTTGTTTGCTAATTATCTGGGGAGAGGGGGAGAAGAGGGATTTTCATGGTGCAATGGGGCAGGTAGCAAAACTGAGATAAAGACAACCAAAAAACAAATGCCCCGTGTTCCTCTTTGACTGCATCCCCGCTTTTCTCAGCATCACTTCACAGTTTGCCTTTAAAGCCTCCTATTCAGGGGACTAGTAGAGGTGAAGATAGGGGAAGGGAGTTTACCAGTGTGGAAAAAGAGGCTGCTAACCTCAGTCTTGCATACCGAAGGGCTTCTGCTGTTGTGGTATAATCCTTTGCTAGAATGAGCCAAACTCTCTGTTACTTAATTGGGCAAAGCTCCCATTGAGTTGTGCTTGATTAACAACTCTGGAATCTGGCTCTGCGCAGTTGGGATGAGAGATGCTTCAGCATTTCAGCTCAGCCCGCCAACACTGATCTCCCCAGCTGCTGGTTCCCAGAATTTCCCAGCTACTGCTGTTGTGGGCTATTTAGGGAGGGAAATTTCTCTTTGAGCAGCTGCAAAAGGTTGTACTAGGCATACTGAAAGGCAAAGGCATAGGCTGGCAAGTGGGAATGAGGGTTAGGCAAATGGCAGAGCACAAATTTCTCTCTATTCCAGCGCATCTGCAGTGTCATTGCCAAGAAAGTTTTGGTTTTGGCTTCTTTCTCTCTTTTTTTTTTTTTTTAATGTGATTTTGTTGCTTTTGTGGTTGCCTTTGGGTATTTGTGCAGTGCAAAGGCCATTGGTATTTGGCATTAGTTAAGACCTTCTATCCATCTGTCTTGATGGTACCAGAAAGTTTGGTTTTGTTCAGGGTTTTTTTTGTGTTTTTAACGGAGCCAGCAGACCTGATTGCAAACAGTTTTTTAGCATCTCAGGAAGCTAGCACTGGAGACCACGGATGCTGCCTCATGGGTTTTTGTGGTAAAGTATGGCCTCCTCTAAGTTACAGCAGGATTAGAAAAGGATTAGAAAAGCACTATAACCCACTTATAGGGGTTGCCTAAAATCGTATTCTTCAGGCAGATTGTGAGGTTTCACCTGATGGTCATTGTACATGGCTTTCTAATTAATGCATGCAGTTTGAAAATCTGCATGTCAGACATGTAGAGCTATACTGTACTGTTGCTACACTGCTACCATATGCAGGAGTCACTTTATGTAGAAAACAGTCTGGTCAGTACTGTCTTTTAAAAGCAAGTACTCTGCTGCACTTGTCTAATGAGCACTGGCCATGTTTTATTACATGTAAACTCAAAGAACGCTATTCATCCCCTCAAAAAAAAAAAGTCAAACTGTATAGACTGCAAAAATTAGGTAGTGCACAGGGTTCTTATTAAAACACCTTAGGTGTCCTAGTCAGCCTTTGAATTAAAAACAACCAACCAACCAACAGGCCTGCAGGCTGCCTGGTGTTTAACCAGAGGGGCAATTAATGAATTAGGTGTGAAGCAGCACTGTGATTTTTATAAAAGATTACGAAAAGGGTGTTAAACTAATGGAATCCATAACACTTGGCACAGGGTTCGCTGGTTTTAATTTCACATTCTTGTTTCATTTCTTAACTGTCTCATGTACATAATGGATAGGAGAAACTTTTCGTGTAACATTTTCTCAGTATCTTCACTTCTTTTCTGTATAAATATGAAGAGGTTAAGCAAGAAAATGTAAATATACCTTATTTGGTTTCTATTACAGAATTATTAATGATATGGCAGATGTAGCGCTTACATATTATGCTTGATCATTAAAACCTTGCTGCATATCTCCTTAATGGTAACTCCTTTTAATTTGAGCAATAACGTGGCTGGAATGAAGACTTCAGGATTTAGCAAATGAGGAATACAAGCAAATGAGGCTTGGGATTCAGAGGAGCTGATGCTCTGTCAGCTCCTCTGTGTTGACAGTGATGTGCTCCTGTCATGTTCACTATCTGTGCTTGAGAATTGCCTTTTGAGAAGCAACAGCCTTACGCTGGCTGAAATTGCTCTGGGGGTCAATATCTTTATCCTTCTTTATGGAAAGAGCCTGGATCCTGTCATCCTTTCTACGGACCACAATGTATTTCCATTCCTTTTTTTAAAGACCATAATTCCCATTGTTTGTTTGTACAGCTTCTTTCCAGTCCAGAAAGGTGTAATGACAGGGCATGATAAATGCGTATAAGTTGTATGTATAAAAGGCTGGACACTAATTTTGGGGACAGAAGTAGATATAAACAAATGGATTTCTATAGGGCACATATCTATTTGATTTGCTAGGTAGAGGGGTGATATCACTAGGGAAATAATGCTGTTTTGTTTTGTTACAAAAAAAAATAGCTGATATTTTGGCCTAATTCTCCAAATTTCTGGAGTTATGTACCATCTGAAGAGTGATCTATTAGAAAAGCAAGGAATACTTTTCCTTTGTTTGAAATCAGTCCCCCCAAATATGCAGCTGTTGTACACATAGAGCCAAAAAGAACAGATGTGGGAAGAAGAAACTGGAGAACATAAGAACATATCATAAAATAGATTATCCCATAGCCAGAAACATACATTGCTCACATGTATGCCTGATATATAGCTTACACCAATTTAGATTATAGTTCCTGATACTCTGGGTGGATGGAAGCAAGTTTGGGTACACTGAGGGATGGTCTGATCTCCTCTACGATACCTTTATTTTTATATACATACTCCTCTGAAATTGCTCTCATCTATGAGGCCCTGCAATGTTAAATCAGGCGAAGCAGGATCACCTTAGCACAGAAACTGCTACCACACCTCAAATACTGTATGGCTCTGCTCTGTCTGTTCCACAACTTACAGTGCCACTTTTGCTGGGATAGTATAAAAAGAAAGGGAGAGACAAGTAAATTACAGCAGTGCAGTCTCTGGTACTTTGGAGCTTTTATGGGGCTGCTGTGCCTGGCTGCAAAGGGATTCTTTACTCCGCTGCCTTTCATTTTACAGCATCCACTTTGTGTTCCACTTTACTGCCGAATTTTCAGGAGTGTTACTTTGTTATCGATGTTCTTCACGAATTGCGGTTTTAATTGATGGAGACCTTATGTGGGGAAAAGAGCTTCTGATGTGTCTGCATGTCATTGTCATCTCTTTTTCTCAGTGCCTTTCTATAGTAAATCTACTCTTACACTTCTGACAGTGCAGTTGTAGCAACTGAGCTGATTGACTATATGTAGATTCACACCAGACTTTCAAAAAGCAAATCCATTTATATTTGTCAGGGAATGTTTTATTTATTTTTTTTTAACTTTTACCAGTAGCTGAAACGACTCTAAGCTTTAACGATGTTAATGCTATTTCATGTATTGGAGTCTAATCTTTGATACAAAGGACACCCCTAGCAGCTAATGGTAGCTCTGAGGGTTCAAGATCTGTCCCTATGTAATTAATTCCTCTTTATGTTTTCAGAGTGGTGGAATAGTGGAAAAACATTTAATTAAGGGTATAT
>WEKW01006939.1:68068-104635 GCA_013389905.1 Sula dactylatra
AATCTTCCCTGAGGCTGATTTATGCCTAAAACTTAGAACTGATGCGCTGCTCAGCTAGTAACTTCTCAACAGGGCCCCTTCCTTTCAGCAAAGAGACCTCCTGTTTTGAAGCAACAATTGTCTCTTCCAAATATTTGTCCAAATCAAATACTGGTGCAGATCAGCATAGCTTCATTGCCTGTGGCAGACTAATGCCCCTTCCCATTGCCCAAGGCTTTGATTGACTGTTTGCATAAAGGCAACCTTGTCACAAATTAATAGGAAAGTTAAACTTGATTTTATGTGACTTTTTTTTTCTTTTAGCTAAATTTAAACCATTTGGCAATACCTTGAACTGTGTGTGACACTGGTTGTTGTTGGCTGGGTTTTTTAAAATACTTAATTCTCTTAGGTCTTCTTGAGCTCTGTGTTGAGAGGCATATTACACTGGTATACTGGAAGAGAGGTAGACACAGAAATGTATGTAATTTCCAAAAATGAAAATAAAAACATGGTTTTACCTGATTTACCCTGTTGAAACAGGTGGTTTTGTTTAAGGAAAAAAAAAACAACAAACCAACAACAAAAACATTCAAACAACATCAACCCTCCAAAGCAGAGTACATGGAAAATATAATGACTCAGTAGGAGGCATAATACAGATTTGCTTCATGTAGTAATCCCTTTGATTTCTTTTTCTTTCATGTGTGGTACTATCATTTATAATTCTAGTATTTGTTTGCATGTCTCTAACTATAGTGTTTACTCCCAGGAATTGTTTTGTGATGGCTGATTGCCCGAAATCAAGGATGGCTAGATAACCTTGCCTTTAGCTAAAATAGCTTGGTGGTTTTTTCAGCCAACAAAATACAATTATTGATAAAATACAAAAATCAAATAATTTTTCTTTACCCAGTAACCTGCAGAGGAAAGAAAATGAAATCTGACCTTCTATAATAATTTGTAGCACAATATTCACAATCTTGTTGAGAAATCGGATTCTTTCATTGAAATGCAAACTAAAAATGCATTTGCTTCTGCTTGTTTTTCCCTACTTACAATGTATTTAGAGACCTAGTAGAATAGCTTTAACTTGGAGGCAGAAGACCTAATAAAAAACATGGCTTCCATTTTACTAACCAAAGTCTTCACTCAGAATAGAAATTCGGACAGGCTTAAGGAAACGTGTTGGTAAATGACAAGTGACACCTCCCAGAGATGTGACTACTGTCATCATTTTGACATACATTCCATAATAATTCCCTGTCATATCCTCTATGTATACCAAATATTGTTCTAAGCCAAATCCCAGTATAAAAACATACATAGTCACTGGAGGCCATAAAACCCAAGTAGGGATTTTGTTGTTGGTCCTTTCTCTAATTTCATCAGGTATATGTCCTTTCATTGCAGATTTGTTAAATTATTGTATCAGCCCAGTTACTTTTATATTCTACAGTTGCTATTTTATATAAAAAAAGATAGTGCTGATACATTACAAAATGCATCTTTCTGTTTGCCTGGGGTTTTGTGCTGTTTTGCTATCTTAGAAGTGTAGGAAAAAAGTAGTGCCATAGGAGTAAAAGTTATGAAGTCTGATTTCCTATAGGTTTGTGCTTAATATATGGATTTCCTTGTGTCTGGTAAATTAACATGGCAAGTTTTCCTCAGCAGAAGCATTATCTTTCTTCTGTCCTACCATCTATACATGTACAAAACTCGATCAGACACAGTATTTTTATAACCGCTACCATTCTGTCAAAACCTCATTGAAATTGCCCTGGAAAACTGGAAGTTCTTTTGCAAGATAGACAAATGGATAGACACACCTGTACAGGCAGTTGTATAAACTGGCTTCCTTAGGAAGGTGGACTGATAATAAAAACTGACTCGCTAAATTCAAGCTCCTTCAACTGTATGCTGGAGTAGATAACCTGTGCCTCCGTTTGTCATGGAAGGAAGAATCAAGAGCAGCCCTATTATCACCAGATTTGATTTGCTGCAACTCAGAAGTGTTGTTTTACCTCTAGGAGATTTCTGAATGGATTTTATTCTGCAATAGTATCAGCTGGACGGTGATTGATTTGGTTGTGCTTTTTTTCTTCTTTATTGTATAAGAGTCTCGGAAGTTTCAAAAAATGTTTCTTTGATAGCATTAGCTGAAAGGCTGGGGAAAAAAAATAAAAATAAATATCAAAAGTGTCTCCCCTCTCAATCCTTCTCTTCCACCCACCAGTAAAATTCAGGAAATTTGAGTTGCAGTGTTTCAATTTTGACTATATATTTTTTTCAAATTGTTAAACTTTCATTGTTGTTGATATCACTCTAGAAATGGGAAATGTCTATTTTGAGGTTCCAGAATGAAATACTACATACAGTTGGAATTTTGTGAATATAAAAATATTCCACAGCTTAAAATGTGGTCAAAATGCTGCCTTCCTGGGCAGAAGTCTTATTCCTTTGGATCCATATTTTCTAATGACTGGTGGGGAAGTACGGATTTACTATTATAAATAAATACATAAATATAAATTCTTGTCTGTTCCAGTATTCAGGCTTTGTCAGCCCCTCTCTGAGGAGCATCTGTTGGGAAGTCTGAAAAGAAGTGTGCATTCTGGATGGTTTTCCCTTCCCCTCCTTTCCCCCCTTTGTTTTCATTTCTCTTCCTAGAAGGGAGCATCTGAGGCTCCCAGGAATTGGGGATATTTGAATAAATGAAAGACACTGACAGAACTATCTTTTATATTGACAATGACTATCTACATATAAGCTAAACTTTTTGAATACTTAATGATCAGCTAAGCTAAACAGATTGCCCAGAGTAGCTATAGGTTGTTTCAAATAGCTGTTTATCCATCATTTTGGTTTAGGTGTACACTTGAGCAGGTTTTTTGAAGTGGAGTTGGCAATGCAGAAATCAGTTAAGAACACCCAAAAGGCCTACGCATGGAGATGACAACATTTATCAGAAGATAAGGTTACCATAGCTTTCCCTTATACTTCACTTCCTTGTGGCTGGAAAATGTGATTCTTGAAATGGCATGTGTTATCTGAGTAACTGCTACCTTTGGCAGGGCAATGCTCACAACCAGCCTGGGAAAGCACATATCCCCTCTGCTGCAAGTGGGTACCTATATATATGTCTGTGCACAAGTCCTACGAGGGTAAAGCTTTCATGCCAAAACCTAAGCCACTTGATGATGTTACCCAAGTGGGATTTTCTGACATGAAAAATAGCATGTATATGTGAGATCTACTATATTTGCTCTGTATGGTTACTTGGAAGTTAGACTTGGGAAACGAGCGCACAGTCTAAAAGCAGCTGTTCAAGAGCAAAGTAAAAATAAAGAGATTTATACTAGGTCTTTCCTCCAGGACCAGAGCTCTGTGCGTATCCTGACAGGACTCCTAAAGCTGAAATACCTACCGGTGAGACACAGGCGCTGGCGGGAGGCATGCAGATGTGCTGGCGAGGCCCTGCAGAGCAGTCACCGCTTCTCCCCCCTGCCACGGCCCCCCTTGCCCCCTGGCTGATGGGAAGGAGAGAGCTGCCTGGCAGCTGAGACTGGAGGGGCCAGGGTTTCTCCTTTTCTTCATGTCTCTTTAAAGCTATCCTGCTGGTTTTGTCAGCTGAGTTTTCTTCCTACTTGAATTACTCCTGCTATAAAACTGGAAAACTGAGAATTCTCTGTTTTGAGTTTTCATCTTTCCTGTTTTGAGCATCCATTCAGGTAGCTGTTTCCCATGGTCGTTCTGACCTGTGGTACCTCTGGATCATGCTTTTCCCTCTGCTCCATGGGCCCGGGGAACCCCAGAGACACTCTGGGTACCCTCTGAGACTTACCACAGTGAACAGTCTGTTTCTGCTGCTTGTGGTGGCCTTGGGCAACTCTGGTTGCTTCTGGGTCTTAGATCTGTTTAAAGATGTTTGCTGGAGCCCCTGGGTCCTGCATTAGACAGTAGCTGATCCACTGCAAAGCTGCCATTAATTCAGACCTGTGGAGCTATGTCTACATGACAGATTTGAGCAGGCCTGTCTTGCTTAGGGTTACAGGAATTAGTGTTGTCCAACTGGCAGACACCTTGCATAGATGCAGTTGAAACTTTTTACTGGAGCAGGTTCATTGACAGTGGCAACTGAGAGGGTGGAGGTCACGACAGAGAAGTTGCTTGTCTTGTTCCTCCATTAAGTGAAAACTGCTGGCGTGGTAGAGCAGTATTCCAGTATCAGCAAGGGGCTACTTTGGTATTAATTTAGACTCTGTAGGTTGCTTGCTGGAAGGAGTCATCTGAAGAACAATCAGAGCTGTCCTGATGAATGCTCCGTGCAACAGCTGTTTGCCTCTGGGGGGCTGAGGCTGGTCACCCCCACTACCCCATCATGTGCAGAGCCAGTACAGAAACACACTAAACCATCGGTGGTTTTGGAGGTCTAAGCAGCAGCAGTTAACTCTGGAGGATGAGGTATCACCAAGGTTCTCATCTGGTTGGTTTTGTTTATTCCTAATGCTTGAGTACTGGAGATGAGTACCTCCAGAAGCTACCCAAAGAATCTCCCAGAATAACTTTCTCACTAGACCTATTTCCACTGCATTCCTGTCTTCTCTTCAGTCCTGTAAGAGCTTGATGCTTCAGTCAGTTAAAACCACTTCCTGGTCTCATGTGTGCTTGTGCGCTAATAGTCCTTTACCGCAAACATGCTTTGGCTGTACAGCATATCAGCTTACTGCTATATGTGTACCTTTCCCTTTAGATGTACCTGGGCAGCTGGAGGAGGTTAACTAAAATGGGGATCTTGAAGAGAAAACAAGCAAACAAACAGACAAAACCCCCCAAAAAAATCCAGAAAATTTGAGTGAAGATAACTAAGTGTCCTAGTTAATGACCTCTCTGAGAAGCTTATCAAGCGAATACTGAATAGTCTTTGAACTTGCCCTTAACACAGGAATTGATATTGGGCTCATCAGTGCTGCAGAATTACAGTATACTTCAGGGAATTGTTTATCACTGTGACCCTCAAAAATAGGATGAGTGGAATGGTTAGAGGCAAATACCAGCCATTTTGTCCTGGCACGGGCTGGGTTTTCAAACACTTTTGAGATGATGAAAGCTATATTCTGTTTTGCTTTATGGATGTTATCCTGCCTGCTAGTATATTTCAGCTTCTAGGAAATAATATTGCATTTAGATGGACTAACTCAGTTTTTTATAAAAAGCATTCCCTGTATTTTGTTCTGAATTTTTTTTTTTTCTCCCAGTATTTGTGGCTGCACAGGCGAGGTACATCCAAACTCATGTACCTCATGGCTTGGTTTCCAGTGCATCTATCAACTGGGGCCTCTTTGGCTCTAGGCTTTTGTGAGTCCTTTACTGAAGTGATGATTTCAATAGACTAAGCATCAAACTTCGGAGCTGGATTTTTTAGAACCCAACAACAACTTCATACTCTGCCTGTAACTGAACAGTAGTAGGAAGAATATTTTACTCTTATAAATTGCTTTTGTTTCCAAAGAATTTCAAAAGTTAATTCACTGATCACTGGATCTTTCAACATTTGGAGTGGAGCACTGCTGTTGGACGATTTGTTGAAGGCAAAACACTGGCATGCTTGAAATTCACGCTTACATGTATGAGACACGTCGTCGCTTTACACATTGTGGCTAGACTTTTCCAACATGAAAATGGAAAGAAAAGGAGAAACTAATTACAAGAGGTGGAATCAGGAGAAGCAGTATCCTCCTCTCTGAAAATGGAGAATTTTATGTTCTACCTCTTCCTGTGTGATTAGTCATTTGGAGAACAGCTGTTCACAACGGACTGGGCAGCGTTCCAGCTGTGTGACATTATTGACATGCCCTAATTGTCACCCATTTCTGCCTATACTTGCAGCCTACATGCTTGAAATGTTCATTTCGTCAGCTTTTGGGTCAACGGGAGGTTGGAGCCTGTGTGAAAGTGAGATGAGTGTACTTCTGTAACAAACAGGACTTCTCATTTCATGCGTCCTTGTTGCAGTTTTCTTCTTCCAGGGGGACTTCAGCTGAGATAGCAAAGCCAATGAGGGGCTCCCTCAACTTGGGGATCAAGTTGCAACATGGAGGTTTTTTTATTTAGCAGTCCTGGGTTAAATAATCGGCAGCTAAAATAAGACCCATATCTTTTTTCAAAAAGGTGGGTTTCTGAGTGCTTGAGTTCTGCTGAGTGACTGAAGGAGAGATTCCACAGATAATCTTAACATTTCTGTGTGGTCTCATGAAATTACATCTGTAACCCTTTCCCCCTCCAAGGGGTCAGTACGTCATCATGTCTTAGTTGAAGGGGTTTTGGCAGTGTTACAAAAATAACTCTGTTGCACTCACTGAAACGTGACTGACTCAGTTGGAAATAAAACCTATGCTAGGGATCCATAAGAAACAGATGAGTTATGGATGTCCTAGATTTTGGATGTGCTTTTTGGTCTCTCTTTGCACTTCAAAAGCATTATGTAATTGTCAGAATGAATCAATGAGTTACACGTATATGGAGAAAGCTAAAACAGAAAGGTTAGTTACTTGAGAGCAAAACCTCAAAAACCAATAATCCTTCTCTCCTTAGTCCCACAGTAGATGTATTTGATGGTGTTATGGCTTGTTCTCTTCCTTCTTGTTCTAAGGGAGGGGGGTGTCTGTTGGTCCCAGGTGCTGCACTCCCACAGCCGTGAGTGGGGCTGGCTCTCATTTGAGCAGGGGTGCTGTGGTCAGAGCCTGAATGAGCCCCAGGGACCTTGAACCTCTGGCACAGGAAGAGCAACTTGCAACTTGCAGGGAAAAATGGTGATAAATGTTCCGCTCTAGCAGTTGGCTGTGCTTTTGATGCTTCCTTGAAAAACAAGAATTAATAAAATAGCAGAAAACTGGCATAGTTAGATTTCAATTTCCCTTGTTTTTAAGTATCTCAGTGGCTCAGTAGCTGCCTCTGAGAGCTCCAATATCACTTGGACAATCAGTGCTCAGAGAGAGGAGCTTTATATTTCCTTCAGTGTTAAAGGACAAGAGCTACCTGCCTAGCTGGTGAGTGTGATTAATTGTTGCTTGTCTGTAGGAGAAGAGTTATGGCCTGCTGGCTTTTCATAGTGGCTTGTCTGCCTTGCCTCTCCTACAGGGCTATGAAAATGAGGGGAGGGGAGGATATTGTAGAGTTTATCAGTATGATGTTGATACACAGTGAAATGTATGAGTATAAATATACTTCTCCTTTTTAAACTGATCTGCATCCACATATAAGTAGATTAAAATAAAGCATGGGCTGAATCTCTTAATTTTTTCACAGATAAGAATAGTCATGAAAAGTAGATTGGTTTCCAAAACTACTGCTTTGCCAAATGCAACATTTCTATATATATACACCAGTGTAGATCCAGCACTGACATCCTAACAGCAATGGAACAAAATCTTTGTCTTTTAATCCCCGTGTTTAGTCTTTGTTCCCTTAATAGTTGCTCAGGACATGACTCTGTTGATGGGCATTCATCAGGTTTCGTTCAGAAGAATTATTTTCTATATTCTCCCTGTGACATGGGCTGGGGAAAGAGTTTCTTAAAAACAGTAGGGCTGCCACGTTACTGAAAATCTTTCTTTTTTTTTGACATTTCACATAAAAGTAATGTAAAATGTTTATGTTAAATAAAAAAGAAACTAAGGAGTTGTTATCTGAAAATAAAAAGAAGACTCTTCAAAAGATTCTCACCCTCATCATCATATGCAATTCTTATTTTTGCTACTTATTTAAGCACAGAAAAGACCCAGTTTTTAACTTACTAGGTACCTGGATTATGCCCCAAGAAGTCTAGGACATAGTCCTAGCTGTGTTATAAACCTATGTCCAGATAATGATGACCAACATCATCATCTTTTTAATTGGGGGGGCTGGGGAAGACAGAACTGTAGTGAGGAATTTTAACACCAGAGCTGGTATCCCCATCAGGCCTCCCCAACTTCAAACTTTTCTCCTGCTCTTCATTTTTACATTATTATTTTCTTCTTCTGTGTGTCCTTCTTAGCCTGCTCTCCTGGCAGCCCAGCTGGTACTATCCATAATTGGCAGGCCATTCAGAGCTTAGGCAAAAATAGCTATAAATTAAAACACGACTGACTGACCACTCTCTCCCCTGCCTTGCACCTTCTGTAGATACTTCCATGTGTGGAAAATGAGTGGGGAATTATATCATTTTGATCTAGTAAGGTTTTATGTGTGCTTTGCAGGGGTGTAAAAGATTACAGAATGTATATGGCTGGTATTGTATAGACACAGAACCAATATTTTGCATTAAGCCTTGTGTGCTAGTTCTTCCTTTGGTTCACACTCTCCACTTTTGGTATAATTCATTCATTTTAGTTATTTATAATATTAATAATACATCAGTCTTCCTTCTGTTCTATCCCAGCGGGACTCTATCATGAAAGTTAAAAATTAGGTATGTTATTACTGTATCTGCTAAGCATTAGGAGACTGATTATTCTAGACAGTGATATCTGGAGAGTATACTGATAATTTTAGATAGTGATTCACCTAGATAGTGAATTGGAATTGAAAGAGGGGCAGGGGTGTCAAGCTATTACAAGCTCTGTAACATCAGCTCTGGAAACCTCAACAATGATTTAGTAACAAAAAAGATTATAAAAGCATTTTAAAAAAATCCAAAGTTTACAATGGTTCCTACCTGTAACAAAACTGATTAATAAAATACTTTTGAAATGCTAATTATTCAGATTAAAGTCTAATAATTAGTCTGTGTAATTATCAACCAACTTTCAGAACTGACCTTACAGCCATTTTCTTTGTTTTGGAAAGGATGATGGGAAGAGGGTGAAGGCTGCCATAGTGATCCACCCATCCTCACTGCACAGATATGTACTGTGAGGTACACAACTGGAACTGTAACTCAGAAGTCTGACGGGTAAGTGTGGTCATATTGAATGAATAGAAGACATGCTGGGGTATGACTGGTGTAAATCATCTCCTCCTCTGAAAAAATGAAAAGTTCTGAGAAATTTTTGGCATGATTTTGGCATCTGTTTCGTTGACTGTGTGGTGTTTAGATATCTGTATTTAGCTAAAGGGGTGATTATTTTTCTAGCAGAAGGTTTACAAAGGAGTCCATGTCTAGTGTTCTGGTCTAGCAACTGTAAATGGGGTCAAAGCTTTTCTAAGTCCACATTTTGATATTGCTTTTGCACTAACGGCTTTCCTTAGAGCAGGCATCCAATTTCTCTTAAATCCTTTTAGGTCCAGTTGACCCAGGAGAAGGAATTCTTTGCAGGAATTTTCCGTTCCTCCTGCATCCAACCATTGTATAAACAAAGTGAAGACCTCAGGTCCTATGAGTAAATTACTGTGTTTGGTATAAATGTCTTCAGACTTCAGCAACTGCAAGATGTACAGCCAGACTGGTTTTAATTCTCCCCTCCCCTGTCCCAGGAACTGTTGCTCAGAAGAGTTTCTGGGATGAGTTCTGACTAGCTGTTTTCAGAGCTTTCTGTCTTTACATATACTCTTTTTCATACATGCTTGCTGGCATATTTGTTATGTTCACTGGGTAATTGCTGTTCTGTACTGCACAGAGACCTTGATCTGCCACTGAAGCAACTGCAGTTCCTGTGTTGAAGGTAGAAGCTTCTTTTTGAAGCCTGCCATAAAGCTCCTATTCTTGCAGAAGGTAATAGATTTCAAAGCCATAAGGAAAGCTGTCAGTGGGATCAGGCTGAATATTGCCCTAAGGCACATACAGATCTTTTTCTTTTCTTCTTTTTTTTTTTTTTTTTTTTTGNCTTGGAATGTTAAGAATATCCTCAAAGTGGGTTTGCTGGCAGAGGCTGGTGTGCAGGATCAAAGATGCATAACAGATTGATTACTATATGGACCAGCCTCAAAGAACTGAGTGTCATATCACGATGCAGAAGTCAATGATGATTTTTTTGATTTGTTGTGTAATCTATATGGAATGCCTGGCAGAGCTCTGCTGTGACTGGTTTTCTTGAGCAATGCTTAATGCATAGTTGACTGGCTTATCGTAAAGTTGAAGGTATATGTAATATGTTTGGGTTATTTTGAATCGAAAGCCCATTTTAGCATGTAGTTAGCTTCACACACTTTCTTTGCCGCAGAAGAGGACAGAATTTGAAAATGTGTGCTTTTCAATGGAAACAGAGAGTTTGTGTGTGTTTGACAGAAATTCTTTTTACTTCTTTGAAGAGTGTACTGAGTATGATAGTGTTACTGGACTGAAACAAAGGGTGAAGAGGGAATTAGTGTTCTGCAGTGCCCTGCTGTAAAGTTGATGGCTGACTTGTTTCGGGATTTTGCTTCCTTTCACTGTTTCTGATGTTGGGGAAACAGACAGGTTTTCCCTAGGTTTGTGTTCGGTGTGCAAGCACTCAGCAACACATTGACAGGCAGCTGTAATCCAAGCACTTGATAAGGTAAACCAGAATGGAGACTGTACAACCTGAAAAGCTGTCCCAGAGGAATGAGGGGAGGAGTGCAAGAAAATGGATGGGCTAGAGGAATTGGAGGGAAATGACTCCTATGTGTTCCTCATTACCACACTCTTCTGCCTTTTCTATATTTTTAATGGGTTGCTCTTGGTCCTGGTGAGCCTGCTGTCTTGGCTCCTGTGCTTTTGCTTTTCCTGCGTGCTAGGATGCTTGCCGAAACAAGGTTATGACTATGAGAGATGGGGAAAATATGTTCATACTGTTTGGTAGTGGGTGAATACCTGAGCCGAGTCCAGGTGAACCACCTTCTAGACTCATCAGCCTGCTGCCACACCTGAACTAATTAGCCTCACAGATATTTTTATTTACTGTGAGGAAGTCCCAGAAGCTGTGCTCTCTGTGCAGGAAGAAGATTTTAAATCATTCAGGTAACCCCTTTCTCATACCCATTTTCTCTTAGAACTATTGTAATCTTTATCCTCTATGTAATATTGAGAGCAAACTGATAATTGTAGCTTTTGCAAACTGATGGTATGATCACTTTTTCTAGGTTAAATGATGGTATGATCATTTTTTCTAGGTTAAACGATTTATGATGTTTTACCACAGCGTTATAAACAGGAAAAGCCAGCCTAAAGACAGAAGAGAGATACTAATTAGAGAACGATAGAAATACAAATTTAAAGCAGCCACAGTAGGGCAGAGAATTTAAACAAAAGAGCGTCCCTTTTATTACAACCTAAGCCTTAATTATATATCCTACGTCTTCTATTATATCCTAAGTTTAATTGCAGAAAACAGGGGATGGGAAAACTAAACCTGCACAGCCATATTTGGCAGAAGCTCCAGAATGAGATTGCCATTAGAGGAGAAAGTAGGAAGCGAGCCCTCATGAGGATCACCTCAGAGAGATCAGGACGCTCTGACTTTACCAAGGGGAGATGAGGAGAACCTGGAGCTCCTGCCACCAAGGAACAGGAGAGAAGTAAGCTGGTGAGTGCAGGCCAGAGCTGGATGCCCCCTGAAGTAGCTGAGGGAGAAGCTGATGGTGAAGTACGATCTGCTGATGTGTCTTACTGTTTTATCATTTTAAAAAAAGTTTAGCTCTATGTTGGTGGCATGTATTTGTAACAGAATGGCTTAACAGGCTCCCAAATTGTCTGTCAGCCACCACAAATGCTGTTTTCTTGAGTGTACGTGCTTTTTTGGGGGACTGGGAGCACTAGATGCTGATCTTACAGAAGGAACATTTTTAGTAGATTACGAGAGGATACAGAATAGAACTCCTCGTTACTTCTCAGTATTCTTAAATAATAGCAAGATTTCTTTGCTATGTGTGGGGACTCTCTCCTGCACACGGCTCCCCGCTGCAAGCTGCATCCTCCAGACAGCATCTTTTCGCTTTGTTTTATTTCTTCCCACCCTCCCCAAACTGGCCACTGAGGAGGGACATGTCCTGCCTCAGCTAGTGTATGGGGCTGGGATCTGTCCTGTTGGCTGTTTTTTCTTCCAGGGAATCCTGGACTTTATCTGTTGTCCTAGTTTATTTTCCTTGTCTCCAAATACACTGGATTGCCTAGGAGTCTAAAATGAGTCTGTTCCTGTGAGTGTTTATTAAATCTGAATAATGAAAGCATCCCTTTTCTCTCTCAGCTTAGTACAAACAATAGAAGAAACACAGAGCCTAGACAAACATGAGGGCTTAAGCCCCCACAGTTCATTAACTGAAAGTAGACTCCTCAAAGTTTCAACAGTTAGGGTAGGTTTGGGGTTTTGTGTGTGTGTGTGTGTGTGTGTGTGTGCACACGCACTTGCGCGCTTTCTGAGACAGAGTTGTGTTTTAATTAAAAATAGGTGGATTTTGCCTCACAGAGAAAAGGCGCTTACCTAACCATCTTTGGTTTATATTTTGAATTCTTGCTTCAAATCATGGGAATCCTATAGAATTTCTGAATAAAAACATTAAGTATTTTACATAACAATATCTTCTAGTTACATTCTTTAAAAGCCTTGTCTGTTTTACCTGAAGTTAAACACACGAAAAGAAAATGGATGCTAGCAGGCATTCTATTAAACATTTAATGTCTCCATAATATCTTAATATTTCAACATTTAATATTATCTATCCATATTATCTTTATAGGCAGAAAATTGTCCTCTGTCTTCCCTTTTCTACAGATGAAGTGACACACAGAGACAATTAGACTTATCTCTTCAAACCTCGTTTGAAAAGCATCAGGGCCCAAGGTCATGCAAGAATGATATGGTGGTGTCAGGAGCCAAACTTCACTTTAGGCTTAGACAGTGGACCACACTCCTCTTTCCTCAGCTGAAGTGCCTCCAAAGGGGATTTGGAAAACTTCATACCACAAATAAAAATCTTCTTATGAATGCCTTCCCTCTGCTGCTTCCAATGCAATTTTGGTAGAGGTGTTTATAATTTCCTTTAGTAGCAGCTTGTATGAAGAAGTCTGGAAGTTCTCAGGCAGAGAGCAGTCAGTGAGAGACTCACAAAAAACAGTGCGTGTGGAAATGCGTGAAGGTCTCTACCTCCATTTTAAGTACTGTGGCTTGTCATGGGCTCTGTTCCCAGCTGACAGAGGCACTAGATGAGTCTTCATGCAATTTCATTCCCAACTGAGCTAACGGGGCCGAAGGCTTGGTATCTTTATTCCCAGCTGTTGATCAAGAAAACAGTTTGTCTCCGTTGCTGCCATCTATTCAGGGGCATTCAGAGGGTACAGCTGGATTCTTTACCCATACAGCATTAAAGCTAGGACTTTAGTTTCCTGTAGATAAATAAAATGATAAATTCTTCTGTGTTTATATTATACAGTTTTCACATTTGCAGTATAAAATGTATCTGCAGCTGTGGCATTGCAAAACCTGTCTTGTATTCAAAGGCTTCTCCTTTTTTTTGAATGCATCGTTTTGCCCTCAGTATGAGATCTCTTTGCCAAAAATACTGGGTGAAGAGCCACCCAGCCCTCACCTTGTGAAAGAGGTTTAGAGAGAGCTGCTGCTATGTCCTCCTGGACTGGACGACACAAAGCAAAGACTGGCTGACACCTCTGAGAAACAAGAATGTGTTTCCACATCTCTACCTCCTTTGCATAATCTGTGATATCTGAATTAGGTTTCATGACATATTAACACTTTGAAGCTGAGTTAATATACTGTGTCGTATAATACATTATGTATGATTTGGGCATCAATTGTGCTGGAGCCTCAGCAGCCACAGACTTGAAAAGGGCCTCAGCAGTCACAGACTTGAAAATGACTCTTTCAGTGACAGAAATCTTAAATGATACTGAAACCAAATTCTGTTGGCATCGTTTTATTTTGTATTCCTCGTCCCATTACAACATCTCTTACTTGCAAAACCACTCATGTTCAAGCCATCTAGCTTTCTCTTCTCTCCTCCATGTACTTGTCAGAAAGTCCCCGTTGCACATCTTTCATATTACAAATATTCCCATGGTGCTGCACGGTAATTTTAGTTTATAACATCAGAAGTGTTAGGATTATGTTAGCTTTGCTGAGCCTGGGCACTACGATGTGAAAAAGAACAATGACGAGCATTAACATTTGTAATAATGATGTGCTATAAAGAAGAGTAAGAAACAAAAATAAAGCAAAACCCACCGTGGTTTTTTTCTTGTATATTCGTATTTCATGCTTCCAAATACAGCTAAGATACAGCTTGTTTTATCAAAAGTTGTCTTGTAAACTATACATTGGTCTGACATTGGATACAGTGTATATATATAGGCAAATATGCAGTCAGGTTTATTGGTCTTAATATAACTCATCTTAAGCCTGATTACTTCGTTTCAAAATTAGAGTCTTAGAACATATTAATTATGGACATATCCCCAGACAACATGGCTGTCCATGGGAGATTTCTGCCCTTAAGTCTGATTAGTGTTAATAGGAGCTATCCATGTAAACTCCTAGAGGACGAAAAAGAGAAATAATTTTCTGCTAGCTATATTTTTCTTTTAGGGTATAGAACAATACTGAAGTGTTCTGGGATTAAATTGTTAGAGTGTTTGATAACGTTAGTCTGAAACCTTTCTTCTCTGTGGTGGATTCTGGATCTGATAAAAGCACATTACAATGGTATACACAACACTGTATGTTTTTAAGTTTATACATAAAGCAATACTCCTTTTTGTTTGGTTGGGTTTTTTTGTTGTTTTTGTTTTCTAACCTGAATTAGACACTAAGAAGCACTGGACTGAGGAATGCCAGTATTATACGTCTACATGACCTGGTGTTATATGCACTAATTATCCATTTGTCATGATTCTCCCACCTCAGATTACTCAGGAAAAAAGCATCTAACTTAGAATTAGCAACAGGAACAATTTTCAGACAGAGGGGTTGGCTTGTGCTAGAAGCTAGATAAACTTAAAGATTATTGGGCCTGTGTTGACTGAGACTTCTGGGCTCTAGTGTAAGCTATGCATGCAATAATTAAAATAGTTTCTTAGTGATGGAGAATTTACTGCATCTTTTGACAATTCATCTCAGTAGCTAATTATACTTAAAACATGCTTTTTATCTCCAGATTGAACTTGCAAATATTGGATTCTGCTGTGTGTCTGCCCACTAATTTAGAGTCTTCAGAAATATCTTCTTCTTGTCTAGTCCCTTAAAGATTATAATCTTCTCTTTGAAGCAAAACACATTTAGTTCAATGTCTCATTGGGAGTCTTTTTTTTTTTTTCCCCAGACCTAAATCATTCTTGTTGCTCTTCTCTGCCCTCTTTCCAAGTTTATTTATATTTATTTATTTATTTTAATTAAAGATATTATAGTTTCCCAGAGGCTTGCCTGCTTTGTTCACAGAGACGTTATGGTTTGCTTGGCTTCATTCACATTCCCATCTGGGGCTGTCCCTAGCTAAGCAAATGGTACAGCTCTTTGTGCCTGCCCTCATGGAGAGAGGTCTGGCTCCCTTGATGAACTGATGGAAAGAGCAGGCAGGTGTTATCCAGAATCCAACCTAAAGGTTTTATTGCCTAACACCATTCAGAAACTCTACCCAGAACTAAAGTAGGATCTATTCCAAATGATTGTGTCTATTCTTAGCAACAGCTAAATCTTATGATCATCGTGGTAGACCCGTGTGACAGGAGGGCTATGTTCCAGGGATGAGGTGATAAAGCATGTATAATGCACATCTTATCATGGTAGGGCACCTCAGAGAGGAGGACTCATGGCTGTCTGGATATAGAAAGGAAAATAATAAGGTGTAATATTTTTGTAGTTGTGCCAGTTGCTTTGCAGTCCTTGGAGGGCTAGCAGTACTGTTACCCAAAATAGTAGTAACGCAAGAAAAGTAATTCTGTCAAATTCAGTCAGTCTGCTGTCTGTGAAGAATGCAAATCAAACTCTAGGATTAGATGAATGATGGTGCTTTCAAAGCATTGCACTGAAGGTGGCGGGTAAGCAAATAGATCTAAGTAAGAAAAGTCATGGGCTTTTCACAAGGCAGCTCAGGAGCTGACCAACCTCACCTGATCGCTTCAGAGTCCTGCCAGCACAGCTTCATGCAAAGGAGTCATCTGAAATCTCTTGACTTCATTTATTCTTTTCTCTCCTGTCTTTCTAGAGTAGTTGAAAATTTTCTTTTTTTTTATCATTCTCTTCACAAAAAGGAAGGAAAGCTGGGTGG
Source organism: Sula dactylatra (assembly GCA_013389905.1). NCBI lineage: Eukaryota > Metazoa > Chordata > Aves > Suliformes > Sulidae > Sula > Sula dactylatra. The sequence continues at coordinate 84,203 of WEKW01006939.1, forward strand.
GGAGGGAGGCTCTTCCCCATCATATGGAAGAGGGGGAAAAAAGGGAAAAATAAAAAAGCTGACCATAGAGGCTGGGAAAGAAATTCATGTTGAAAAGATGGTGGTGATGGAAAGTAGGAAGAATGTAACTGTGATCCCTCTGTCTGTGGACATTTTCTTTCAAACAGTCTGTAAAAATTCTTGCAGTATCTGAAGACAAAGATAATATACTTCAAGTATTTGTTTTATTCTAGTTGTATTGAAGAATTGTACAGGAAACCTTTACTTTCTTAATCTTCTTTGCCACTCCATATTGTTATGACAACACAGATACAATGTGGATTTTCCAGTACCTTTCTGTTACTAGGCTTTGTGACAGTAAATGCATATGTGCGTCTTCAGCTTTTACTTCTGGTACAGAAATGATTTAAGCATCTTATTTGGCCCCTCTCTTGAGGTTTTCATTTGGTCCTTGTTTAGGTAGGTTTCTGTTCCTGATCAAAGTTTTATTTCAGTGAGGGCTAAAAAATGGATAATACACAAATGGATCTAGGCCTTCAGTCTTCTCTATGAATTTGCTGTGCTGCACATGTTAGCATGCGTTATGGTGAAATACACAGAAGCCAAGCACTGACATCGCTCCAAAGTAAAAGCAATGGCAAGAAGGTGTACAACTTTAAGAAAGTGTCATGGGATGTTTTGAAGTACGGCTTTTTAGTGTGAGTGGGCTGACCCTTTCCTACTATTTTATTTTTTTTATCTGATTTGTTAAATAAGGTTGATTGTTGCTGCAGGCTAAATTACTGCGGGTATCATCTCAAGAACTGATCTCTGCAAAGGCAGGCCCCAGAATATTGCCTGATATCCATAATTAGCTCTGGCTATTACAACTGAGTCTCTCAGAACAGAGTGCACAACAAACATCCATGGTATTCAGAAGGTGCATGAAGTCTAACTTTTTTTTAGTACTTTTTAATAGTTACCATAATCCCATCAAGTTGGGTGGTACATTTTATTTTTTTTGCGAGGGGGAGGTAGAAAAAACCCCACACCGTGCTTTAAAGCTTCATTAACAAAGAACTTTACTCAAGGAGGAGATGTTAATAAGTAATGGAACAAAGGCTCTGTTATAGAGATTAAATGTGCATGTGTCTAAGTACAAAGTTCGTGTTGCAAAGTGCAGCTGTTTCTCTGCTGGCAACCCTGCAGCAGCCCCAGAGCCCCGGGTTCAAAGTCTGCCTGCTTTCCTGTCATAGAGCTGACCGGGGCAAGGTCTGGCCGAAGTTCAGAGTTCAGTGTCTGAAGGCTTGCTGGCTCTGTCTGCCCTGCTATCTGACGCGTTTGGGATAAGCAATAGTTGGTTTAAGATTATAAGTACAAACAAAATAAACTTCCCGTTCTCTTTTCTGTGTCAGATTTCATTAAGGAAGGAACATTTTGGAAGGAGTTGCTGAAATGTTTAAAAATAATGTGCTATATAATAGAGCGACCTAACCAAACCCCACGGAAGAAAAAGACTAGTAAAATGATGCATGCAGGAAATGGCACCTGTTTGTGTTCTTCTTTCTCCTGAGATTTATTTCAATGAGGAAAAATGAACTAAAAGAACTATTCTCTATATACAAAGAGATGAAGCTGAACTCTTTAAAAAAGAAAAAAGGAAAAAGCTAGTCCTTGTGTTTCCTTTGTGTCACGATAATGGTGTTCCACACTGTGGGGATGAAGAGAACTTAATACTTCTGGATATCCAGCTTTCAAATACTCCTTTTTCTCTTCCTTCAAAGGCTTTTTATGAAGCTAACCCCAACTTTCTTATTCAGAAGGGCTGCAAACCCCACCTGTGCAGCTTTTTTGATTAGCTGTGGTCATATCAAAGGCTGCTCTACCCAAGCACAGACCCTGAGTGAAAATGGAGACTGATGGCTGAGAGCAAAGGCTAGTACAAACACCCTTGAAGGAATTCGTATCTCAGGCAATGCTGTAGCTGTATTACAGATGGAGAAAAGCTTCTATCTGTTGCTGCATCCTTTCTCAAGGAAAAGACAGTAAACCATGGATGATAAACCAAGTCATCAGTGCTCAGTGCCCACAGTGTGCCACAGGTGTGAGCAGACTGCTGTCATTCACTTCACTGAAAGGAACATGGATGTTCAGAAAACTCTCTGACAGCAGAGGTCTGCTCCATTTGCATCACAGCTTCTGTTTCTCTGGGTTCAGTAAATTTAATCATTGAGAGCCACAATTAAAACCGGGACACAAGGAGGCCAAAAACATGAGTTCTGGAGCAAAGATTTGTGTGTTTAGATATAATTGATTTTTCCCTTCCTGCAAACATTCTTGAGTCCATCAAACACCAGAGGAGCCTTCCTCTGCTGAGTCAGTCCTATCCTTTGGTTATGACCCCAGTTCTAACCTTCTACTTCTGAGTAATGTACTTGAGAAGGTAACAGAGACCAAACAGGGCTGCATGAAGCTACAGTGAACACTCCAGACCAGGGGTTGTAAGGTTTCAGATAGGCACAAGAGCTACTTAATGCTCAAAAAAAAAAAAGAAAAAAAAGGCAGCCAAGGTCAAAAGATCCAAAATAATGTGTTACAATGGCTGAGCCCTTCCTGGGCAGGACGTGGGGAGGAGAAATAACAGGAACTGCACCTCTGATGTTCCATTCCTGTCCTGGATTGTGGGAACTTGGGAGTATTCAGGGTTTTTTCTGTTATTCTTTGCTGTCTCCATGTAACCACTGCAGTGAACAGATCAAGTCACCGAGTCTAATAGTGTATATCCATAATCAGTTAACTTGGTCCACAGTGATGCAAATCCCTGACATAGCAGCAACTGTGAGTAACAATTTCTGTTGCTCCCACTGCTGAAGTTCCACTGGAGTCCATTTGTCATGTCTCTGGCATCTCTTTGCTAGACTGGCGTTGAAATCTTTGTTTTGTAAGGAACCTCAACTAGTGCCACTACTCTCCCTAGCGCTGTAGGCTACTGAAAACATACAAAAGGTGAGGAGAAGATGATGAAATTAACAGGTGTAACACATGTACATTGCTTACTGTACTGATTACCGTCTTTCAGATGGTAAAAGTCTCCTGGGTGGTAGCTGCAGATTTGAGCCTTGGCTTGCCTCATCCAAAAAGATGGCCCTGTCAGGCTATTACCTGAGCTGAAGTGGGTTTCTTTCATTCTTTTCTCTTGGCATTGACCTTGTTTTTATTAGTGATGTATTTGTAGGGAAAGGTATAATAGGAGGAAGGAGAAGAGTCCCTATAGCCCTGTGGTTAGTAAAGTTGCATGGGCTAAGGTGGTAGGCTGAAATTCAGGTATGTAGTCCAAATGAAGCAAAGCAGGAACTTGGACCAGGTTTGCAAGGTAGCGACTATCCTGGTTGTTGGCTCCGCTGAAGTAGATGGGTGAATATTGTTCTCTCTCTCTCTCTCTCGCCTTCCCCTCCCCTCATCTTCATGCTAGTCTTCTGTTCCCGTGTCACCTGGCTTCAGTTAGAAATACAAGAACAAACAGGAAAATTACTTGCAGCTCAATTGTTCGGCTTTTGGGGTTGTTGTTGTTGTTTTTTGTTTGGTTGGGGTTTTTTTGCCTGGGTGTATCTGCTTTTGTTTAAAATTACTTATTTACTTTCTCAACAGATAGTTTGAGAATCATCCCACCTGCTACCTACCTGAACCAAGAATTAGACCCTGGAGCAGGACTGTGCTGGTACTAGTTGGCTGCAGATCTACTGGGATCCTAAGAACCTTATCCTAAGTAAGTAAAAATCAGAGTTTGTTCAAGGGGCTGAGGCCCTTAAAAGAGAGCAGTACTAGTGCTATCTGCCCCTCTCTGAACACAAATCCCAGGAAAAGGGTGCGTGCGTGCAGATATGACTTGCAGGGCTTTTTATCTTGAAACTAATCTCTTTCCACTAAGAATCTGTGCCTGTGAATTGTTTTATTCTCAGTTTACACACTCCACAGACCCTGTTTTCTCATCCCATCAGGTAAGGCTATCAGAAAAGCCCTTCTTCAATCTAGCTTCCCTCTTCTCATTCAAATTCAGATGTCTTAATAAAATATAGAGGAATTTCCTTTGGCAGGAATACTGGAAGAAAACAAACAAGAACAGCGCAAAATAGGATTGACACAGCTGCCCTCAGGCTGGGGTTTTTTATTTGTTTCTGATTACTTTTTTGGTTTTGCTCTCCACTTCAGAATTTTTCTTTTCTGTATGTCGTCTGCATTCAGTCTTGTCCACCCTGGACTGGTAGAGCAAGAGGGCTTGTCTGCAGCTGAAGTTTTACTGCTTTATTTTGCTGGTGTAGTTAAGGCAAATCCTCCACCACCTCTTGCTGCTTCCTAATGAAGACTGTGTTGTATCAGCAAGAAGGTGCTTATACAGGTACTTATGATGCTCTGTACAGCAAATGGACATTTATTATTTGATGCCATATTCATCCAGTAAAACTGCGGACTAATACTTTTAGTGATACAATTACTTAATTTTAAAAATTGTATTTCAAATAAAAAAAAGTATACTGGGTAAATGTTAACAGCAGAAGAGATCTTGGGGTGGCTCACTACAAGTTGGTAATAATGAAACTAATACTTTAAGTAGTGGACATACGTTATTACAAAATTAGGAGAAAAGAGTGAAGTAAAATGGAGTTATTTTTGTAGGTATACATACATTTGCTATGTAAGGACTTTGATAAACTTCTTCAAAAGAATTGTTCAAACAGTAAGGATTTTTCCTTCAATCCAGGTGAAATATTTCACTGGCAAGAATCTCAGGTCCTATAGCACAGCCTGCTCTATATAAAATAATGATTGAAATGTCTGCTTTTCTAAAGAAACAAACAAACAAACAAACCAAGCAAACAAACAAAAAAACCCCCAACCAAGTAAAATAATCAAATTCGCTTACAACCTGCTAATTATGGCATAATATTGGTGAAAGGTTCAAATCTTTATTACAAAAGGACCTTGTTCCTTTTGGTCTTCCTGTCTGACACAAGATTTCCTATGAAAACACAGATTTGTATTTCTTCTGTGTAAAGTGGAAGGTCCTGCATGATCTCGTCTGTTGTCTGGATCTGGGCTCTGGTTTGCCAGAGTTAAGGATGGAGCTCTGTGGTTTATTGCAGAGATGCTGGTTTTAAATTCAGAGTTCAGACTGCGGTAGAAGCTTTTGGTTTACTGGGATCTCAATTCTCAAAAAAAATCTCAATAAACTGCCACCTAAGGTGGGAGTAATTTAAATATTGAGTGATATTTTGACTGGAAAATGAACGGATGTAGAACGATCTTCAAGAGTTAACACAGAATTTATTTCTTGCCAGTGTTTCTTTTTGCTTATTCTTCCTTTCTGTAAGTCACTCTCGCACTCTGGCATTGATCCTTTGTTCCTGCTCTGTTCCCCAAAGTGCTCCCTGCTTGACTATCAGTATGGACATGTAGTTTTCATCTGCAGAGAATTTTCTAACTTTTTAGTCATAACTGAAAATTTATGTGCTAAGTTCAACTCAATGAATTACATGACCAATCTGCAGCAGTGCAGACGCCATCAGGGAGACAGAGAGACTGGCCGTCTGTCTTGCCAAGTATCTCCGCAATCCTAGGACAGAACAAGCTTTCTAATGCGCAGCATATGTGACAATGAGATGTGCTGACTTTTTGATATATACGCGTACAAAGTTCCTATTAAAGCTTTTGTTTCCGAAGGAGAGTTTGACACAGCTGGGTATATACTGTGCTTTCATATCTGCTAGAGACGGGAGAGGGAAGGGAAAACATTAGGGCATTTCAGTATGTTATCAGCTGTGCTGGTGGGCAGTGTGAAGATCAAAAAGAAGGAGCAAGTATACTCACAGCTTTTAAGGTGTGTGCCTGTGTGTAGGGTATGTTCCATAATGCAACTTGAATGATCACTAATTCACTTTTGTTTATTTACATGAATTGAATTTAGACCTATATAGTATTTTGATATATTTATTCATATTTCAAAACCTTGTGCTATCTTTTTATGCTGAATGTATACCATCACCATGCTTTTATTTCCTGTGTTTGCAAGCAAACTCGTTTCCTTGTGAGCAGATGAATTGTTTACTTTTCAAACAAAATGAGAACATACCCTTTGGAAATAAATTGTACCATGATCTGGTCTGGCTGAGAGACTGGTAGGTACGCAACAATGGGCGTTCAAATTTATTGCTGTGGCTAAAATAGGATTTGCTGAAACATGTATATAAAAATCTCTGAGAATGCATGAAAGATTTAAAAATGTGTCTGGATTCTTTATCTATATCCCATTTAGATAGTTCATTTTCAAATAATAGTGAAATTGTTTTGGCTTGTTTATTTTCAGTTATTATTGGCTGAAGAAGTGGAGACAAGATACAATAATTGGTTATCTTCAGTTAGGTAGTAAGATACATTTTTTTTCTTTTTCCAGAAAAAGATTTTTGAATTAAATATAAGCCAATTGATTTCTCGTGGATTTCATCTGAGCTACAAGCTTTAGGTCAATGAGACTTTGATTTCTTTTTCAAAATACCAAATCAGGATAGAGTGTAGGTTTGAATTTTACTCTCAGTTTTCTATCTTTAATATGTTTTCTGAATGGATTCTTGTAGTCTGAACTATTAGTGATGCAGGGCTTGCTTACTTTGACTAGTACCAATAGCCATTCACTGACTGTGCATGGTTGCCATAGTGAAATGAAACTGTTGGCGGGGAGGGCACACCCATGGATGAGAGGAAAAAGCCTGGAACAGCAACTTACCAAATTAGCCAGCCATCTTCCTTGTAATAACATCATGCTGGCAAAAAGGCTTTCACTCCCATGTTCCTTCATGCCACTTTCTTCTGTGGAATTCAGCAGGTGCCTCTGGGAACAGTCAGTGGGTCCAGCTTCTATAACAGGGTGTTGATATTTTCACAAAACTAAGCAGATACCAACCCCTGAAACACTGCCTGTATGCAAAGAGGATATGTATATTTAGTTTCATTCCTTCCCTTTGCATGTAATAAAAGTAGTTTTCACACAGTGCATAAAAACATTGTTGCAGTTTAAGCATTTTGTCTCTAATTGTCATTAGATTTTACTTTTCTGCATTTACATACCCTTTTTTTCCCCCTACTTTGCCATTGACTTTTGTGGCAAGGAACTAACGTAAAGAAGGTGGTTCTGAAAAACGCAACCTGTGTTTCTTAAGCATCAGCTCGGTGAATCTTCCTTTGAGCTGCAAAGCCATTCCGATATTTAGGATTTTAGCCAAGGCAACAGAGCGGAACACTTCTGTTGCGCAAAAAAAAAAAAAAAGCCAGGGGACTTTTAATGATCAAGCAGAGATGATAGGACCTTGGCATATGAAATACCCTGATGTAGTAAATCAAAGCAGGCTGTCTTGAGTGTAGTAATATTTTTATGCTAATAAATTAGTGTCATAAGTGATTTGTCAATAAGATGCAGAATATGCTATGAAGGAAGTCAGACAATATTTTTCTTTCATGTAGAAAAATAGAGTGAGGTCATAGCAAAATCCTCAACAAGACTTTTTCTGAGAAAGATGTTGGTTCTAAGAAAGATTTCACCCACTGCACAATATTTGCATATTTAAATTCTTATATGCCTAAGATATCTTATATACCTAAGCTAGATGTAACCATTTAGAAGAATTTAATGAGAACTGTTATGGTAAGGAGTCGCACTGCCATAGCGCAGAACACTCCTGCCCGGGGATGTGCAGCACTTCTGAAGCAGTGTCCCCAAAACTTGCTTGAAAACAGCTGCACATGTGGGTAGTGAGAAGCTCATGGCCCATTCCACCTTTCTTCTCATAGAGATGTACCTCACAACTGCCACTTTCAACAAGAACTGCATGCCGAAGTATTAGAGACAGTAATGTCTGTCCATCACCATTCCCTCATACGTATACCACACCATGCCTGCACATCATCTCACCAACACAAACTCTCCAAACTCTCATGCTAACGTAGTGCAGACACGCACTCTTGGCACACAGCCATGCGCAAAGTAAATGTGCTGTTTAAAGCCGTGTGAGGCACCAGTCCTGGGGAACCAGGGCAGGAAGGAATTTGAACCTGGGCCTGTGATGGTGCACTAAAGGCTTCGGGCCAGTCCTGTATCACTCAACTGCTGGGCTGGTTGCTCCTGGCAGTGAGGGACTACTGCATCCCTCAGCCACATCTGTGTACCCAGGCAATAGTCCTTCATGCTAGTCACTATGCCAGCCCCCAAAGAAGCTGTGCGTCAGGCTATACCGTCACCTACCCTCCTGCACACCAACCCTTCCTACTCCAGTCACAGCTAATTCCTTCTTTGCTTGCCTTAGATTTACCTTTTTATCCGTAGTCAGTTCGTTTCCATACTTCAGCTGCCTGACTCTAGAAAACACTACGCATCACCTGGGAACTGCTGAAGCAGCTACTCTTTCCCCTGAACATGGTGCAGTCCAACACACCAGAGACCCATTTTCTTTTCAAACTACTTTTGTATTCCCGATCCATTTTGTTCCACAAAGAATCTGCTGCTTTCCTTGAGAAAACTGCACTCATAAGGACTCACGGGAGTTACCGTGTCCCTGAGTGTGCAAGGCCTTCATTTCTCCTAGTCCTTGCATACACTGTACAAGCTGCCCTCTCTTGGGTGCTAGTAGTCCAGCAGAGCAAAGGCCTCTGGCTTGGCAGGATGAAGGTATCAGTCCAAGGTAAAGAAAACTTTTTGTTGGGGAAATCCAAGGGGCCAGGATTTATTCTTTATCTTCTGATCTGTATTTCTCATGCCAGGCCCTATTGCATGCAACCTTCCTCCACTGCTGCTTCACGCACACAAAATTACAGGTGGAAGTCCAGTCTGACCGTTTGGCAGCGCTCTCTGCAGTGATACTAAGAAAAAGCCTTAGGAAGGTCAAAGGCTTATCAAAGCTCTAAAGAGTCATACTAGTGCAACATTGATCTGTTTGTTTTAATTCATTCCTGCTTTTAACAGATTCGGAAGTTGGATGTTAGTACCAATTTAAAAGCGGTATGTGGATGTAATGCCTCTGGAACTTGCTGGGTCAGCAGGAGCAGAAATGGTAGCTTTCTGTTAATCTGCCTAACAGGTATGATACTGAGAAAAGACTTTCTGTCTCTCAACACCCAGAAAGTTTGGAAGGGTAGAAAGCTGGTTTGTTGCCCTATTTTTCATGGAAAAATTTTATGTGGCTGCAATTATCTTGATGCAAAAAGATAGTCTTCCATTGGCACTTGTTTTACTACTCATTTGGATATTCCTGTAGATATGTGTAAGGTATGTGAATATTAATCTTTCTGACGCCAAGAGGTTTTTAAGCCTTACCCCCTCATTTTCAGGTCCTCAGTACCTCTTCCCAAAATCACAAGCGTCAAAGAGGAACTCATTTAACCCAGACCAATCACAATTGTGATGCAGAGATGGAGATTTTTATATGCACTCACCCTTGGAAGAGTATGCCTACTGTAGCTGGCTGTTGGGTTTGTGAGAAACTAGGGGCAACTCTCTCTGCTGGCTAACTGTGCCTGTCAGCCAATGCAGACCATGTATCTACCAGCAGGCTGGTTGACGGCTGTTCCATTTGCAACATGATTAAGGCAAATACATACTGTATGTACCATTCACACAGATATACCAATTGCCTTATCTTCACATTATCTTCTGTATTGCCAATCTGGGATAAGACCTTCTTCTGCAGTAGTAAATCAGGTTCTCTGCACTTTGGATCCGTTCTTAAGAGGTTAGCCAGAGCATGTCAGCCAGTGACTCAGACACAGGTCTCCAAGGCAGAACCCCAGCACATCCTTTCGCACTATCGTACTATACAATTTCAGAGCCACCTCTACACTGTGCCCTGTGATTTTAACTTCTTCTTGTGGGTTTCTGATTTCAGCTTGTGATTCCTGGGCAGACGCTTATTCCTATCTCTGGCTGCTGACCCTTGGTTTGACTTTCTGGCTCCTGTTTTTTGGCCATGAACTTTCAGCTCCTTTCTGAGTTCTGGATGCGGGCCCTAACCTTTCGGTTGAGTAGCCCATGCTCTAGTCTGTAACCCTAGAAGGCCACCAGGTCATCTGTAGCAGACTGTACTCTAATTTATTCAATAACAAATGAAATCTAGCATATAAGGTTTGGGTTTGTGTTTTTTTTTTTTTTTATGACAACTGCAGCTATTTATTTGTAACCTGGTCTTCTAATAGTACTTTTGCTAGATTGCTAAATGTGAACTTCTCCTTTCTGTTAGTTATCATATTGTGCTTAATGGCCATTCTTTCTTTGGGGAGAATATAATCACACCTCAACCAGTGGAGTGGGTGAACAGAACTGTTAGCATATATACAAATTTCAAATTGGTGGCTACAACCAATAAATTACACCAGAAAAGGCAGTAGTGTCAGATTATTATGATCTCCCATTTAATTTTTGTATGAAATATTATAAACATTATTGATATACTGTGCACATGGTCTGCTTTTTCTTCTGGGAGTTCATAATGTCATTCCATCACACATGACATAAGAGTGTAAACATACACTCAAATGTAATCACCCAGACCTGTTACAGTCTCGTGACTGAAATGATGAAAATATGAGATATATAGTTGACAAAGTATGAAGGAAAAATTCCAGATGAAAAAGGAAGAACTGAAGCTTATAACGTGTGTTAATGTTCAGGTGGAAGAAGGGTCAGGTTGCTCTGGTAGGAGAATTAATGGAAAATGAATACCAAACTGAGTTGTAAAAGAAACTTAAGTTAATACTTAATCAGCTACAAGTAATAAGGAATAGGCACTAGTGTGGATCTGAATGAAAATAAAACTGCTTTTATGTATACTATATATGTTACATTGCTTACACACAAAGATGGTGTAACAGACGTTCATATACACATGATCAACAGAAAATAAAAATCACAGTATCTGGGTGGATTTTATTTGATGTTGCTCATTAGCAATTCAGGCATAAAAAGCTCGAAGTTGATTCAATGTTTTTGCTTTGTAATATTTTGATGGAGTTAGGCATCTAAAATCAAAGTAATATATAACCCATCCGTCCTGCTTCTATGTCAAAATATGTGACAGTTGTCAATCTAGGAAAAGCGTACTTGTTTATTTGCTTTAGCCTAAAAGCAGATTATAGTCCACTGTTCATCACTGTTTCATAGAAATGTGAAGCTTCCTTAATTTTAGAGCTTAAATCAAGACCTATCAATATGGAGACACTTAGATTAACTTTTTTATTGAATTATACAAACATGCTTCCTAAACACATCTCCTTCTGCCCTTTGAGAAGAGGAACTGTCCTTTACTAGAGTAATTTTCACGGAAATATATATTTATTTGTTTTTTCTGAAGCAGGCTAGCTCAAATAAGGTATAGCAGGATGTTTGTGGAATTCAGTTAACAATGACTTGCTGAGACTCTTCCTTCCTTAGTATAAGTGAAGAGGATGGTGGAAGAAGCAAGTTTAATGTATTGCTTTGGTGTGTTTCTTCCAAATTGGTCCCGTACATTAATATGATTTTACATACTTTTGTTAAATTATCAGTTCAGACAAAGAAACCTAGTGAAATAAAACAAGTGACTTCTTCAATTTGTTGTTTAGTTAAAATTTGTTAGTATAAAAAGCTAGAACAGAACAGTAGGGCATAGCTTTTATCTAAACTGAGAATTTTTACTTGGTATAAAGCTCTTTAATGGAACTGCCCGTGAACTCGTGTGACATTCACCATGTGTAATGACATCCGTTTTTTTTTTTTCAAATGAATTAAAAATGTAAAGTACTTCCAGTACTTCTTGGTAAGTACCAAGAAGTCAGATCCCTTGGTACCACAGAGGTCCTTTCTTCATTAGAGGCAGGTAGTTTCCATTATTCATATTGGGTAGCATTTCATTTAAATTCCCACCATTACCTAAAAAGCAAGATATTAATGGGAGATGTTACTGGAGTGCTGTCTTTTAATTTGATATTGTTCGATCCGGCTGTTTTAAAATTTCACAGAATAAAGCTTCCATTACCTTACATCAGAGAAGATTTTTATACGCAAAACCATCTAATTCTTGCCTAGTTTCCCTTGACAGCCAATTGCCTTTCTTAAATCTTCACCATTTACTTCTAGGTTAAATCCTCTTGCTTCGCTTTAAACAATTTCTCTGATTCCTTGATATTCATACATTGCAGTTAGTTATATATAGATATTTTTCATACTACCCCCATCCACTTAGCTGGTGAGTAGCCAAGCAATACATACTTAGCACTTTTAATTTTACCGTATAAATCAATCATTGTAGCTCCAAAATCAGTTAGATTTTTTTCTTAAACCATCATTCAATACAAAAAGTCCATTATGCATGTCTGTGAATAATATATTAATTGTGTGGTTTAAATTTATAAACAATGTTACACAATTAACTTCATAAAATTGCTCACTTTGAAAATTGTACAACTACAATTTCTGTAATAGTAGCTACAAGATGATAGCATTAAGCCAAGCACCGTCACTCTGAATTGTCACTGGTAAAGCAGAGGCCTCTTAAATGTGCAATTATGGTAGAGAGAAAGTGTATTCCTTGTTACAGATTTATTCCGTTAAGTACTTTTCCAAAGGTTTTCACCTTGTTTTGCATTGCCATGCACTAATGGTGTAAGGCAAGATTACTTCTGTGAATGGCTTTGTTATAAAGAAATACCACTAAAGATTTTTTTAAAAGCTAGATTAAAAAAATTTTCTCTTTTTCACTGTGCTGTATTCTCTATCAGATTTAAAAAAAAAAAAAAAATTACTTCCCTACCACTCTTTTGCTCTTGGCAAACATTGTTCTTTTTATTTTGGGATAGGGATAGGGATGAAATGAATAACAGGATCTACAAGAAAAGAGAATATGAATCAAAACCGAAAAGAAAAATATTTATATGTCAATAATTATTTGTTTCAAGTTAGAAGACTAAACTGAGATCCAGATTCCATAGGCTAGACAGAATGCTAATGTCTCTAAGGAAGGTATTACAGTGTGCTTAGATAAGGCAGAGAAAGAGATGAAAAAGGCATTACCCTGCATTCACATCTGGGATACTGAGGTTCAGAGAGACGAAGCAATTTGTCCAGTATTACAGAAGTCGGTAGGAGAATCAGGAGTGTAAGCTCCTGCCTCCCAGTTGAAGCTGATCTACAAGACTGTATTTATTCTATAATCTGGTTTTATGCTCTTATCTATTTAATCTTCCCCTCATACCAATTTTTATAAGTATGTCTCCACAGAGAACTCCGGCGTAAGAAATGTTTCTGCAGATGAACCCTGAGGTTTTATAGTAACACTGTATAATCATTACGTGGGAGGTACTCAGAGTTAAAATGGTGCAAATTACCATTAGAAGCAAATCATTCAAGCACAGGGAAGTAAGGTTAGCTATCTGCTTATTGCCACCTTTCCATCGTTCACTGCCAACAGCAGCGGCTCCTACAGCGTTACGTAACGTTACATATGTTTAGCCAGATTGCTGGCTTCTGCTGGGGATACACACACACAACAAACATACCCCCTCGCCCCCCCTTCTCCTGTGAGTGGGTGGAAAATCCTGAGGAATCCCGCTTGGGACTTTCCAATATTGCTTTCTGGGCCTGGGAAAGTTTGGCCCGGGCTCTGTGCCTCCGTGCGTATAGGTGTGTGCCCGTGGGCAAAGCCCAAGGAGGGAGGAGATGCTGACACCCGTCACCCGCTTCCCCTTCCCACGGCCGGGCTCCCGCAGCCCCCCGGCTCGGGGGAGCCCCTGGCCATGCTCCCCTTTTTCTCAGTGATGCTGCTAAGGAAAGGTTGTACACCGGCTCCGTCCTTAGCTTGCCTTATGCGTCTCCTTTCCATTTTCCCCCGTTATTCCTCTCCAAATAAAGGGGATGGGTTAGCCACCTGGCAGGTGGAGATATCTGCACACAAGGGCTGCCTGGTCAAAACCAGCATCTTACAGCCATCCTCAACCTTTGCTGCATAAAAATAAACCAGGGGAAGTTATCCTGTGGCTTATAGCTGCGGTATGGAAATACAATAAAATGAAAGCCGAGGCATGGAATTAATGGATTGGGTACCCTACGACTCAAAGTAAAACACAGCCACTAACTGCTTCAGCGCAGTGTACCAGTTATTTAACAGGTTATTTGTTCAAACCAAAGATTCCACCCCTGCCTAATTGTACTGTATATGAAACTCCAAATCTGCTACAGTTCCAGATTTATAAAATAGCATTATATAGAATATAGGACTATTAATTTTACAGTCTAATTTCTGATTAGATTTTACAGCACCTCTGACGAACTGCATAGATTTTACCCATTAAAAATGATGACAATTCAGTTCTGTCATTTTAAGTGGAATTAAACCCAGTATTGCCAAGTATGATAATATCCTATGAAAAAATGAACAAACACTTATAAAAAATTAAAAAAAAAAAAATAATCCCAGCACCACGTTATTTCTGTACAGGAAAAGTTCACTTGCCAAGACAGTGGGACTAACTGTTACCTGTTAGTGCAGTCAAGAACCTGTGGATCTGGCGGCTGAAATCAACAGAAATTCTCCATTCAGGCTGAGCAGGTTAAGTAATGTTTTCTAGCACAGCTGTGTACTGTGTCTGTTGGCAATTAAAAGAGCCTGCTAGAGCTAGTTAAGGAGAAGTTTAAAGTAAACTGTTTTCTATCAGAGAATAGTTTTGTTAAAAATTAAAATCACAACATAGTCTATGCCTTGTTTTAGAGGAAACGAAAAAACAGTGGGGGTTTTTTAGAGGAAAAAAAATCAAACACTGAAACAGCCTGTTCTTGACTTTTTTTTTTTTTTAAGATGCAAACCTAAATAAACAACCCCAAAAACAAAAATGGAAATGCTGTAATATGAAAATAAAATTTCCATTTTCTTTGCTGTCAATTTTAAATTTGGGGAAGGGGCTTATTCTGATTTGAAACAAAGCCAGATTCTGAAAACAGACATAAAATGACATTCCCACTTGTGACATGACTTTCTATTTGCATTTGTAGATGCAAGGTATATTTTTTAGCTCTTATTTGCTACACTAATCCCGTTGACTTCACTTGAAAAGAATGGCACGTTTCCCACTAACTTTATTAGTGACAGGATTGGGCCTTGATGCAATACCTCATGTCACAGCAGTAAAACTTGTTGCCAATAGACTGTCTCAAGGGAGGAGATTTCCAGTAACTGCTCCCTGAGAACTATTCTAAAAATGCATCTTTTTCTGTCCAGCCATTGGGAGAATGATATACTCCATCCCTAAAGAGAGGGGCACTGACTGAGCTGCATTGATGGCACCAGAGGTCCCTGCTGGCTTGTTCACTGAACAGAACTGGCAACTGACTCTGAAGATAAAAGTTCTTGACGTTTTTCCAAGCTAGTGGAATGGAGCTGAGTGACACTTAGAAATAAATAGAGGAGGGAATAGTATGATCTTGAATGACAGCGGAGCTTTCATGAAAGACTTTCATGGGGGAGATGTGGGATGTACTGTTCCAGGCTTGAGTCTAGGGGATTTGTTGACAGTTGGATAATGTGCATGTTTGCTACTGCTCGTATGAAATGTAGAGGAAAACAAAGGGGAAAAGTTCCAAATGAATTCTTTATTCCCACTTAAATGGTTAAAACCAAAATACAACAATATATATCTCTCTTCCCTAAAACTGACTCTCTGCAAATTGCCAGTCTTGCTGGAAATCTGTTAGAAGAACGTTCTTACTCCTGACAAGGAAATGTACTTCATGCAAAACATTTGTCATTTGTCTGTTATTATAATTCATGATCTTATCCTTCATTCTCTTGCTTAAGCAAACAGTAATAGTACTTTTAACCCGAGTCTTCAAAGGTAAAAATATTGTGAAGAGGTCCCCATTCTTTTTCTTCTCATCTCTGATCTCGGCCAAAGCCTTTGAACATCAAAGTGGCTCAAAGTTTGGGGCAAGTTCTTAAGGATCAGGTTACTAGAAAGAAATTCATTGAATTTCCATGTTCATATTCAACATGGACCAGAACAAATATTAATATTCAAGAAAAGTTTAATCACAACAATTACAACAAGTTGCTTAATCTTTTTGCTCAGTACAATGAAGCTCACTCATTGCACTGTATTGCTGTGAAAAATCCTTGAGTTCTGTTAGTCAGAAATTGCTTGAAAAAAATTCTAACCTAGGAACTACAAAGCAATTAGGAATTTAAAATAAATTCCCCAAACAAAGAATGTTGCCATTTTAATTACAGTATCACACTGTCATGTAAGAGGTTAACACTGAAAAAATGAATCTTGTACCCTCAATCTATTACCTCTAAGCAATTCTCATTTTCACATTAATTTTTGTAGGCTGTCATCTAAATTAAATACTTTTCAGCTTTGTCAGTTTATCTCTCTGTGTATTCTCATTACAGCAGTCACTAGAGCCAAAGTATTTTAATCTTCAGTATAATCCCTGTAGGACCATATTCTTAGCTACAACTTTAGGGGTTCTACAACTGGTCCTTTTCTTTTAAAGAGCACCACTCCTTTGTACAGCAGCTCTTGCCCTTGTAAGGACTTTCTATAAACAAGTAAGTTTTGCAGTCTCTTCTGAAATTACCTTCATTGTCAGTGGCTGGATAGTCATAAATCCTCCCTTTCCCCATTACACAGCTTCTAATTTCTGTGTTCTTGGGAAAGTGTCTAATAACACTATTCTGGTAGGTTTAACTTTTGGTCATTTAAAAACCAAATCCTGGGGACAAAACTCTTAACGTTTTCCTTTTTTCTTTTTAACTGATAAGAAAATATCGAACATAAAACTAAACAATAAAACACGTTCGTCCTAAAACTCGATCCCTCCTCAGATCAGCGCAACCATACCTGAGTGCACAAACCTCAGTTTCCACAAGAGTCTGCAATCTCCAGAAGAAAAACATGCCGTCGGGAGGGCCAGTAAAGTGGGCTAGCGACTCTGCCATGCGACTGCTTCTGACTTAGGTTATGGTATGTTTTGTTATGAAGAATTTTCACTGACTTCAGTTGCACCACCCAAGAAGTAAAGTACTTGTTTGATTAAGGTTGCCTGAAAAAACAGGCTGCCATTGTTTGTTTGCCAGGGTGGGCTTTTGGGTTTTTTATTTATTTATTTATTAGTTAATAGTAAAGAGTGCTTAGTTCAAATTCTTACAAATGACTACAAGGACCAAAATAAATTTAAACAGCTACTTAATCCGTGGCAGCTGACAGACAAAACACCTTCACAAGCCAGAACTCCTCAGGAGACAATGCAAATCTCGTGCAGCTTGTGGCATACTCAGACCATCGCCAGGCACAGCAGCCCAGGCTGCCTCTGTCAGTCCTAGTCCTCTCATCAACCTAACGGAAGAGTGATCGCACATGCGGGTTTCCTTCAGAAGAAAAGCAGAGTTTGCAAAGAAATAATGCACATACCTAAGTTTAATTTCAATATGTAGGATATACCCATAGTGCACAGGCACCTGGATTCAGGAGCTGAATAGTGCTTCTGAATCTGCCAGTTGGGATACACCAACTCTTTCTGAAAAATATATGAGAAATGAAAGGATATGAGCAGAAAGCCATCATCCAGTGTCCATGCAATAGCTTTAAGAACATGAGTAGAGGCTACATGGGTTTAAAGCTCATTTTTTCTGAAGTCAGTGGTAAAGCTTCCATTAACTTAACTTGGTAGGATCAGTCCCCTGATGAATATCTCTTAGTAATAAGTCAAAGTTCCTGAAAAACTTGGTAGGCAAGAGCAGTAATAGCTTAAATAGATTTTGTAGTGTATTAGTAGCCACCGTGAGAGAACAGCAGGTATGAAACATGCATTAGTCTGTACAATACATTGCCCTGGAAACAGAACTTGCTATACAAGATGATATTTGATAATTGGTCTCATTGACCGATCAACAAGCTGGGCATTAAAATAATCTAGTCTGGGGAACATGAAAGCATGAATGAGCAACAACGAAGGCACACTTATTTCAACTAATAATAGGAAGCCTTAATCTTTTGACTGCAATACTGAAAGAAGAGCATGCAATCAAAAACCACATGAGGATTTTAACCAATGAACCTGGGCTGAATTTTAAAGATGGGTTAGAAGTTCAAGTGGGTTTGGGTTGATGGCAAGAGCCAGCCATGAACAGCTCAGTTTTGTCTGATTTTAACTGAAGAAAATTGATGCTCGTAGAGGCTTTTATAGTCACCAGCTTGTCAATATGGTAATAGCATAGTTTGAAATTGCTGGTTTGGTTGACAAATAGAACTGTGTCTTGTCGGCATAGAAATGAAACCCAGCATCATGCCAATGAACAACCCTGTGCACAGGCAGCTTCGGATTGCTGAGTAAGAACGGGGCCAAAATGGAACCCTACAGAGCACGAGAAATAAATGCTCTAGGAGAAGGACACAAATTACCCTTGAAAATATAATGCAGGTAACTGTTGGATAAATACGATTTAAGCCAATTTAGAACTGTGCCAAACAGGAAGATAAAGTCCCTCAGGCATTCAAGAAGAACATTAAGATCTAGCAAAATGAGAGTAGCTGGAGAATGAGAATCTGTCTTTAGGAGAAGGTTACGTCTCACTTCTGTCTTGCTGAAAATTTTAAATAGTGAAAAACCCACCCAAAATACAGAATTCTATTCCATACTCACTGAAGCCAATGGCAAATCTTTTATGTATTTTGGTGACGCTGGTTTACGGGGATGTAAAGTAAGATAGTAATTCACAGAGGGTTTTTATGCTTTGTGTTGTGTAACAAAATAGCTCTTTTTTTCAATATAACAAACAGAATTTGTGCACGGTGTTGCACCTCTTGCTTTCTTTTGGATTCCAGGAACTCAATAATGCTTATTGTTAATATTTTTCATTTAACACCAGAAGAGACAAGAAAAAGACAATTAATCACAATAATTGCGTGAAACATTCCACAAATCTGATTTTTATCAATCTTTAAGAAGTTGTGAAAACATTCAACAGATTACTTTTTATCTTCTGGTTTGCAGATTTTCTTTCTACCAGAAGCATTCTAGCAGGATTGGAAAATGTTGATGAAAATATTCACTGATATTTCAACTCTCAGTGAAGAGATAGGAGAAAGAAGGAATGAAAACTTGTAAGAGAACAGCTGTGCAACAGGAGGAAAGGTTGAATATTCTCCTTTGCACGGTCCAGACCATTCAATTTACCCAACAATTGTTTTAAAAAATAGAATTTTTTTTTGGATGTGAAGGTGGGAACAAGGAAAAAGCTGAGGAGTTATAGAAAACAGAATTACATGTCTTTATGTCATGATTTACACTGTGTTTTACTCATAAATCCAAGTACAGCTTATTACTGGAATCGCAGTAGATCTCTGANAGGAAATGAACAAAATCTATTTACAATTGAGGGAATAACTCTGGAAAACACATGAAACTATTTGTTTCAAAAATTCAAGAATTCATCTGAATTGTTGCTTCATTTATTAGCTTTCTTTAAGCATCCATATGAGCGATATCAATCAGACAGCATGAGTAGAAAATTATAAATAACTAGTACATGAAGTGGCTTGGGAGAGGTGAAGCAATGTTTATGGATTTAATTAATTTATATTGTGTTGACCTGGCAAATTTAACTGCTTATTAATTATTTGTTAAATAATTGTGATCATCTTTTCAAGAGTTTGAATCTGCTCTAGACAAACTACACAGACACTTTTTAAAATTTTCTTTCAAATACATTCTTTCAAGTAACCTTTTTGTACATTTTGTTCATTGTTGGTAGACAATGCTCCCAGCCAGTAAAATATTTAAGAGTTATTAGGGATACAGAATGTAACATATTTTAGCAGACACCTGTAAGGAGTCGTGTGAGTCCTTACCCTTCTATAAAGAAAGTTAGCAATAGTGTTAAAGAATGGATGTTTCAAGAGTTTCAATACCATTTACATTAAAGAAGGGATTTTAGGGAATGGAATAATTTTAAATAGTTTGTCAGAAAAAGATGGATCCGTTTGTATTTTGTATGAGATGAGAGTATTCTGCTCAAACAAAATAACAAAACAAAACAAAAAAGAAGGCACAGCATCAGGTTAGACAAAATTCAAGACGAAATCATTTGAAATATTTCTTTTTCCTGCTGCTTGACCTTCTGATTCCTCAGATGGGGGAGGAAGCAAGAAGGAGGAATCCCTAGGAGTACAAACTTCTCCCTCTGTAAGGGGAGCTTCCAAGTTCAGGCTTCCTGGAGTATTTTATCAAGACAACAACATTAACATCCTGGTTTCCCAAATGAATTGTACAGTGGGCAATAGTTAGAATCATATTGGAGGACTTAAAATGTTGCTTCTCAGTCCAAATAAACATGAAACAACACTTTCAAACTTTTCACAAAATGTAATTATTCTCTCCACTCAGGCTTT
>WEKW01006943.1:0-19580 GCA_013389905.1 Sula dactylatra
ACTGTTGTTAAATGCAATACAAAGTGCCTTTGGCTGTTGTCACTGTATCTCTTTCTGTGCTTCATTTTTCCCACAAAACCTCTATGCTGTAAAGGGGAAAACAGTTTTTAAAAATATATTTTTTTCTCCTTCACAAAGAGGCATTGTAGGAAGACAAACGGGAGAATAAGAAAGGGGGAAGTATACACTGTACCCTTTCCAAAGCATATTTATTCTGCCCTAGCATGTGTTTCGTTACCTCTCAAGGGTGCAGTTTATCTGCTTTCGTACTTCCAAGTAGATGCAGTGCCTTTATACTCTCTGAACATCTCCTATTACATCAGTGCTACTCTTAATAGCAAAAGGATGATATGGATTCAAAATGTGCAAACGCTGGTATTATATTAAATACTTACTAAGCCACAATGCTCTAATACGCTGCTTTAAAGATTCCAGATCAGAGCCCTATATTCCTTTAGTATATCTTATTCCTGATGATAAGTCTGTTTAGTCTGTGGAGAATGTGATTTATTATTTCATTTTGTAGAAGTCTAAAATGGTGAGGGGATAAAAAAAAGAACCTGCCCTTAGAAATAGCATGATTACACTTTTCTGAGCTATCATTTGTATTGGTAATGTTGATCATATAAAGCTTTAATGCTGGGGCTACTTTTGTGGTTGTTATGCCTTCGTGACAGTACCTTCAAGCCATTCCTCCACTTAATATTGTAACATAACAGTGTGAGCATCAAGTCACTTTTGATATGACTTAGTAATTGGGGGAAATATAGCTACATTATGGATCCCATTCTAACAGCAGTCTGCATGCAAAATAATTGAATGTATTTAGAATGCCATGTGAGCTTAATACATGGTTGTTGAAGTGCTATTTTCCAGTTATTATGACATGCCTAACAGAGAATATAACCCTGTTTTGTATAGGTTAAAAAAGAGGCACAATACATTAGTAAGTAACTTTTTTAGCTTGAACTTCAAAGTGCAGGAAAGCACAAAATGCTTAAAGCACTGTGGTAGGTGGTCCATTAATACAAGAAGAATATGTAGTTAAAATTCAGTGCCTTTGATACAGCATTGCTTTCTGCACCCTTAACTGTTAAACTTAATAATTTTATGAGTAATATAACTATTTCTGGGTTGGTCTGAAACAGAAAAAAGTTTAAGAAACTTATGTAAGGTAGATTTTCAATAATGCATTGTGACTACATCCTTGCAATAAAGTAATCATAGTTGCCGTGTCGTCATAGCTATGGTGGTTTAAGTGCAGAAAGAGTTGTAAAAAGAAATGACATCTTTCATTAAACAAACTGATTTGCCCGGAAAAACAGACACCTTTATGCACAATACCTATTCTTCCAATCCCAAAGAGAAGCAAAATACGTTAGAGAAACTTAATTCTGACTGGGAACAATCAATATAATTAATAACCTAGACATGGAAGAGAAAGGGTGGTGAATACCTTTGGAGTCAAGAGGGATGACAATGCCAATATACGTTCCCCAAGGAATAAAATTGTAGCTTTTGTTTCAGCAAGTCATTTCTAAGATGAAGGTTACACTCCCCTACAATTAGCTGTAACCATTATGCTTAAGTATTATCACATGGTGGAGCTAACCACACCTTTTGGTTACAACAACGGCATCCTACATTACAACTCCAATTTTCAGCTGCTTGCAGCTTAATAGAAAATGTGTTTTCTACTGAAACTAGAGCTTCAGTGCATGGTCTTAGAGGGAGAAAATTCATCAGTAGGAAAGAGATTGTACATCAGTCCCCATAATATGAGTGTCAAGAACAAGCAGCACATGGGGTTTTGAAAACATCATTGCACAGGTAGATAAAATTCTGTCTTTACAGATCACCAGAAGGAGGCCTAAGTGTCAATGAATCCAATTTTTTAAGCCTTCAGTGGGACTACAACAGTGGAGAGACTACAGTTGAAGTATTTAGTAGTGTAGCAATAAGAGTATTCTATCCTGCCCGCACACTCCTGGCTGGAACTATTATTCTTCGGTAAGCCACACTATCAGAAAGTGAAAACATCTCTTCTGGATGAAATAAGCTCTCGTGGGTAAAGCTCAGTTTTGATAGTGTAACCATGTACTCAGTGGTGCTATTGCCAGCATGGCTTGTATAAAACTTTTCACTATACTGATTGGCCTTTTTATGTTAGGAGAAATTTGTGGTTTAGACCTGGCCTAGGATTCTGCTTTCACACAGCATTTTCCATTCATTTGTGAAATCAGGATTTAAATTAATAGAGCACATGTGCAATGCCTACTGCCTTTAAAAGAACTTGAACATATGCTTAAGTGCAATGCTGAATTGTTTTTTTTTTTAATAACAGCTAGAACTGCTCTTATCTGAAAGTGGTATCAAAATCTCTTTCCATTTTCTATTTATGTATTTCCTTCAATATGCAAAATGCTTACATTTCCTCAAACTAAAAAAAAAACCACAAACCCAAAACAGTGATAACTCATCCTGTATTGCCAGAGATTTTGACAGTCAAAAAATAAAAAAATATAAATAACCGTTTGTAGCTCTCGTCTTCTCAAATAGTAAAATACACAACCACATCTCCACCAAGATCACAACAACGAATGAATGACACAGCTCTGTAATGAAACAGCTTACATTCACCTGGCCTGCCTGGTCTAACGTTGTCTGTTGGCAGGTAGAGGCTTTCAAGATTTCAGTGGGATCCAGACCCATTAAACATGGTCTCTAAAATAGAATTTATCTAGCTATCTAAAGCAATTTTTAATGCTCCACTGAAGCAATGTGTGGACTTAATATTCTAATGACTTCTCTGGCTTCATGTTAAAGACTGAAGCACCTTGATATGTCAATAACTTTCTGGACTAAACAGTAAAATAAACTGGGAGAGAAATCCCTGCTAGTTACCCACTAATTATTTAAGCAGAACTCATACTAGTGTAGAAGGTCAGCAGAGGAATACGAGGGTAGCACATCCTCACAACATTGCTCTGTGCCATCTGCCAAGAGCAGCTGTGTGGGTGCTGGGAGTACACTGACAGGATGAGGTTAGCTGGTGCAGTCAATAAGACATAGCCAAAGCTTGGAATTCACACACATCCAAGTAACACTAATAACCTGTGTGAACAGGATTACATTCATGCTATTATTCTGAACAGAATGGTTTCACAGCCATGAGAAAAGGGCAATGAACACTGGTTTCCCAGTTGCAGTCGTATAGCCATATGAAATTCAAAATCACATGCACTGCATAATGAGGAGAAACATTTGGAAAAGCAGAGATTTTAAATTATCTTTCCTGGTACATTTGCCCTTATAACCAAACCATGAGAAAACTACAAATCTACATTGAGTACTGGGAGTTGAGCGGAATATCTTGTCAGCTACTGTATTGCTAAGGTGCAGCCATAGCTCTGCGATAAAACCAGTAGAATGAGGAGAATAAAGATTTAGTAGTGCCTATAACAGAAAGCAAATCCAGTTTTTGTGATGTGTGCGACACCTCTGTTTTGTAAATGCCAACAGTAAGAATATGTGAACCAGTCTCTTCCGAATCCCACAAACTCAAAGATTCACCACAATTTCTCTGTAACTCAACACACAAGATTATTCCCTGAAATATGCTTGGCCACAAAACAACTGTGTTGTCCTGTGCCAATGCCAGAAACTTCTGTAACTGACTTTCCTAGTCACTTGAACATTTGTAATAAGAATAGAAAGGTTGTTAAGCTGTGAAGGTTAGCGGGATTGCTGGTTTCTATCAGACATGCGACCTGGTAATCAATGACTGACAGGCTCTCTGAAGGGTAATGCATAACACAAGCAAGAACCTGCCCCTCAGATTGAAACCTGATGGCTGGTAAAAGACTTGTTAAGATTCACATCAGAATCAAGAATATCATTCCAACTGCTTCCATGACAACAAAATATAATGTCATAATGCATACTATGATTTCATGACAGGATGAAGCCTGTTTCTCCAGGCAGCCTTTTCAGCAATGAACTGGATTGGAGAAGAATAGTTCACTTTGGAAACTATATTATATTATATTATATTAGTATACTACTAATAGTTTAAAAAATGAGTTTTTTCTTTAATATATATAGAGAAAAATTGGTTTATTAGGTCCAGCTTATTCCCACCTTAAGCAAGATTGATACCTACAGTAACAGTTGCTATGTTCAACTTGCTTTTGCAACTTATACATAAGCAATAAAATGTCATGATTTTTCTTGAAAGGAAATTGAAAAAAATCAAATCCAAACAGATTTTACTGGTACACATACAGAAACATGAAAACAAAGAACTGGATCTCCAAGCACAAGCTATAACATATAATCCTGTTCGTAAACATACCAGGTTCCAAAACAGTTAGGTTCTTTGCATCCATCAACTGTTTTGGACCCTTCCACAGAGTATATTAATCTTAAAAATAGCTTGTCTCTCTTTTCATGCATGTTATGACAGTGTGTAATGTTGATAAATCCTGGTGCTTCCATCTCCCCTTTTATTTCTATCTTCTCCAAGAATCATATCCTGTTACCTGTATTCCATCATCACTACCATTCCACTGGGCTTGTGTCATACAATTAGTAGTAAATTTTATACCATGCATCTGCATTGTATACTACTTACCTATCCTGGATACATTCCATGCATTAATATCCAAACATCTCAAGTTATTTTTCTTTGACTTTGCCTAGTATTCTAGCCTGGATAGTTACAGTTTCTGTACTAAAGGTGCTGTTCGCTCATACAGATCCCATCAGTATTACACATAAGCATTACTTAAATGCCCACGTTATATACTGATCCTTGAGAATGGTTTCTCCAGTAACCCACATCCTCAAATAGCCTGTACAGGTGGAAAGAAATCTCATTTCATGTGAGCTGATTCAGAGAATGAGGGAGAGACTAATAATCTGCACCAGGACGCAACTGAGGTATTTGAGTAATAATCCGTAGGTCCTATGCAAGTATATACGATACAATTTTACCATACCTAATGAAAATACGGTGAGCCTGGCAGTTAATGACTTGGAAAGTTCTGTGTACCATTCACATTTCTGCACCCAACTGACTGGTACAATACTTAGTGGTCTACTTAAATGCCATCTTCATGGCCAGTTTTTAGTAGCAGTCTCAGCTGCACGAGTGGGTGGTTATTATAAGCTTATAACGACTGCTAATGCTGGTATCCAAGCATGCCAACAATGACAGGTATAAAAATTGTTTCTGCTTAAAACCACTTTAGCAGTCCCCTCCATCCTGCAATTATTAACCTAATCTTACAATAACAAAAGCAAAATAAATAATGGGTGAAAATATTTTAAGATGGATTTCCTCATTCCTGCCCAGAATAATTTTTTTATTCAAGTGTGCCCCATCCTGGAAATGAGTAAAGGTATTCAAGAAATAAACATCTAAATGATGAGACATTAAAGCAACCATAAGGGAACAATGATAAAGTCACTGCAGTTTTATTCTAAATGGTGTTCTAATGTCAGGAACATTATAGGTTCTTAGCAAAAGAAACATATAAAGACTTAAGTCTTCTATTTTTCATATTTAGTTTAAGGATTTCACTTCAATCAGCTTTCTTCACTTCCTTTTTAGAACTATCTTTGGCCGAGTGGCTAAGACTGCCAGAGAATACATAACAGTAGTTAAGCAATAATTTCCCCCTAGGACAAAATTACTTTTTGCATAGAATAAAAAGGAATTAAATTATTTGAGGCTCAAGAAATAAATTTTTCTCGACACAATGAATCTATTTCATTAATTTATTATTTTTAGTGCAGAGAAATGCTTTTTTCCAAATTATGTGTGCAATATAATAAAGACTGCATGCATAATTTTTAACCTTTCTGAAATAACTATGTAAAAATTATAAAAGCAGTCACAGGAACAATGTTCATGATATGCATGGCCTAATTACATGCTGAGAACATTTGTTCTGAATTTTTTTACAGTCTCAAAATCTCCTTTTTTGTTTTCAGAAGCCATAGAAATAGCACAGCACTTTTCTCAGAATAATGCAGCTGTCATAATAGGAATATGCAAATCATTATCATTTAAGATGAACTTTATCTTTTTCTCAGAGAGCTTTATCAAATGTGACTCGTATAGAAAAAGGTCCTATTATAATATGAGAAATATTATTCCCTCCTTTGATATGTAACTTGCAAAATAACGCTACTGGATCAGACAACAATTACCTTACTTGTATCCAGAAACAGGGTATTTCTTCCAAGACCTATACTTAGCTACAATTGCTTTCATATTTGCCAAAGGAAAATGTTAAAATATTAATAACCCAGTAACCTATTCCATGACAGTAAGTCGCTGGTGTGAACTTTCATTTCAGTCGTACATACACAAAGAGCTAAACTTTAATATAAGCACAGAATTGGAAGTAGATATATTATATCAGTTGTAATATCAGGTCTTAATATCTCCTACTACCATGAAATAACTAGTAGCACCAGTCACAACAAAGACTTTAGCAGCGCACGAAAAAGGCACATGTGTTTATATATGTGCATTTCTATTTTGTTGCATTCCATTTGTGAAAGAAAAGTCAACGACTGAGAAAAATCCTGCCTTGAATGCAGAAGAGCACCAATCCTAGTTTAGAGTTTCTTGGTATTTTTATGCATGAATTTGTTTTCCTTTCAGACAACTGAAGAAATATTTGGAAATGTCATTGGGGAAGATGATGTATATGTTGTTCATTACATGAAAGTAACTCATGTCAACTATTCGGACAGCCATCTCAGTGGTTAAACTGCCCATATTACAGGAGATCTAGATAAACTCCCATGTACTAGAATAAAAACTATTTCAAAGGACATATATAGTTGTGTTTTATCATTCATGATTGCAGTTGAAGTTTCACATTGTACAAGGGTCCAACATTTAAACAAGAGCTGAGCTTTCAAGGGAGTTTAAGGGAGAGAAAAGCAACCCTTTTTTATATTTCTAATTTGGAGGACCTGAACTCCACACTCTGGGATTCATTTTAATTTTTACGATGGTGTTTTTATATTACAAGAGGAATACAGAAGAAACTCCTATCTGGATTCATTATTAAGCTTTCCCAAAAGAAGGAAAATCTAAAATAAACAAATAAATAAGCCACTATTTTTAATTCATGTTACTCATGACAGTGGAAGAGATAGCTCTTATAAATTTGTAAAGAATATTACATTTTACTATTACATGAATTAAAAAATTGCATATTACTATTTAGTTCCTGGGTAATTAAAAAAATATATTTTTAAGAATGAAGAAAAGTAAAACACACAGGAATTTAAATGCATCAATATTCAGTGTGACACATTTTCATTAGCAAAGATCTAATAGAAACAACCAGTTATAATACTAAATATTAAGTAATATTAATCTTACTTTCTAAGGACTTCCTGATAAAGTTATAGGAAGCAATTTACATATCAAAGAAATTATTTCAGAAATAAAAGGATGCTTGTTTTAGAAAGTATTTAACGAGTATTAACAAAAATACTGTAGAAGAGCTATGATTCACAGAAAATTGTAATGTGTTTTGTATTACTAGTGGTTTTACTGCATCCTTTCACACTAGAGGGTGCTATCAATTTGAACAGAGTACTGTAATTAGGCTGGTTTACAAAAAGTGAATTATGGAGAAGGCAACCGACCTCCCTGACTGGCAAAAAGGTATTTGACAATGCACCTTCCATGGAAACTATGCACCAGTTTAAATATGTTAAATTATATCAGCATGATTTTTTGACTGATTAAAGTGATACATAACAAATGTCCAAATTAAGATTTGATTTGACTTTCCTTATTAATACATTTTTCATTTTTGCACAGGGCATCCAGATTATCTTCTTTTTTCCCATAACTGCTCTTGAAATGAGTACAGTCATTTTATATAATTAAAACTCTTTGCACCATTGTCACAGGTTTAAAAATATTAAATGTCAGGTTATTATGAGCTGACTGTGCCCAAATCAATAACCGTGGATATATATCTTCACATATTTGCAAGCATGAAACTATAAGAACTTGGTAATGAAAAAAATTGTTAAACTGACAAGAATTTACTGTTAGGCCTTTAAAACTAAGCTCTGGGAAAATTTCCCTTCATAAGTTTTTGAAATTTATTACATAATAACACTAAAACTGAGCAAAATACCCTAAACAAGTACCAGCAAATATTTACTCAAATACAAACTTCAGGTCTGCTTTGGAGTTTTTCAAAACTATTTCTATTTATTTTTGCATAAAATTAGTGGGTTTTTTCCAAATACAGGAATCTTACTGTAAAGAAAACACTCATGAAAATTACCAAAAATATGTTTTGATTTAAAGGTTTGAGTAGGAATTGGTAAAGAGCCACGTTGATACTGACAGCCAGCCTTACTGATGTATTTAAACCCTGTTCCTGTTTATAATCACCTGTTCAGAGTGCAAAATGTAGTAGACGTAGGGAGATAGCAAGTGACAAGTATGGAATATTGAAAGAAGTAATTTGATTGAATTTAATTTTGAAATTGATTGAAATTAATTTGCATATGAAATATGTTTTGCAATTTATTTCATTCAGATTCCTTGCAGAGTTCAGTTTTCATCTTGTGCAGCTGAGGCTGGTGATTACTTACGGGACAAGGTGGGAGCCGGGACAAGGCTCCTGCCAGGAGGTACCACAGCAGCCTGGCACTATGTACCCACTGCTGACATTGCTCTCTAACACTCCCGTTACCCCATGAAGACAACTGTTTTGCTAGTGAGCTCCTCTGCCTACTTTTGAAATTGTCTCAAAGCTGGGAAATGCTCAGCTGAGAAAATCCACATTTCCCTGTCAGGCAAGACTCTTCTATAAATCACCAGATCCTTTGATAGCTTAAACAGAGAAAGAATTACCTTAAATCACAACAATCACAATGTTTTCTGGCCTGCTCATCTTACCTCTATCGCTTTCTCCAAGGTAAGTGATAATCTAACCCAAAACAGTAAAGAAATACACAGAGCTTGGGGTGGGAAAGCCAAGTGCATTCAGTCCATGCTTTTGTACTGGGCTATGTTCCCTGTGTATTAATCTTAGACTTACATCAGCACCATGAAAAGGTCACATTATGGCATGACCTGAAAAGAAGTTTTATTACTATTTCTAAAGAAAGTCTAACCTAGGCTAACCAGCTAATGCCTGTCTTTAGAATTCCACTATTCCATTCACTCATTCTCAAATTACTTATTAATTTAGCTGATGATTTCCTGTGGCTAATCTTACAGACCTAAGTCTGCTTCTGTCCTCATCCTTCAAAGAAGAATTTAAACCTCTCTAATGTAATTCAGAAGTTCAGACTTGCTTACACATATCCCTCTATCTTTTCTGGTTAAGTCCATGTCCTGCATTTAAATGAACAATGACACAAAGAACTAATATTTTCTTGTACAATATAAATTATAAGACTGAAGGCTTAGAAAAGAAAAAGAAAAGGTACTGCTATTTAACTGTTTTCTTAGGCAATAGCAGCTATCTATTGAAAGAAGGTTCTTTGCATTAAATCTCTTGCCATTTTACTGGGGGTAGTTCCATGTCCACGATATTTCTTTTGTGCCTCTCTGACACGGAAAAATATAGAAATGCCAAGCTGTACATATTCTGATAGCGAATAATCTTAATTCAAGATTTCTTAAATTGAGAATTGCTTTTCTCTAAGAACGAGAAATCTTAAATACTATAAAGAGCTGTACTATACCAACAGATGTGAACTAATTTGAATGGAATTAAACCCACTCCACCAAGATTTATTTAAGGGCTAAATTTTGTAACTTGCACAATTTCAATATCAATGAATTGGGATATCTCTCACAGTAAAGAGCGCCAAAGAAGAAATATGGAATAACTCGCATAACTTTGCAAGAATCATGATAATAAATTCATCTTGGCAGATAGGATGACTTTTTCCAGAAGATAACTGCCCCCTCCTGGTTGCCAAGATATAGATTTTTCACTCAGAGCATGTTTTTAAAATTGGGAGAATTAGAATATTTACAGTAATTTCAAGGTGGTCAAAGGAAAGTGGTGAGTATCTAAACCAAAATAATTTTGTTGAACACATAATAGAATGGAAGCCAGACAGGAAACATCGTGCAGTCTCCTGTGAATTCAACTCATTAAATTCATAGGATTCATACAATTTATACTAGAATGGGAACTTATTTTTTCCTGCTTTGTTTTAGTTCATGTTCTGTCCTCATTAACTTACTGTGATAGACCCCAAACCAAAACAGCATTTAGGTGCTCAGTTGTTATATAAATATCTAAGTCTCCTTAATCTGTTCACCAGTTATTTCAATGAGAGTTTCAAGTTTTGCAATGAAGTCAACAGAATGAAAAGATGTCTAACTCCAAAATTGTATTCATTTTTTAATGAGGGGATACAAGTCTGACTATTAACAATGAACAGCCTACTTAAAGAAACCGACTAAACAAAACCCTCTAATTCAAAACCTTTGCAATATAGAAGACTGGTGAAGAAATACTTGAAATACAATACTTCAGTAAACTTCACCACATTTGACAACCCAGAATATGGATCACGCAGCAAGAGTTTAAGAGTTTAAGCAGACCACAACTGTAATAACTGTATTAATTTACCACATTGCTGAAGAGTTTCCAGAGAAGTAACTAAGCCTTTCTTCATTAAAGCTCTGAGCCTAGATTTTAGCATACAATATTGATACAGTGTTTTTTTCTGCTGAGTTATAGCACCACTGGGAGACCATGCTGACACTGGAGCATAGGGGGCTTAAGAAAAGAAGGTGGAATATCCTCTTCCTTCCCAACCATACACTAGGACTGCCTTCTATTAACTGTCATTCACATTCCATTTTTTCAGGCGAACAATTTCCAGACTAAATGGTTACTCTGATGTCTGCAAAATGCAATGTGTGAACACTTTAAAGAGTCATTTCTGACCACCTAATCCACTTTCCCTAATCCACTTAGAGTTCCAGTAGGGCAAGAATCTGATCAATTTGCTGTGACTTGAAGAGGTACACAATTTTGTGTACTATGTCTCTGCACTTTCACATGACAAAATAATGAGACTAGATGGCACTGAGAATGAGACAACCCTGAGAATAAGTGTAGACAAAATTTTTCAACTGAATATTTTTCCATAGAAACTGCATTGTTGGAACAAAAAGCATTTTTTAGGAATATAGCGCTGATGACCAAAACTACCAAAAAAAAAAATCTTTTTACAGCATTACATTATATCAGTATTTTCAAATATAAAATTGTCTTTATACATAACAATAGTAGTATATGCTGTATTGCCTGTTTTAATATAGAAAACTCACTGAAGTGTTTTGATATTACCAAAACTCAAATAGTTTGGAATTTTCCAGACAGTCCTGAAAATATGCCCTTTTGTACTAGTTCTGGAACAATTACGTTTTTTATAGGATTGACTTGTCAAACTGTCAAACTGCTATGATAAAATTAGAACTGCCAATTTCTGAACTCAGTTTACGAGCAATAATTTCACAATATGAAGTAAAAGGAATTGAACTACTTGTTCTGTTACCTATGACCTTTACAATCATCTGAGAGCCCACCTGGAGTCTGGTGTCCAGCTCTGGGACTCTCAGCACAGGAAAGGCATGGACCTGTTGGAGCGGGTCCAGAGGAGGCCATGAAAACAATCAGAGGGATGGAACACCTCTCCTGTGAAGACAGGCTGAGAGAGTTGGGATTGTTCAGCCTGTAGAACAGAAGACTCCAGGGAGAACTTACTGCAGCTTTTCAGTACTTAAAGAGGGCTTATAAGAAAGACAGGGACAGACTTTTTAGTAGAGCCTGTTGCGATAGGACAAGGGGTAACAGTTTTAAACTAAAAGATAGTAGATTTAGACTAGATACAAGGAAGAATTTTTTTTTTTTTTACTATGAGGGTGGTGAAACACCGGCACAGGTTGCCCAGAGATGGGGCAGATACCCCATCTCTGGAAATGTTCAAGGTCATGCTGGACGGGGCTCTGAGCAACCTGATCTAGTTGGGGATGTCCCTGCTCACTGCAGGGGGGTTGGACTAGATGACCTTTAAAGGTTCTTTCCAACCCAAACTATTCTATGATTTTATGATCTTCAGAAAACCCAGATCAAGCTTATGGTACATTTCTTAGTGACTAATGAAGAACTGTTAAACTTTTCATGTGTAGACTTAAACATATTTCAGTTTCTAACTTGCACATAAGTAACCCAAACTGACATTGATATTTTGCTTCTGAAGGTATCTGCCTTCCATTTTAGTTTAAACTCCATAGAGCTGAAGATTCATGCATTGCATGGCTGAGCCATAAGTCACTGCAGCATACTGGAGCACTGCAAACTTTAACACAATATGAACATCAGTTTGCTGATTGTTTCCTATTCTATGATGATGTTCTGTCAATTAGGGGATGCTGAAATGGCAGGATGTTTAGAAATGCTTTAATATTATATAATTAACATATTTAAGATATACTTTTTCAACCTATGGCTATTGATAGTGCTCTAACTACATTATAATCTTATTTTTTCCCCACTCCCTTTCTCATATTTTTTCCCCACACAGCTGCCTTGTGCTTGAATACTGTTTTCTTATGATAACAATAGTGGAGATAATTATAAGGATGATGGTCAAATAAGGGTTGAATTGCCTTTTTTTAAGGCTGTATTTTACTACCTTCACTAAAAGGAATAGTTAGTAACAGCTATAAGTAGACAATCCTGTTTCAAACACAACTGCATGTAAAAGAGTTGGTTTCTCACACATGCCCACAAAAAGGGGAAATCTGCTGAGTTTATTATACAAAGAATCCATTAGCTATATCCTTACAAAAAGAATTGATTTGGACACAGATTAATTAAAAGTTCTGAGTAAAAAATACACTTATCTACTGACTGCAGTTTGGTTTTAACCATGGCATAGCACAATTTTATGAATAATATGGAAAATCTATTTTAAAGTCACATTACTTGGTGCCCCTCCACAAGAACAGGGCCTCTAATCCACTATATATACAGTTGTATGTGAGATCTTTCATCTGGCAGATACTCAAACTCGTGAATGGGTGAAGCACATCCAATTAACACTGAAATTTCTTTGAGCTTCAAACTGTCAGGAGACCAGGAGTGTCTTATTCCAATTACTGCAGTGGATAGGATTGAAGGACTTTCCCCCTCACACTATTCTACTGAGGACAGAAGCTTTATACTTCCACAGGAATTAGTTTCACAGTGGTTGAAGACTGGGAGTGCTTTTCCCAATCAGTAATTCAGCCCCTTGCTGCAGCAGAGAAATACACCTTATAATCACTTACATAAACATGTTATGCTTCATCTTAAGCGTTATCTACTATGCCAGTTGCAGAGGTTGCTACACAGCTTAATACCATTTGAAGTTAGAACGGCCAATTTCCACTAGAAATTTTCATGGGGGGCTTCTTACGCTGTTGTGAGAACAATATCCTTTAACATAAACAGTTAATTACATCTACTGATCATGCTTTTCTTTTCCTTTTTTTGTTTTTGTTTTGTTTTGTTCAGTTCATACAGAAATGGAGTCTTACTGGTCTGGACTCCCTACATAGGGTTTATAGGCATTTTTTGCCTCTTATGCAGACAGCCTACTTCAAGGTTTGTTCTGGTAGCAAAAGAATCAATGAGCAAATGGGTTTATCTGGTCCAAAGTATATATCCAGCTGAGAAGGTACAGATTTTTTCAGTATAAAAAGGCATAGGTAGTGATTTTGTCAGCTGAGACCTTGTGCTTTAGTCTTGGGCCTCTCCCCAGCCCCACTGCGGATCAAATAAGAACCACTGACGTTAGTGTGACTATATCTTGATGTCTTATTGAGCAACATAAGAATGCATGGGGCTTGAGAAAGGGACAGAAAGCCTTTTCCGCCCTGCCCAGTGACATAAAAATCTATGGCATTAATGTGTGAATAAATGCAAGGAGAGACAACAACAGGTAAGGAAAGGGTAGACATTTAAGTGTGTGTTATGTCATACTAGATCAATTTTTATCCTCCTCAGACTTTTGTAACATAATGCCCCTGAGAATCCATTGCTTCTGGGACTGAAGCTGGAAAAGCTAAATCAAAACCAATGACGTCTCTAGTATGTGAATCTCTATTAGCTTGGTGGCTACTGCAAGCTTTTAAATAGAGCTAGGTGACTTCTGATGAATAGCAAATATGCCAGAAAACATGGCTTCAGTCATCTTGAAACTCTTCACAAACTTGACATAAAGCTGCTGAAAGTTTTGCCTGAAAAAAAATCAGAGCTAGATTTTTCTAAATAACCTATGACAGGTGTTTCTCCCAGCTTTTTAGTGGGTGTCACTCTCCTGTAGTTTCCTGCAGCTGACACTGAGGAAATTAGTTTACAGAGTTAGACTACTGCTGGAAGGTCTTTCCCTGATTTGGCACATGTATTTGAAGCACAAGTTCCCCTTTCTTAGGTTAGGTCTCACTGTGTCAAACAGCACTGGAAGGTAGGAGAATTCTCCAATGGCAGTGACCAACTATATGTGAAGAGGATGATATGTATGAAAATAACAATGTAGGTCAAAGTTAGATAAGCAGGATGTTCCTGGCAAGCACTGTTGTTCAACCTAAATGCTATTTTCTAAGCAACCATATCAGAAAGTATTCATCATTTGATAGTCAAGATAATGCCAGGAGTAATGAACACAAAAATAAGAAACCAGACAAGAAGCAAAGAAGTACATATGAGTTGGAAAATGGACAGATGAAGCAAAAAAATAAACCAGCAAAAGGTATCACGACTGTCTGGAAATCCACTCCAGCCAATAATCGGTGGCTCACGGATCCCTGCTCTGCATCCACATTGAGTAGGTCATGGGAAGGAGAAGGCCTGCTAAGTGTTATGTTATGCAGATGTTGTACTTCAACAAAAAGCACTTCATTTTTAGATAATATTGGTTTTGTATGTTTTTTTAAAACTGAAAGATTTCTAGAAGATTTCCTTGTACTATTTCTAATTAGTAATTTAAGACATTTGTTCCACAACAACAAACATCAGCTGAATGTCATGAACATGGGTTTTTTGGTTTGTTTGCTTGGTTTTTTATAAATGTCCACAAGGTCTTGTCCAAGCTTAAGACTGAAATCAAACATTATCTAAGTTCTCAAGTGTGAAATAACACAGCAATATTTGAAACATAAGTAGGATTTTTAACTGACACCACTACGCTAATACCAGTCTCTTTGTCATACATCTTACAGACTCCCAAATATTGTATACAAAAGTGAGGGGTATTCATCACAGATGACTCAACTGGTCTTTGACCAGCAATGTCACATATTAACCAATCCTTGTACAGCATAAATCCTTGACCTTTTCCATCGATAGGACAACTGAAAAAGCTAAATACTTGAAATGCCATTTTTTACAGTAGTATTTTTCCTCTGAAGAGCTACAATGCATAATGCATTGCTTCTTAGAGAGATTCTTATGATGTATGATATCTTCTTACTTTTGATGTCTTCTGTAGGGGCTAACCTGTGGATAAGCTTTTACAAGCCCCCTACTATGAAAGTCAAATCAAGTGTCTTATGAATACGCATGAGCAAAACAACTAATATAGTCATTTTCTATGGTTACTCACTGTGCTGGGTGGCCCTGGAAGCCATTCCAAATGATTTTGATTTTGTGATCAAGATTCTTAATGGTAGTAATTATCTGTTGCAGCCATGCAGTACCAAACATGATGGGTGATAGAGATACTTAAAAAAAAATAAAAAAGCTACTAAAAAACAACCAAAAAAACCCCAACCAACCCTGAAGATGCTAATGCTCACATTTTCATTCCTACAGGGCAATTAGCCCTTACTGATGATGTTTATATTTATATGCAAATGTATAAAAAAGAATCTTAACAGATACTTCATACTTATGCTCCTGGGATAGCTGACTATCCCATCTGTCTGTAGGAAGTATTTTCCATTAGCTGTGTGTGTTGCTGATTTGGCAATAAAAACTATTTAAACTCAAGTAATTTCTTTTTGATTTTATGTTTTTTTCCATTTCCTTCAGCTCTGTCATAAAAACTTCTACTTAAGAATATGAGTTGCATAGTGCATCAGCAAAGATTTTAGGTACACTTTAAACAAGTAATGTTATGTATTTCAGTTGTGACTTTTAATAATTTATTTTTTTTCTCATTTACCTCAATAATAATAATTTGGTAGCCTAAACAAACCTTTTAGAGCCATACCTTTTAAAGTCACTCACTAGAGAGTGAATGATCACTTTCTAGTGATCTCCATTGCATGCAAGCAAGAGTGACAACAAGGCTAGCAGTGTATAACACAGCATCTTTTTAAATGAGAAATAAAATCTGAATTAAGAGCCTTAGCCTAACATAAAGCTTTGTCTGATCAATGCTTTGAAAACTTGTGATTAGAGGGATGAAGACTTTTGAAGAGAAAACTTTTGATTGGCTTTTATGCAAGGCAATAATCATAGGAACATAACTTAAAGATCATTTCTGATTGAATGTTTGGATTTTTTTTTTTCTGGGAATACCAATACATAAAG
The DNA here is from genome assembly GCA_013389905.1 of Sula dactylatra. Classification (NCBI taxonomy): domain Eukaryota; kingdom Metazoa; phylum Chordata; class Aves; order Suliformes; family Sulidae; genus Sula; species Sula dactylatra. Next base: position 16,608 of record WEKW01006943.1, read on the forward strand.
CAATTGACCAGCTAATTTCAGGGAATTTTACACCATCTTCAGTAGATCTCCCGCATACCACAGGTTCCATAAATTGTTTGCATTATTCAATCAACACAGTAAATAATTTGTATCTTTCATGACATTCATTATGTTGCATGTGTGCCAACCTAGAGGACACCTCTGCAGCATGCAAAGCTAACCCTGAGCCTTCCTCCGTTTCCCGCGCTAACCTCCACCAACTGTGCTTTCTTACCCACAACACAGTGTAACCCATGCACTTGTTATTAAGCTTATTTTCTTATTCCTAAATAATAATAATAGTGATAATAATATTAAATAGAGAAAAGTGTGCCTCAGCTATGGCTTTGTTACACTGCAATGTAAAGAGAAAATATTAATAGATAAGGATTGTCTTGTTTTTCTGTTATGAATTCTCTATATACATGTCTACTAATCATTAGAAGATGACTTGTTTCTATTTATTATCCAGACTTTAGGAGCTTAGGAAAAGCACTTGTCTTGCAGGTCCCTCATCCAATATCTGAACAATCAGAATGCATGACTAATTCTCATTAAGCTCAATGGCTTTAGCTGCAATTCCCCCACCTGTTCCCAAGTTTGAGACTGAGATTTTTATTAACTCTTCCAGCACAAGAAACAAGAGTAGTTGTTTATTTTTTTCTGTATTAAGTTTCAAGCAGAAAGATCTTACATATGAATGTGTTCTCTTATAATGTTTTTATTCAGAGAAGCTATGGTCTAATTTTCATGATCAGACTTCTCACAGATTTCACCTTCACCCTGAATATAGTTGTGACAAGTAAGTCAAGGACCAAAGATTCCAGTTAGAGAGGTTTTCTCATGAAGGTAAAGCATATTGCGTTTCCTGACAATACTGTATTACAGCAAAATTATTGTGAAAGAGTTTATCTTTAAAGAGGGCAGTAGTAGCTACAATCGTCTTATTCAGAGACTTAAAACTGTGACATAAAGTAATGGATAGCACAGAATATCTGCCAAGCATAATCTTTTCCTCTTATCCGTGTTCCACAAAGACGAACAATTACTTTCATGTGTTTTACTCTTGAAAAAGTAAGACAGTGGCAAATGGTGACTCATTTTCAGCAACAATTAGAATAGTTTCCAATATTGTTTGCAATTCTATATGTAGTTTTACCTTTTTTAATATAAAAGACCAAATCTCATTTAATAGTGATAAAATATTGATTGATCTAATACAGATTGGAAATATGTCTGTGAAACTGGAAAGGAAGATTAAAATTAATTATTATAATTCATAATTAGAGTAGAGGGATTAAGGAAACAGAGTAACTAGCAGATAGTGTCTATGCAATCATGTTCAGCATTCAGTTTCTTTACGGTACCATCTGTATGCACAGGATAACTCAAATGACAGGGTTGCTTAAAGTTGCATCAACTTTAAGTTACAGAACTCAGTTTACACTGTGACAAGTCATATGAGTATCAGATTCTTCATAACTGGGGGAGGCGGGCAGAAAATGAACCAGTTTTATGCTAGTGAAACATCTTAAAGAGAATGAGAGATTCACGCCACTTGACCTTTTCTGTACAGTTCAGGTCTACATCAGAGTCTGAAGTCACCAGTTCTCTTAACAGTCTGTGAGGATGTAGTCTGTAAAGTTAATGGAATACTGGTGTCAGTTACCCCATCAGAAGTCCACATTTTTTTTAGGATGAGATATACGAAGTCCTGGATCGCTTCTCAGGTGTAAAGACTACATTATTGTCATATAAACCCCACCCTTAAGGGACCACAGTCACTTGGCTATTTAACCAGTCAGGTTGACATTTATTAGTTTTGTTTCTATCTCTAAAACAGTGTACTGATCTCACACTCATCCTTTAAAGCAGATATCATGCACCTGCTTTTTATTTTGGTAAAAACCTCTGAAGCAACAAATGCCAGGAGACACTTCCTTAAGCATGTTGAGAGAACTAATTCCAAATGAAACAAGTGATCAAGAAAGAAGACATGTGGTCAAGCCACAACACTAAGAGAAACATCAAGTACAAAGGAAGATTTTTCAGTGAAGATTTCCTATGGCCAGAAAAGGCACCAGAGACATGAACACAACATTCCCAGGAATAACCAACAGAATTTATATACTAAACCCAATTTTAGTGGATACTGGCCCACAAGGGAAGAAAATGTTGCTTTGCCATTTATCCCAGTAATGAAAATCAACTGTTGAACACTAGGAAGAGTTTGCTTGCACTTTAACTAGCGGCATGAGGCACTGAAGAGTTGAACAAAAACCCTGAGAAATGGAAACTAAGGTAAATAGAAGCATTAAAACTGTTGACTAGCGGGACCACTCCACTGCATAAGAGAACCATTCAAACAGCCATGACAATGTCCCCTTTCCAAATAATGCGTCAAATCAATAATGTTGCCACCTGAGGAATAATTTTCTTCATTATTTCACTAGCACTGCAGTTCAGCAAGCAACAGGAGCTGAACAACTACGAATAATTTAGTGATGGCAAAACCAGTGTTTGACAAACTAACTTCATCTACCATTTGAACATCTACCATTTGGACTGGGATCCTGGACTGTTTGGCAGCTAATTGTGATGCTATCAGCATTTCCCAAGCTTTCTACAAGTTATTTGAGATCGTCTATGAAGATATACTAACTGAACTGCTTGGAAGAGTTCTTGTATTTCCAAGTATGTAGTAGCTTCTGCTGTAAGAGANATGACATGCAGCATCAGAACTGTGAACCACTGCCAATTAGTAAGTAGGAATCAATTTTTTTTTCCTATTTTATTATAAATATGAGGTCAGCAATAAAACTCAATGGCTGTAAGCTGCCTTTAAATACCTCAGTTAGAAAAGAAGATTGAGATATTGTGCATAGATTTTCAATGATTTTCCATATACATTAGAGCCACGCTAACTGGAAACATAACCTTATGTTTCCCAAGGAGCTACTTCAAATATTGTAA
>WEKW01006944.1:0-17358 GCA_013389905.1 Sula dactylatra
TGCTCTCTTCTGTGCTGTTGTTCTGCCATAAAGTGGCTAAAAAAACCTACCTATTTTAAACCTCAGTTTATGGAGAGATTCTGAGATCAGCCTCACTGTAGTTACATTTCCCCTCAAGCCAGTAGTACTTAATTCGCACTTCTGAGGGATGAGAATTTAAATATGCTTTACCCTGGGCTTTTTCTTACCCCTTAAATAAATGATCATAAAAGTGGGGAGATGTTCTATTGTTTAGCAGAAGATACCAATAGAAAGGCAGAAGAGAAGGCAATCAAGATGTAAGCTCAAAATGGAGTTTGCCTACTGAAACAGAGAGTCTGCGATCTCAAACAAAAATAAGTTGTACCAGGATTTCTCAAATCATCAAATTAACATCAAACTAAAGGTCAACAATTGCTATTTAATCTGTTGTAAGGTCAGGGTCTGGTATAAAACTGAAGGGCAACACATTATAATTAATTATTAACCTTTAAATAATTTGTGTAAGCAGAGAAAAATATGATTCCAACTACCCTGAGTAAAATTAAGGATTTTCATGCCCACCACAAAATGTTAAGAATACTTAAGTCTGAGCAGAATGTAAAATCAAACATTTTTCAAAACATTTGGAAACAGGGACAAAAATGATGTGAATTTTTTTATTAGACAACTGATACAAATCACTTGGAAAGGCCCCACTAACTTTGTGGAGCTTTATATTAGACTCTAAATATGTCCCATTAATTGAATGAGACAGGAACTCTTAAATAACAGGTGCAAACAATTAATTAATCACCCAGGCTGTTGTGCAACATAAGGTTTAAATAAGGTACAGCCTGATTCTTTGCAGTTTTGTTGAGGAAAAGAATGAGAAAGGGAAGAATCCTTAGAAATACAGTATATGTCCTTTTTAACTAAGAGAGAGGAACATATGTCAATACTGCTTGTTATCTCAGTGAACAGGTGGAGGGCAGGAGAGGACTCAGGGTCCAGAGGGAGTACTAGATGCACAGCTTGTTACTTCTATATTTTTTCCTACCATGGTGTATAGAAATTCCAAGCAGGTCTTATATAGCTGTTCAGGTTTAGGAGGAAGAGAGAGAAAATAAAACACAATAAAGTTCCAAAATAATGAAAAAAAATTCTCACTAAAAGTGCAGGAAGAACAAGTGTAGGAAGAAAACTGCAGTTGGTGAACCTCAGTCATAAGTCAAGATTTGTTGGTGTGCGTCACTAGACCATATCGTCTCTGAGCTGTTCATGGGGGAAGTGCCCAAGAGCAGGGAGCAGCATCTAAATGAAAAAGTGAATTGATAGACTCGTTATATGGCAAAAACCAGCTGTATGCAGCTGAAAGAACTGAAAACTTTTCATTCTAAATTTAAATTACAGTTTACAGACTTTATAGAGCCTTTACTATGCTGCAGCAGTATCTGTTTTAAAAAAAAATAATAAAAACAGTTGATATCAAAATAGTTGAGAAATTCTTGGTAAAATACAAATGCACAGGAAGATCACCCAAGTGTGAAAAGGAAATTAAGAATAAAAGTTGGGGGAAGGAGGAATAGTTCCAGCTAAGGTTAAACTACAGATTATTTGGTGCAGAATGGGAGACTATTGTAATCACCAAGACTTGACTAGGTAGTTTGGTGAGGGAGAGAAAAAACAAAACTACAGTATTATTTTAGTAACAAAAATATCCGCAAGAAGCTTCCTTTCAGAACTGACTGCTCTTGTCATCAATTCCTGTCCTTATGTGCTGTTTTGTTACAGTAATCAATGCCCAGCATACAGTAGTATTCATATTGTGCAGTAGTATTCATATCGTACAGCACAAGTGCCCATCAGTGTGTATTAAGGCATATACTACTAAAGATAAGGCCAATCTTTGTATAGAGACCTTTGTGTTCCAGTATCAAAAAGAAAACTGAACATATAACACCATTAATGTATGAGGCCAACAGTTAGGTTAACATTGTGGAAAGGATGTCCTGAGCAACATGCATGAGAGATGTCTATCTGTGGCACAAGAACAGTAAAGCTGCCTGACTGTGTTTCAACTTCAGTGACAATCACTGGATTTCCAAAGCAACACAAGTCCCTGACCTGATTCAGGCTCTGCTTGTAGGAGTAGAAGGAGTTTCTAGGTTATCAGTACATGGACAGGGATGCCTCTTCAGCTTGTGGGCAAGTTCTTCTCATTTTTTAGCAGAGACACTTCTACAAAACAGTTCCATTATCACTAAAATGATCAGTTGTTCCATCTCAGCTGCATGCTATATTATGGAGGGGGAACTACGATACTGGGAATGAAGACCTCTCTCTTCCCCATGGGCACCGTACACACCAGTATTCTCCTGGTCCTCTGCACTGGAGCAGATATGCAATATAAGCTTCTATGATTAATAGAAATGACTGTTCTTGAGCCCTCTCCCTTGCCTTTTGCAAAGTGAGGGCTGATTTACAGTCTGCCTCCTCCTTTCTATACCAATCTTAACAAGAATCTGATGCAAAGGTAGCCCACTGCCCTTGGAGTGGTAGTGGTGTCTGTGGCACTGTGGAGTGGAAGGCAGCTTTCATAAAGGCAGAAGGTTGGTAGAACCTGGCAGGATGCTCTGTGCTGAGAGATTAATAGAATAAATCACTGCAGCCAGGATTGCTGGACATGTTGGGTATTTACTATCAGGGTTCACACCCCAAGCCTGAAAAGACTTGCAAAGGTTTAACTTTGCAGAATGCCTTATCCTGCTGTTGGCATGGACTGGCCATTTAAACGCATGTAATTCTTTGAAGGATCAGGGCCTTAATTCCCAACAGATAAAACTGCTGCCAGGGGAAACAACCATGGGGTATTTAGAGATTAAGATTCAGAAGGTGCCATGCCAGTAGGGGAGGAAAAATAAAGGGATTCAGAGCTACTTAAAACGGTTTCTCTTTCCATTTGAAGCACGTTTTATCCTGTTTATGTTTGGATGTATTTTACAAAAATGCAAATCTGGCCAAAGAACTGGATTCTGGTATGCACAAGTTATGAATCAAAGCTTTAACCCGTTCCTGATGTATAAGTGCTGTAAATATTCCAGCATATTTACCTCCCACACATTTTTTCATTTATATGTTTCATGTAATTACCATAATTGTAGCAATTAAAGGTATTCTTTAAGAATAGTGGGTTTTCTCATTTAAAGTACTGTTCCCTTGTAGGGATGGTTGTAAATATAATTTAGGAGCAAATGCTGGGAAATGTTATTCTACAGAAAAAGAATGCATTATCATACTGCAATTACATAATCATGAGTGCAAGTGTGTGACAAATGGCTTGGAATAAATTGTGAATAGAAACCACTTCCAAATAAGAAATAACCACTCATGAGTAGTATTTCTAATTGCTTATCTGCCCTACCAATCCCTATGGAATAGATGGATAAGAAAGAATTAAGCAGTTGCACCAGCTGCTCTAAATTCAGAAGGCAAAAATGAAGGTTGAAAATGAGATAGAAGATAAAAAAATGAAGTGTAATGAAAATACAAAACCATTGGTTCATATTATATTGTTTTGGTGACTTGATTGTGGCACAACTGTCCCCTTAGAGTGATGGTGGATATAGCTGTACTAAAATTCCTACAAAGCTGTAGGACAATTCTAAACAAAGTTGAAACGACTTAGTAGTACCTAAGTCAGGATAAGAAAGTGATTTAAAAAAAATTTTAAAAGTTGAAAATTAAAGAAATGAAGTAACATCTTTTTTTGTGCCAAAGGACTGTTAGAAAAGACTTCTCTGAATAGATTCTTCAGTGGGCCACAGCAAGGTGATTCCACGTGTTCAAAATATGGTGATACCGTAAGTCGGCAAATATAAGACCCCTCTAAAACTCAATTTGTAGTTTTAGAAAGCAGGCATTCTTTTTTGTGGCGCTGGGCACACAGGGGATCGCTCCACAGAATGTGCGTGCCAAGTTGCTCTACTACAGGGGTTATATGCAATTAAAAATACATATATTCATTAGAGTTCTAGGAAATTATTACCATATTCATACTATTCTTTGAACTTATTAATATATAAAAATGTCCTTAACACATGCTCATTCATGCGCATTAGTAGTCTTCCAGGGTCCTCTGGTGGTCGTCGATAGCCTTCCTAGCCTTCCTCACTGTGTCCGCTGGTTGGACTCGGTCTCTGGGCATGCTCAATTCATTTTCAGCTTGGTTACATAAATCTTATTGATACTAAACTACCTTATTATAGTACATTTCCCTTATTTATTTTACTCAAGGATATGGTGTCTCCAAACTCTCCAATCTCCATCTGATCACATATAGTAGGTTCTAAGAGTATCTTATTTGTAAAGTATTCCAACTATTTCAAAACTTAGTTATGTTGTTCCAATTAAAGGAGGTCATATGTTCTTTCTGAAGCTGGTGTCAGGTATCAATGTTTTTCAATTTTTTTGTTTACAGAGGCATCCAGTTAACAAAAATCCAAAAGCCAAGTGCCCTACTTGTCAGTCCTGCCTTGGAAATGAAAGCCAGAAGTACCCTCTTCCATTATCACTCCGTGTACCCTGACAGAGAGCTTTTTCCTCAGGAATGTGGCTGAGGACATGAAGATGACTCTCTAGAATAGGATAAAAGGGTACTTCAGATACTGGAACGATTACAATGAACAGCTTAATTTCCAGGCATAAAGTTCATACAGTGCTTGAGTCAGGAACTCTGATTGTAATAATAGGAATGGAAGAAACATCAGATTACTGTCCAAAGGAAAATACTGATCCCAGGTGAGCGTCCAACTGACTGAGTCTTCTGTGTCAGCTGGACAATGCCACTGGCTATTTCCCAAAAAGTGATACAGCACCTGCCAAGGTTCAGCCTTTGGCTGTCTCCCTGTGGGGCCAGTCCATTTTTGCACATCATTACTATCGGAATTGATTGAAGAAGCTAATAGTAACCATCTGCCCACAGATGATTGTCACTTCTGTATTTTATTAAATTCAGTTCCTAAAGGTTAAACCCATAAGACTTTGTCATGGTTTAACCCCAGCCGGCAACTAAGCCCCACCCAGCCACTCGCTCACTGCCCCATCGGCAGGATGGGGGAGAGAATCAGAAGGGTAAAAACTCGTGGGTTAAGAACAGTTTAGTAATTAAAATAAAACAGTAATAACAAAAACAACAATAATATAATGAAAAGGAAAACAACGAGAGAGAGAAAGAGAAAGGCGAAACCTGGAAGGGGGAATTAACAACCAAAACAAACCACAAGTGCTGCAACCGCTCACCACCCACCGACCACCAACACCAGTCCCTGAGTCGTGATTGTTCCTTGCCCCACCAACTCCCCCAGTTAATGTACTGGGCATGACGTCATATGGTGTGGAATTTCCCATTGGCCAGTTAGGGCCAGCTGACTTGGCTGTGGCCCCTCCCCTCCCGGCTTCTTGTGCACGTGGCAGAGCGTGGGAAGCTGGAGAAGTCCCAGGCTACCATAGGCACTACTTAGCTACACTTAGCCGCTACTTAACAACAACTAAAACATCCATGTGCCACCAGCACTGTACCAGCTACCGTGAAGAAAATTAACTCTATCCCAGCCAAAACCAGCACATTCTTCTATAGCACTATCTGGAAACTGGGAAGAATTTGACAGACTTCTTTATATATCAATTGTCCAAGCCAAAAGAATTACAGATAATCAGGAGCAACAAGAAGAAAAAAATATCCATTTCTTTCACTTTTGTAATATTAGATAAAGGAATTCTGGGTACAGCATATCACTGAAATTTGTGGCTTCATTAGCACTGTGAAAAAAAAAAAAAGATCTGCAAAGGAGAGAGCTGTACAAAACTCTAAGGTGATGCTGACTTGCCCCCTGCCCCCACCTTTGATTTCAGTACAATAGGTTTCAAGGACCCTGGATTATGACTTTGAGTTTGGAGGTTGCATGAACGTAAAATCACAATGCAAAACCAGTTTGACTACTGAGTCTCACCTGGATTAATTTCAGAACACTGTGAAATGGCAAATTTAGCACATTTTTACATCCAGGCTTGTAAAATGAGATAGCTTCATTTGTAACTGGATATTAAGTTGAAATTCCTGTAAAATCAAAAGAGTGACAGGGAGGTGTCTTTATGTGGTTTCATGTATTACTGTCCATACAGCGAATTTTTATTACTGGTGTGAGAATAGTTTAGGACATTTCATGTTTTCAAATGAGATCAATAGACAAAACATACTGGCCTGGTCTAGGAATGGTGCCTTCAAATGAATGTACTGATTCACACGGTTTTAGCTGAAAGATACAGCGACCCTAAAGTCAAATATTATATATTTCCATTCTTTGATATTTTGAAGTCTGGGAGGAGGCTAGAAAAAAATAAGTGTAGACAGTGATGAGTATTTAGCCTCATTCTTTTCTTGCTGCTCAGTGATGTTACCTTCTGAGGCACTGTTCAAGAGTCTATACTGTCAGGCGCAAGAGGCTGTGTTTGCTGCAGCACGAGCTTTTACATCATTGCTACTGAAAGCATGTCAGTTATACAAGGAGTTTTCATAAGCCTTTAAATAAAAAATTCCCTCTCTGAAATTTTACGGAGAGTTTGATTTATGCACCAGATAGCAGAAAAAATATTAACCTTTCGGTGTCTTTATTCTGCCGCAAGCTGTGTTTATTTTAATTGATCGCCTCATGGCATAGTTCTGTGAGTAGTTGGCAGTCTCTTGCTCCTGTACCCAGCTGAAGTAAAGAATTTAAGCCTGCATTTGTCAGACAAGCCTACTAGTGCTTGTTTGAGCCTCCTGTGTACAACTCACATCAGCTAAGCTACTCTCTCTAATGTGATGGAAATTACTCCACCTGACAAAATCTGCTTTTGGCAAGGTTATCAGAATGAAAAGTGACTGAATGTGAAAGTATGAATAGAAGCTGAAAACGTATATCTCTGAATAGTTAAAGGAACCCATGCTGTAAGAAGAACGAAAAGGATGGACTGCATGAGGGGCCAGGAAGAGGATGCCAGGCAATTTTAGATCAGCATTATGCCAATTTTGGGGGTTATCCTCATACCAAAGTGCTCAGCTGGAAACAATACATGCCTGATTTCAAGCACTGTGCTTTCCTTTAGCACTCAGGAGTCCAAATGAATTCAAAGGGAGTGTATGGTTCTTTGGTACAGCATCACCAACAGAGCCAGTCAAAACCAGTGTCACTCTGAAAAATTGTCTCTAGGTGTGATTATAAAAACAGTTTGTGAATGCTGGGTGGTTTCACAACAATAAAAGGGAATAAAAAGAATGAAGAACAAGAATTAAAATGGCTTAATACTTCATATTTCAATGTACAAAATTACATCTAAATGTCAAGTACATCCTTATTGAGATGCAAATATTGTTCCTGGGCAAGGTGAGGCAACTTCTGCTTTCTCAAGGGACTGCACAGACCACTTCAGTCCATACTTCTGGCCAGAGTAGCTCTGATGATAACATGAATGTACATGCTATTATAATTTGTCTGTTGTGCACTGATGAACACCAGAAGGCCTAGGGTACAAGTAAGTCCTGCTCATACTGCCTTCCATGTCTATCTGTCATCTGTTCCAGAATACCCAATATTCAAAGTGCCGTGTGGCAGGAGAAAAGAGTTGGGGAAAATTTCTTTCCCTAGGGAATGGTTGGGAGAAGCTCCAAGGCTGATTTCTTTCTTTTTGTTCTGCAGCTCTACTGTCCATCAGCAGCTTGATCTTGCACCATGGAAGACAATAGGATATTTCTGTTGCCTATGATGGAAAAGAATCAAGTTCCATAAGATGACTCATTTATTCATTTGTTGGGATATTTTGTTATGTCCAGTTACATCTGAGAAGACAACACATATGATGATAGCTTGATGGTTTGATGCATGGGGAAAAGTACAAATCAGGCCTGACTGGTTCTGCAAGTGAGGAAGGTTCATGCTGAAGAAGATTGAAAACCCATTTGTTTAACCTCTTCACATCAGATAAGTGACTATTTCATGATCTAACAACTCCCTAGTCCGTATGTGAAAAGGCATACAGGAGAATCACAGATTGTACATATTGTTTGGTGTCTCTACATAATATTTTTGGAGCTACACATTTAAACCCTCTGAAGTGACAAGAGTTCTTGTGACTTCCACTAATGTGGCAGCAAGCCCAGCTCAGCGCACCACACTCTCAGCAGAGCTTGGCCTCAGTGTCGTGCCAAATGCGTATACAAGTTCCGGCTGATTCAAGTCACAGGCAAATAACCATCTGCTGCTGAATTCTGAATAGACATTCCAATAATAGTAGCATGCAGTATATAGACAGCAACAATTCTTGAGATAGTAGATATTTTATAGGTCTTTTCTAGCTAAAGGTCACCTGTGTGCTTGATTTCTGGGTCTTATTTTACAGATATTTTTTATATAGTTCAAGCAAGATCACCTGTTTTACTGTCTCATCTTTTGTACTTGCTTCTGTAACATTTGCATTATTTTTCCAATGAAATGGTCAGAACTCCCTGATTTTTTGACTGTATTTGAAAGTAACATAAATTGGTTATGCTTATCACATATTAGGAAGTGCACAGTATTTTGTAGATCTAGGCCAATAACTGTGCTAATAGTTTCTATTAATTGTTTTGCAGTAGCTCCAAAGTACCTCTGTAGAAGACCAGATCTTTTTTCTTGCTACATGCTGTAAAAGTTTAGTGAAAACTGCACATATTTGTTCTTCTTAAATCGCAAACAATATTTAGCAGTTGCATTCTTGTGGGTATGCCATGTCTTAAACTGATAAGAAATCCACTTTCAAGTATTTTAATGCTGTTCTATGATTTACTATTTCTATATCTCTTTCTGTAGGGCTTTCTTGTCTTACTGCTTTTTACTGTCTGATACAATAACTACGGCTTCATTTTGAAGGTGAAACTAGCAGGACCATAAGTATCAATATTTTTTCTTAAGAATGTTGTTATATGTTAATTTTTGTGTTTGCTTATACAAAAGATAGAGACCGGCACATGTTCTGTATTCAACCTCTGTTTTTACTTTGCTCCTAAGACTCAGCACTGTTCAGGAGTCTTATCTTCTTTGTTCCTCTGTTTCTTGCACTGAATGGATTTCCAGGTTGTGGAAACAGAAGCATGGAGAGAGAGTGTTGAGCATGTATGTCTTAGACCATCTGTCATTCTTTTCAGTTCTGCGGATGTCCTCCTCTTTTAGAAAGTGAAGACATGTGAAGAACACATGGTATCAGAAAAAAAAAAAGCCTGTAAATATGCATATTTTTGTTGGTTTTCTTTTAAAGTTGAGGAACAAATGAGGCTGATATTGCATCATTATGAGTTTCAGTCTGGGCAATCAACAGTTTGCCAAATGTTTGCATTGGATTGGAGTATCATCTGCCGTACAAGGGCATGAAAGAATATATATTTTTGTAAAGTAACTGTAAAGTAGGCCTGAATCAAAGGGACTTTGTAGCATTATATTTCTACTTGATAATGCTACAGCAGCAAACATAGAAAAACCAGAACATGGTCATAACTATCAGTCTGGTTTTTTGAGGTTGTAACCCTGAAAAATTAAATCAATCACCAATGAGAAATTTTTAATGAGATTTCTATATACCTATAACCAGCACTTAAACTTTATTGTATACAATTAATAGTTCAGGTCAGGGATTTAATGCAACAGAAATATCCAGCTCAAAGTAATTCACTATAGTCTAGATGAAACATCTGAAGAATAAGGGAGAGCTGTGCATGCATACAGAGCATCTACCTTGTCTGTTAATCTGTTAAACTTGTTAATATACCTAAATTCAGATTTCTTATCTGTGTACTCAGACTATTAAGAATGTGATTTTTATTTATTTAGCTTTATGTTAAGAAGGATCATTATATTACATAGTCTTTAGTGTTTCTTGAGCATGTAGAAAACACCACTATTAGAAAGATACCTTTACAAGTGTAAAAAGTACATCCCCTGTTCACTGTAAGGGAATAAGCTATATAAATGTACACAAAATTATGATGCAGCTTTGTGAACAGGGGTCCTGCCATCCTGGGAGGGAGCCGTGGTGCTTTGCTGAACCTTTGCTTCCTCCCCATCTGCAGCATCCATCCCTCTCAAAGTAGAGGCTGTCCTCTCTTAAGTAAGGAAGGAAAGTTGACTCAACCACCTACCTCGGCTGATGCAGTACAATTAGCCCTGCTAATGAACTGTCGAAGTATCACAGGCTTGGTATTTAATGGCCATAGCTGTTGCTAAGACTTTTCCAGGAGGGTAATTTCTAAAAGAACCTGGCTTTTGGCAAGTCCCTTGGACATGACTATGAGGAGCCATCTCCTGGCCAGACACTAATAACTGTCCTGCTGTAATGGGTCTGTAAGCAACTTTCCTACCCTTGTGAAAGCAACGCCCCCATCAGAGGGATAGGCTAGTGTTTAAACATCACAGCATCATCTTTAATGCTGTAAAGCCTGTCAGTTTACAGCTGTATTTTATACAAGCCTATAAAGGGGAGCAATGCATGCCATTGTCTCCAGCTGCCAATAGAGCCTAGATGTGACAGCAGCCAAGAAAATCCAGGGTGATGAAGGGCTTCAGGGCATGACTCGTAGCCTCACTTGTTGAGATTGAAGGGTATCATGACATATGTCTTATAATTTTCTGAGTAAAATATGATGCCCTAATGTTGTGCTAATATGTAGGAAATTATTACTACTCATGTCGCAGTGATCTTGCCCTCAGCTGGATGAAAAGGATTTTGAGAAAAGAGTGTTTCTGATTGAGGGCTGATAACAAGACACTTTCTTCTGGCTAAAACTTCTATTAATCAAAACAGAAATTTTTTACTAATCAAAAAAATACATCAGTATATTTCATTTTAATCTTTATTTTATCACATAGTAAACAAAGGTTAGATTGTGATCTGATCTGAATACAGGATTCTGAACTACTTTATCTTTTCACTATGTAGAAATTAAAAGTATGTTTTGCCAGAGGTTTGGGTTTTTTCCTTCTCTTTTTGGTTAGCAATTTTTAAGCAAATAGAATTAATCTAAATACTGAGAAATATTAATGGCAGAAGCCGACATTTTAAAGAAATGAAAATCAAATCCTTCTTTGAAAGAAGCACAGTGAAATCAGTGGAGATTATTTAATAGGAATTAATTTGGCCCAGTCAATCCTGAAGGAATAAGTGTTCAAAATGAATATCCCAATAACCTTAATTTAAGTAGATCTGGGCCCAAAATTAATTTTTAATTTCCCAATAAATTTTATAATTTTTTGGGTACTGAATTAGAATGAATAATATAAAATATATCTTTTATATCAAACAAATTTAAACTATTGGGGGGATCAACTGAAACATTTTTGCATGATAAGAATAAAATATTTAATTAAGTTTTGGGTTTTCAAGACTTTTGTTCTTTAAAAAAATTTTAACTATGTTTTTGTGTGAATAATTCAAAAAGAAAAATGAAAATGTCTGTTTTAAAGTGCTCCTTTTTCTTCTAGATACAATTTCAACAGCATTAACATCAATTTTTTAATATATATTTTGTTAAAATAACAATATTTCTTACCAGTTTTTATTCTAAGTTTTTGGAGATTTAGTGCCTGGATTTGATTAAATAAACCAATCAGGTCTGAGCTCTATTTTAGACATTTTAGTTCTATTTACAGAATCTCACAAAGAAAAATTGACCATAAATTCACACTTTTGGAAATAGACAATTATTTTAGGAACCTTGACCTCTGAGATAATGGGCCAAGTTTTCAGCTGATGTCAACTGATGTCACTTCACAAAAGACATAGTCTCTGACCCAGAGTTGATTAGGGTTTGGGATCCTGGAATTTCAACTAAATGTTAGTGGATTTTCTGATGAAACCTCTTTTTTGCTCAAGAGTTGGATATAATTCATATAATATGCACTCTGTCAAAAAAATAAAATGAATGATATGGCACCTAAGTGTTGTTACAGCAATAAATGTCACAGACTTCATTCTTCTTGTAAAAGGAATGTGCAATCAATAATGTCTGCTGCAGAAGTTCTCAGACTGTGGTCCGGGGAGAACCAGCTGGTCAAAGGGAGCTGACTTTCCTGGTTTCAAGCTGACAAAAAACATTAACACATAACTAAAATAAATTACTCTCCTTTTGCTTCTAAGCAGTTGCTGCAGTTGCCACAGGCTTATTATGCAGTCACAAACAGTAAAGGGGAAAAATATCTGCAAGCTTGTGTGTCAGCATTACTGACTGGAAAAGTGCGAGGACTTCTGTACTTTCAGGCCACCATTGTTTATGCTGATGAGATTTCACTTTCTAACGGTGAAATGTGTATTCCTATTAGCTCGCTCAAGCTTCTTAATAAGCTCATTGCAGAATTAGGCTGTAAGAGGCTTCATTTATAAATGAGCATGTTTTTCCCCTGTGCAAGACTTCATGGATCCTTGTTGTCAGCAGTTTTAAGGGTGTCTGTAAACACAAAAGGGATCTTTATATAATGAGTTACCTTCCTCCTTGTCCTTTATTTTCTGGTTGGCTATCTACCCTATAAAGAAGTTTTTTCCACCACTGGCTGAACATAAGACATCTCAGATTGATAAACTATCCAACAGGAAGTTGAGATAAGTTATTGCCAAAGATGATGTTACCACTTTTGCTACTACTGAGAGCATTACCCACTTTCACTGCCCTGAGTAATCCGAGGAAAAAACAAAAAAAGTGGGGCGGCGGTGGGGGCGGGGTTGGGGAGGAAGAAAAGAACTTAAATAGAAAGCATGAATATTCATTGACCTCACATCGCCAGTCTCAGCATCCAGACTGGAAGAAGTTGGGTGCTCAAGTCTAGACTTTTGAATTGAATTTCCAGTGGATCCTAAATAAATATTGTCATCAGTGGAGCTCTGTTCTCAACATCTGCAGAGTTTCCGTACCCAGTTGTGTGTAGAGACAATTGTTTCCATTATATCCATTTCCCCGTATTAAAGAATTTGACATTAGCTTTTGCATTTGCATCTTCCCCACTATTAGCAGGGTTCTGTGAGCATTGGATGCTGTGAATCATTAGCTGACCTACTTTTTACCAGCTTTTATCTGGTGCCTTCTGGCTTCTTCAGAATATAAGCTTTTCTCTATGTGTGCCTCTATCACTCTCTCTTTCTCTCTTAGTTTTCAAAGATGTTTTTCTCTAAAATATCAATAGGAACCAGAGGAACAACAACATCAAAGTCAGCATATGTTTCTTCTTTGTTTTTCCAGTTTTAGTTGCCCTTAGGTAGTGTTTTGAATTAACTAGTTGGTAATGATAAGGGAGGTTATAAGTAAAATGTCATAAGTTATTTTGGAAACAGAAGTAGTTTGTGGTTTTAATACTAGCTTCATAGAGAGAATCACCTGCACAGATCTAGGGCTCAGGTTGTGTTGACTCTGTAGTCTTTGAGTTGATGGTAGCTTATGTAGAGGCTGGTCTTTGTAAGTTGCCGATATCTGAAAAGGCTTTTTCTCTGTAATAAATAATTCTGTTGGTAGAGTGTGTTATTGTTAGTAAAGCTCGTACATGTGGCTGTCCACTGAATCTCATTGCTGTCAGGGTTTCCGAGTTTTTTAAAACTTTACCCACTCACTCTGAAAATTGCATTGTCAGGTATCTGCCTGAGGCTGTATCTTTCCAGTGTCAACCAGAATGATTCAGCTGTTTCAGAGAATGAGTTTAGTAGAAAATATGTTTTCTCCTCCATGAATATATAGGTTAAGACAGGCTAGGACCTACATGCTTTGTAGTAGGCACTAGAAACTTAGCTGAAGTGTTGCTCTGATGACAACATTAGAGAAGAACAATGTTGTCTTCATTACAAAAAAAATTGTTTAGTTTTGTTAAGTTATGGATCTAAGGGGGAAAAGAAAATCAGTACATACTAGCCTTCATGCAGACTACATAGATCTTGTTCCAGTCCAAGGCACCAGGAGCAGAGGACAGGGTTCCCCTGCCTTTTGTAACATGAGAAGAGGTGTCAGCGGAAGAAAATACTGGAAAGAGACTTGGTAAAAGCAAAAAGAGTAAAACTGAAAGCTGGTGAGGGACAGAAGTTACTAGAAATCAGAGATCAGTGAGGAAAAGAGGCATTAGCTGGATAGAGAAACTAGGATGGAAATTGGGGGTGGGGGGAATAAGGAAGGAGGCTGAATATAGAGATTAGGAAGTAGAAAACACAGAGTTAAGGTATGAATTATGGGGAATTTGATCACAAGTTTCAGGATAATCCACACTGAGTAATTCTGGGGCTGGATCAAGATCCTGGCACTCAGCTATGTCTTGTGTCACACTTCACATACTCATTGTAGCAGCTTCCATGCTCAGTTACTCCTTGGCCACGTTTCTCTGGCAGCAGCTTCTGCCAAATGCAGTCTCTTGCGATGTCCATGCTCTGACAGGGAGCAGAGCTGTCACAGCTGAATCCCTGCCATCCCGGAAAGCCAGGCTCCCCTGGTCTCCCACACTGCTGCCCCTCCTGCAGGGAGCAGGGAGGGCACTGGCCCCAGCAGCTGCAGCCTCTTCCCATCTGTGCCGCTTGTCCTCCAGAGGCTTTGGCAGCTGCTGCCACATCCCAGCTCTGGGTGTTACAGGGCAGGAGACAGGAGAAGCCTTTTTGCCTAATTGAGCAATGCTAGCTGCTGAGCAGCTTCATCTGCTCTGGGGAAAAGGCTGTGGTCTTGATGGAAGCCTCCAGCAGGCTGGATTCGAAGTCCCAGGCCACCCTAGACTAGATCTCTTTAGACTTTATTTACTGTGTCTTGCTGAAACCTTAGAGTTAGATTAGGACCCTTTAGGTCCTCATGGGCTTTTCTCTGGCCCTCAGCATTATAGTGTCTGATCGCTCAAGCAAAGCAAAGTCAAAGTGAGGTTATGCAGGCTACTTTAGAGACAGCATTTCCTAACTCATGTGTGCTTGACTTTATAACCCTAATGCTCTTGCAACATAGAGGTTTATTCTGTGTTATGTGCCTAGAGCTGTAACTGGTTCATATTGAGAAATCTCCATAAAAACAGGGAACTGAATTTATCGAAATCCCCTTGTGGTCTGCTTTTATAGTACATATGCTACTTACATGAAGACACTGTTGTCTGAACAAAAACTTCCACGTAGTATATTATTACCATGGGTACATAATCAAGATGGCTGGAAACTTACTGCACAGTGATGAATAGTTATAGTTCCCTTAGTACAAATATTTTAAAAATGAACTTTTTATATTTTATCCACAAGCAGGATATTATGATAAAAAAGTCACCTACTTAATTCTCAAATAATGTTAATGCAAATGTAAATGAGCCAAAGATTGGCATATCATAACCATAATATATTTTAATTTTGTCCCTGTGGCATGGTTAGAAATCACAGGCACACACTTAGATTTCTTATTCTAAAGTTCTATTTTATTAATTATTTTTATTTATTTATTTTTCTGGCTAAAGATCTCAGTGTAGACCTGTTGAAATTTGTGCTACTCTGGAGGCAAGCATGGTTCTAAGAAACCAATCAACTATTTAGAAACTAGCAGCCCTCTGCAAGCTTCAACTCAAAAAATGTGCTGTCTACAAAGCAGTGGTGTATTCTTAATTAAAATTTGATGAATTTTAGAACACTAGTTGCCACAGAAACTTAATTCCTGCACATAAAATTCTACTAGAGGAGAAAAGATAAAGGACTTGGGAGCAGACATCTTCCTAAGCAGATATGCTCCTGCAAACGCAGTAACAAGATTTCTCCTCTATTAAATAAAAAGAGGGAGAGGGACACATGACACAGCAGCTGTATAAATAAAACTAAATTGGATTCAGTCCTGAAATAGCATCAGTGTAGGCAAATACCTGCCTAGTCAGTTCACACAGTGAACATGGCACACAAGCACTGTTCTCATCTTTTCTTCCTTCCAGCTAGGTTTGTCCAGCATAGGCAATGTTGCATTGCTCTCCTTGTACAATGATAGGGCAGATGCAGTAGATTTCCTTTGGCCACACTCATCTGGATTTTTGCTGGACTTAGAAATTCCATATTCCCCTCAAAGATGCATATGTTATATTTTAAGAAGGCCGTACTGACTGTCACTGCTATGAAAGTGAAGGCAACATCTTTATAGTTCAGCTGTTGATAACAGAGCGTGACTTAAAGGTATTTCATAGCTAACTGATCAAAAGAAAATCCTGACAAACCTCATTGTGTATTAAAACAAAATCCTTGCAAGTTTAACTGTCTTTAGATATTTTAATAATGTGTATTCTAGAGGAGAAGCAATGAAACAGAAGCCTAATGCTATGTTTATTCACATACTCCAAAGGTTCATAATAAAAATCGATTACCTCTTCTGGAAGAATAAAAGGCAGAAAATGTAAAATATTCTTTCTAGAGGAATATACTTTGATAAAACACCTTGAATTAAACCTAGGATGAAAAATACTCTTCAAATGTGCATATGCTACAGTAAAAAATATGGAAATGGCACACATAGAAAATCTTTTTGTGCTGCAAAAGAGAAAAGTTCTGCATGGCTTTTAGTAGTAGCCTAAATTCATCTATTAAAAGGTTTAATTTAGTTAAACTATTATTTAAATTATACCTTTCATTTGTAAGATATGTTCTATCACTGAATCTCAGAGCATTTTACCTGCATTCATAAAGTCTCAAGACAGCCTTGCAATTGTTGTCGTCTCTTTCAGGAGTGTTTCTTTCTTACTGTGTTTGTGCATGACGTAGCATTACTGAGCCCTGATTTTGGGGCACCACAATAAGCACTGCTGTTGTACAAATCATTGTCATCAGTAATATCCATAGCAATGTTTTAAAAATCATTCTGAGATAAATATTAGGATAACCATTTTAGCACTGAAGAAAGTGAATTACCTTTATCTCAGACTTTTGTGAATCAGACAAGGAAAAATGTAAAACTTATACTGATGAGTAGACTTTTACCATATAGATATTGGTTCTGACTAAGATTAGTTAGGAGATGCATTGCTCTGACAGAAATTTGGGAAACCACAGAAAAGAGACATTGAGATATACTTAACCCATAGATGTAGGAAACTCTTCACCAGCCATATGAAGCTTCTACCAATCTGAAATGCAGGTGAAGTAAATCTGTTAAACCTGCCTTTTGGTTAGCTCACAAAATTACTGTTTACATAAGATTCAGCTAGTCCAAAATCAGGACTCTGTTGTTGGCCATCACCAAAGACTGGGATTTCAGGAGTAGTTCATCGTACCCATGAATGTTAGCCTTCCTCCTTCCCATATCTTTGTTTCATCCTGTTCTCTTGTAGTTAACACATATTTTGGTTTTGAGACTTTATTCCTCTTCCACAAAAC
>WEKW01006945.1:679-36525 GCA_013389905.1 Sula dactylatra
TCTTCCTCTGTTTACTTTAAGGGAATCTAAGAAGACAAGTCCTGACTTAAACACTGAGCTTTTAAAGATGTCTAAAATGAGATGACGTAAAGTCCCAGCCTATAGAAGAAGCACATCAAACTATTAAGAAACCAGATAAGATAGGAATCAAATCTTAACTCAGGAGAACAAATGGTATCTTGACATAGTGCCCCTGAAATGATATACAAGAGATATTCATATCAGAGTTTGACAATCAGGACCATTACCTTTAAGATCAGGTGAAACAGATTCATTCTTTTCTAAGCAGAGAGCCTCCTCTTTGACCACCTGCTGGAATATCTTGCATTCTGGATGGATTCCCGCAACCTCAGTGAGAGAAAGACAAAACAAACCAAAATGTTCTGTGGTTATCAGAATGAGTAGAGCCAGGGTTCTTTCCAGTTTCTACCTTGTGGCTGATATTTTGAGGTCTAAGAATGTGAATACTCCAGTTGAAAGTTTTTCTGCAAAAAAGACAGGTAAAAGGCAGAAGGAGGCTGTGATCTCGTACATTTATCAATTTGTATATACATCTGGATATGCATACTCGTGTGGATTCTTCAGTGTATCATAACAGTCAAGCTCATGTAGCACCTCTTCTCCAATCTGAACATTTATACCACNCCATAAAACAAATAACAATAAATAAATTTCTTTAAATATAAGTGTTGGGTTTTCTTTTACTTAATTATTCTGGGTGTTCCAGAATCTTCTTAAGTACAGATTCCTAGTATCATTTAGGTGCTGTCATGTATTTTGCTTGGCCTCCATCTCCCACTCCAGAAAGCTTCATTTCCCCTGTAGTACTGCATCGTATCTTCTGTGACTGCAAAGATGTTCCTAATACCCTAGAATATCCCAAAATGATTGCCTCTGGAAAGGCAATTAAATTCTGAGAAAGAATCTTCAATGTCAGTGTCTGCATGTGACCTTGTTATCTGAGCTGCTTTTGCAGTCCATGGAAATTTGAAGGATGTCTCACTCACCCAGGAATGATGAGTGCCATTTGGGATGCTATAGGGTGTCTCTGCCATCTTGTGCATATTCTGCATTAATTTTGCCAACCCCATGTAGAAGTCTTAAAAGCATTATTTGATATGTCGGGTAATTCTACACACCCGTGTTTAGGTAACTGAATTAGACACAGAGTCAGTAGAGACAATAGTCTCAGAAGAGTCTAGAAAGCAACTGAACTGTATTTAGACAACTGAATATTGCCTCAAAGCCTCCTTTGGGATAGTGGGATCTTCAAGACATAGGGAGTCTTACACGGAATAGAGCAGAGGGTTTGCTCCTTTGCAAGCGATGCTATTCAAGGCAAAGCCATGGGTTCTCAGGGGGTAGTGATTTTAATTGAAATGATGGACTGAAGGCTTTCTAAGACATTTCTGAGGAAGACTGTAGGCCATTCTAAACCTCTAATGACTTTGAGAACACAGTGCAGATGAAAACATCACTGCTGTATTGCCTTTTCAGTCTCAGGAATCTGATTTATTGGCCTTCAGAGTGTTTTCTGTGAGCAGTGCAACCAGGACTTCTTTTAGCCTCCACGGAAACTTTACTGGAAGTCATATAGACTATGACATTTTGGTAATAATCTCTGCCTAAGGGAAAAAATAGAACACAACTTTATCTTAAAAACCTTTAAAAATTCTGCCTACATTTTAAACCCAAGATTTTAAAGTACCGTAGACAGACTGCATTTAATTATGAGGCGGTAGAAATGGTTCATACAAACTAATATTAGAAGAGAAAAAGGTTTAAGGACAGTGTTTGTAAAGAATATTACGACATGGCTTTTTTCATGCATTATATTCCTCCAGTGGGTAATTCAAAATACATTTTATAAATCAGTATGAGTGACACCGAAAATAGTACTTATAGCTGTTCAACTATAGTAACTCAATTCTGAAATGAAATTTTTCAGGTGTTAATAGCATCCCTGCTCATCGCTTTATCTTTATACATTGCATTTTGCATTCGGCCTACATAAGTAATGAATTATTTGACTAGTAGTAACAAAACAATTGCTACATAAATCTCTCAATATTTCAGCTTATAAAGATGGACTCAGCTGGACAGGAAAGAAGTAATTTCTCTGCTTTCTGGAATTTCTGGACTCTGTTATTGCTGAGAAACTTTGTATTTGGAATATTCTTAGGTTTGTTGTTGAAAAGTCATGACAACTTGACATGGTGCTATACAACTTACCATCTAATACTGAGTCGTCTGGCTAAAGGCTTGAAAGCAATGGCCAGTCATAACCCAAAATGAATGCAAAACCATGAAAGGAGATTTGAAATGCTTTTGAGAAACAAGCACTTGGGAGAGATGGGTTAACTTAACTCCCTCTTCATGCTACAGGTGCTGAGAATGGTGGAGACAGACAAATAATTAGTTGTGAAAAGTTTCAGATGAGAATGAGTTCTCTTTTTCCAAAGGCCAACTTAAGCAATACATGCAGCAGATGCAGGTGGAACATAAAGGAGGGACTAAGCAGCTGAGCTGTCCCAAATGGTACATTGAACATTGAATATGTGTGCCAGATTGCCTGCAGCTCAAAGAAAGCTACGTGTCCTTTTTTCTCTCCTTTGGTAAATCTACACCCGTTGAGCCAGACCCTCAGTCCCCATAATTCAGCAGAGCTGCACTGAAATCAGTGGAGTACTATTCATTTACAGTGCTGGGGAAGCCCACGCCCTACCCACAGGGAAGTTGTACTGCATTGGTTTTACATGGCAGAGGAATTGCTATAACAGATCAGATCCCTAGTTCATGTACTCCAGACTCCTGCCTCTGAAAGCAGTGATGAATCACCAGAAGACGATTTGACAATTTATTCTAGAAATCCTGACCTATTGCTGGTAATACTCACCAATGGTGAGATTGTAGTGAACCCCACTACCACCAATAACTAAGCAATTAATCAGTGTGCTCACATTTTGTTTGCTTCTGGGTTACTAGATTTGGGGTGGGGGTGGCTGTAGCCAGAGCCAGTGCCAGAGCCCAGAGTTTTTGTTATAGGCCAGTGCATAGGTTAAATATTACTGACACTTCAGTGTCTGAAAATCAACATCAAGTGCAATTGCAGATGTAACCTACAGATCATCCCGTAAGAAGCAAAAATGAGACTGGTGTTGTTAACGAATAATATTGTACCTTTACTGGAAGTAATCCCACTGTTGCAAAAGCAAAACCAAACCAAACCAAACCAAAAAAAACCCAAACAAAAAAAAAAAAAAAAAAAAAAAAAAAAAAACCAACCAACCAAACAAAAAAAACAACAACAACAAAAAAAAATGACATGTGTACAAGAAATTGGGAACAGTGATGATGCTTCAATTTGTTGGTTTTCCTCAGGCTTTAAGAAAAAGAAAGACATTAAACCATTACACAGTTAAAGAAAAGCCTTCTAGGTAGAACATTACTTGTGATTTGCTGGATATGGCTTACATATTTTTTGTTATTAATCTCACAGTGCCTTGAGAGAAAAGTGCATGTTGTTGCTCTAATCTGCCTACAATGGTTACGTGATGGGGCTTTCTAGAAAGCAGGGCTCTGCATTCATTGCAGGGACATAGTGCAATTCGGAAGGCATCTGCTGTAATGACTGAGTTCTTGTGGGAAAAGAGTAGCTCCTGTTCACCTAAGAAAAGGATGATTTAGGAACCAAAACAAAGCAGAGATTTCTGACACAGGGGTATCCAATCTGACACAGTCTTCCCTGCCACAGCAGTAAGTGTAATAGGCTGATTTAAAATGCTAATTCTTAGATCAACATTTCCTAGTAGCTAGGCGGTGACCTGGCATGAACCTTACTGAAAATCACAGTGGGGTCCCTTCGCCCCAAGGCTTATACAGAAAACTTAGAGGTTTCGTGCGGTGTTGTAGGCAGCACTCAAGGAATGGGGTTTTGCATTGCCGAGCATCACAACACAAAGATCTTATTGATAGCTTGAAAATTAGTGGCCAGCCAAAATTCACAGAGGCATCTCAACTCTAAGTCCTAATTACTGAAACAGCCTTCCCTGGAACAAAGCAATCACACAGTGATCATTAAAAAGTTACCTATGACAGGTGTGGGCATGCTAAAAACCTGAGACAGTTTAGGGAGCCAGATTTTGGGCTTGTGCTTGCTTTTGGACTTCCTTTTCTTAACATCTGTAAGGTTACTGCATCGAAACCTTAAGTGGTGTGCTTACTGATATTAAATATAACACTGTTTTGTATTTCCTCTGTTACATGATAGTTTATTTATTTGCCCAGATCTGAATAGAAAAATCAATCTAATGGCACTTCGGACTTTGATTTGTTCACGTTGGACAACATCAGACTTAGCAAGCACTCGGAAGAGAGTTTTCCTAGCAACATCCTCATGCCATACTTGGTGCAACTTAGTTAAAAACAATCTTTCCTGAGAGCCCATCCAAAGACGGTGTTCCTAGGCTGTTGTGGTGGTACAAAAACTGTAATTTAGATGTCACATAAAAGACAGATCTTCACTCATTAAGAGTCCATTAGCACACTTGGGAAAAAGTAGGGACATTTTCTGTGCTCTCTGAAAACAAGGGAAGTGCTTCAAATCTGGACACTGAATATATTAGTCACTTTCGAGAAAGCAATCCAATGGGATCAAAGAGGCAGAAATAAATTGGTAACACTTAGCCATTTTGAAAATTAATCAAAAATCGAAGAAGTGGCTGAACTCATTGGCAAGATGGGAAGGCTTCAAGAACTAGAAGGGTCTTTCCAGTGATCCAGTTTGGTTTCCAATGCCGTGCAATCCTAAACCTCATGAATAGGTTTTCTGTCAAGTGCATAAATCATTCACTAAGAATATTCATCACTTTCTTTTTGCCTCTGTCTCTACAGCTTGCATTCATGTCTCAGTTCTCATCTCAGATCTCCTCTGAAATCATCTCTGTACTCCTTGTTCTCTCTGTTTGTGCTTCCCCTGTTGAGTTTTTCTGGTATGACTCTGATGCCTGAATATTTTAGCTTTCCCTAATACAAAACCAGAGTTGTTGCCATTCATGTCACACACTGACCCCAGCTTGGAGGATTAAAACTCACCTGGTATTTTAGGGTACAGAAAGGCATAGCAAAGACATTCAAAACTCCTGCATTCCCTGCTCATTTTTAACCTTGGAATTAAGTGTTCAGTCAGTCCTGAAAGTTGGCCAGTGATGCCAAAGACACAGTCTGGGGAACCAGGATATGCTCAGAAATGCATACATTTTTTTTCAAGTGAAATTTTGACGAACAGGAAAGGCTTATAGGATGGAAGGAGGTTCATGAAAAATGTTGAACACAGGTCAAATAACTGAAGAAGACAAAGAAATCCTTTGCCTTTTTCACAAACTTCTCAGGCTGTTGAACATATCCCATCAAAATCTTCCATAAGGGCTGTCTCTTTCCATCTGTGTAACTCCTTTCTCAAAAAGCCAAGTGCTAATTAGAAAGCTTGGAGACTGGGAAGCAGAGGTCTCTGAGATTTTCACGTGTTCTTTGAAAGGAACTGGGACCAACCTCAAGCTTCATAGGTTCTTGTCCATTCCAGTACAACTACATTCACAATCACCACAGTAAGGATCTTCCTATCCACTGTGGTCTATAATTCTGGGATATTTATAATGCAATATATGTAGTATTATGTTCTGCCAGAAAACTACAGGAAACTATAAAAAATAACCAAAGATTTCTTATGCAGCAAAAAAGTCCACCGCTTGAATGTGCTTGTAAATATAGGTAAGCATCCACTTTGTTTCTACCGTATCCAAGCCACGTTTACCACTCTTGACTCTGACAGACTGTAAAGCATGAGGTCACCACAGCAGTGACACAATTCCAGTCACCATCAATGTATTTAGTTACCATTGAAAGTCCTGCCCTCAACTTGTGAGCTCTGACACAGTCTTGATCCCAGAAGTTTTCAACCCCAAAGATAAAGACCTGTTTCCAATCTTTCTCTTCAGCCAGTTAAATAGATTATTTCAGGAGTCTTTTTTGCTGAAAATTACTACCTAGAGGACATTTTCAGTGTGCGTTTTCTCTTTCTAACTTGATTACCTATGGAACAAGAGAAGCTGAGATACTGATTGCCTTACAGTCATTTACGGGAATATCTTTTTCAAGATTGTTTTTAAGACATTGGAGTAATGCTTGAATGCTCCTCTGTGTATTGGATTGTATTTATCTGACTGTATTTAACTGCACAGAACAGTACTTGCTATACGTATATATCCATGTATATCAATATATGTATTTACTCATAGGCATTCTGTATGTGACTATACAACTATACTAATTTATTTTGTTTATAAACCCTATGTAATTAATATTATCTTGAGAAAAATTAAAATTAATTTATTAACTCTATGCTAAATTTGGTAACGCATTTAATTACCACTAACACTTAAAGAATAACAAAATACTAATAACTAAGGATCTCGTTTTCTGCTATTGCAAGTATTCCTCCAAATTAAAGAGAAATGTCTCCCTTTCTTCATGGATAGCATGTTTGCCTAACGGTGTGGTTCATGTCACCTAATCCCAAAGAACTGAAACCTAGATGTTAAAGTCCATTAACAAGTTCATTCAACTGAAGCCATAGTCATTGTTCTTGGAGTGTTTCCACCTCTACCCAGTAGTATCAAAGGAGGCTAAACGAGTACCTTTAGTCAAGATTCCTAATTTTAGATAGGTAATTTTAGATGATTAATCTAAACTCCCCCATCAAGCCTCCCTTAATGATCAAGGCAGACAGGCGGTTCCAGGGAAGGATTCCTCTTATCTCTCTCAGACACCTATTTGAGGACAGAGTGACTCACTGTACAGGAGCTGGTGGCCCTCCATTAATTTCCTCCAGGCTAACAAAACACCTAAGCAGACTGATTCTTCCACACCTCCAGTTCCCTGTGGAAGGGAATTTAAGGTCTGCAGGGAGCAGATCCCTAGAAGAAGCATGTATGTCCCTCCAACACAAATTAACCAATAGTAGCTATATCAGAAATTTAGGCACCCAGCTCTGTTTTATTGGGAGCTCAGCATCTTGCCATGGATTTGGATCCATATGCCTGTTACCACAAAAAATACTTCATTAAAGCAAATGTATAGCTCAATGATAACCCACCTACGTTTCCCTTCTCACCTCCAGCCATTAAATCAGACTGAACCCATTCTCCAGAAATGTGAAAAGCTGTTACATGTTTGAAGAAAGCAGTTTAGCTCAGCAGGAAGGACAGTGAATGCAGAGTCTTTTCTGTTCCCCATCCTCTGTTCCCTGAGACTCTGAATTCTTTAAGACAGGAAAAGTAGGTTTTATGCATTTCAGGACCCACTGCTCTTTGTTCCTTGTCACTTACAAGCAAATGGTAATTTTTAATGTCAAGGACTCCATTCTGCAAGGCACAAAGTATATCCTGCAACATACAGCTCCCTGAGGAGCTAAAGGAGGTAAAAGTACCCAGTTTCACAGAGAAAGTTTTCAGGATTACCCTTGTGGTTTATTTTCTTATCTGAATAATGAATTATTTCCAGAATCCACACTAGAATTATTTCTTTGCTCTGTGGGATCCTTTGAAATACAAAAGGACTGTTTACCCAGTACATCCTATGGGTCTTTGGCCTTCCTTGACTGTCTAACTCAGTGTAAATGA
Organism: Sula dactylatra; assembly: GCA_013389905.1. Taxonomy (NCBI): domain Eukaryota; kingdom Metazoa; phylum Chordata; class Aves; order Suliformes; family Sulidae; genus Sula; species Sula dactylatra. The sequence goes on from WEKW01006945.1 coordinate 8,359, forward strand.
AAACCACTGATAATTAGAGTACTGACTCTTACCAGACATATAGACGGAGTTCATATTTGAGCAATAGTTTGAGGCCAAAAGCTACATAGAGCATGCGGTTTGTGGAATTTCTTTTATTATGGGCACAGCCTGCTGCAATATGCTAAAACATTAAAGTGATGCGTGGCAGCCCACAGATGTGCATGATACATCACTTCAGGTTAGCTCCACTCTGCTGAAAGCTGCAAGAATAAGTTGTGCCCTTATGATGTATAAAAAGGCTAATCCAGATGCTACAGTCACTCTAGCTGTAGCAGTGTAACACTTCAGGTTGAATAGTTTTCTCTGAAAGAAGGGTTTTACACATGATAATAACTATATGTGACAAGGTTTACATAGCAAGGACCTATATCTTATCACTTGTACCTAAAGCTGTTTAAATACAGAGTTAAAAACGAGTTCCAGAGGATCTGAGGTGCAGGTGTGAAAATTTACATCCCATCTTTCACCTTTTAAAACTGAAGGGTCAAGACCAGTATGTAACCATCTAGGTTCTCACTGCTATCAGTGGAAGAAAACAGGCCCTAGAGGAACATTCACCCCATCTGTCTTTCTCAGGACGAGATGAAATGCCTCCCGGTAAGGTGACTCTCTCCCCCTTGACTACCGAGGAGTCTGAATCCCAGCCTACACTAAACATTTAACTGTGAAATGGCTGAAGTTAGCATTAATGAGTCCCTGGGAATCGCACCCATAGGAAGATTTCCAAACACTTCTCTGAGGCTGAAGATTGAGGGGAAAGAGAATATATGACTGTACTTGTACTTACACTAGCTTTTGCTAACCAACCGAGGTGATGCCAGCAGTAGAGCATGTGACTTAGGGAATACATGCTTGAATTGTGTCTCTGTGCTCATACATTTTCCCTGATGTTTAATGTTACAACCTCACCTGCTGCCTCCAGTGTGTAGCAGACATAAGGCAGTTCAAGCTCCTGCGTGGCGATATTATAAGCAGATGCCTTCAGCAGTAAAAACATCAGCGTCCTCGCAAAGAGGCAAATGCCCCAAATCCATCAGGAGGAACTATTCCTTTTTAGTTATCCTCCCTCTTCAGCAAAGTTGCCTTTCTCAGGACAACTGGGACAGGAAGCTGTCCCCTTCTGTCCCTCTAAAGCCATACTACAGCTATTCTGATTTAGGGACGCTTTTCTGTCCTTTGGAAACTGCAATTCTAATGAATGGAAAAGGCATTTACCAATAACATCTTAGGGCTGGAAAATTTTAAAGAAAAGAGCTGGGTGGGTCAAACCTCTAACTCAGAAATATTTTTTCTTTCCTCCCATCCTACATCCCCCTCCCCCCCCCCCTTTTTTTTTTAATCCTTTCCTTATTATTCTTTCTTTCTACCTGCTCCCTGTTACGAGAAAAGTTACCCTGCCTCTGCGGACATCCCCCCGGCGCCCGCCCCGATCCTGCAGAGCCATCCAGCTGTGGACACCAGTGTCAGGAGCCAGATGTGCGGTTCCCCACGTCTCCCCCCCACCTCCCCGCACCCAGAGGCACCACCGCCGGGCACTCACCAGCGGGAGCAGCAGCCAGCACAAACTTAGCATCCTCCGCAGCAAACCGCCGGGTCCTCCCGGCTCCACCGCCGGTTGTGAAGCTGGCAAAAGGAAAAGCTCAGCCCGCCTCCACCTGCCCAAGACCCGCCCCGGAGCTCCTTGCACCTCCCTTCCCGGACCCCCGGGTCCCTCCTGGGGGAGCCCGGCGCCTTCCCGCCCCCGCAGGACCAAGCTTGCAGAGGAGGAGATTCTCCAGCATCCTCTTGGGATTTTGGTCCCACCTCTACGAACCTGTTCCTCCGGTCACCCAGCTGCAAAACTGCGGGGAGCTGGAGGACCGACTGGTCTTTTAGGGTGTGTTTGGAGGCAGATGTTCTCTGTGCAAAGAGAGATGCTGGATTTAACCCTCATTCTGCTTATGGGCCCGTATCTGTGGCTGGCGGCAGGAGGTTTTTAAAGGATCTGGGTTTTCAATGGGTCTGACAGCGTGGTATTCCCTAGGGACTCTTAGAGATGTAGTCTCTGGGTTTGGGCATCCCCCTGTCAGATGTAAAATTTTGAGCAGTGACAGAGGATTTCCTCCACAAAGCTGCATAAGGTCTTTCTGGCCCTTGTGTTACAAAGATGCCTCGAACGTAGCTTTATGTCTTGGTACAATAGGTAAAAGCCAAAGCCCTTCTTGCCTATGGCTTGGATTTTTTTTTGGGGGGGGGCAGGAAAAAAGGCAAAAAAATTATAGTAATTTTTTCAACTGTCAGGGTTCATAGGACCTAGGCACCCATTACAGCTTTTGCCTCAATAAATATTGCACCAAGCTATTTTCAGGGCCTGGGAGAGCAGGAATTGTGGACATGAGAGTAGTATTTTTTCTTTATAAGATTTAAGTGCTATTTCATGTCCTGTTTATCATTCATTATTTCCCGGTAGTGTTAAACACAAGAGCTCTCTATAGTCAGAGGAGATCCAAGGCTCACCTAAGTTACCCCAAAATAGACATCTAATGCCATTTGAGCAAATAAATATTTTTGCAGCTTTCTTCATAAGTGTATAGCTCTCCTATAAGTCTTATATCATGTTTGCCAGCTCCACCTAGATATTTCAGATATAGAATGGCACCTTGAGTGGCATTCCTTACTTATGTTTGAGAAACTGAATCATGTCAGTGCTATCTATTAATTTCTCCCTTTGCACCCTAATAGTCTTGTCCAAATCCCTCTGTTGTATTGCAAATCTAGACACTTGTACACCTGTGGACAGCTGTATTAAAATGCTGAAATGTGGGTGTTTTGTATGAGGATGTACCCCACCTTATTCTTGCAAATGAAAGGAAATTGAGTCTAACATCAAATAGTATCCCCGGGATCATGCTAGAGAGAAAGTCAGTTCTACAACCTGTGCAGAATAAGAGGAGGATGAAGGCAGAGACTTGTGGGATAACATTTGTAACCTAATTCTCATTTACCTTCCCTTTTCTATATGTTTGTCTTTCATCAGTGCATAATGGCATCTAACCCCTTATCTGCACGGATAAGCCTCAAATACTACTCCAAAAACCAAGTCTGTTACAAAATAAATAGACTAAAACCTAAAAAAAAATAATTTGAAGTCTGATTTTGACTGTTTTTCCCCATGTATAATGGATGAGTTAAAGCTGTGGCCAACTCTAACTAGTCAATAAGGTGGTTCTCATCATGCTGGAAAAATTTTTAGGTTCCCACTACAAGGCAGGCACCACATGGTATCAGGCAGTTCCTAATTCTAATGCAAAAGAAAATGCAAAGTAGAGGCCTATCAAATACCCCCTGGATAGGAACAGATTATAATTCCTGCTGAACAGTATTCAATTAACTTGAGCATACGAGATCATAGAATAAGAGAATAATTTAGGTCAGAAGAAAATATGGAGATCTGGCCCCAACCATCTCCTCTCCCCAAAATAGGTCAAGTTTCAAAGTCAGATCATGTTGCTCAGGCATTTGCTTGCTGTGCTTCAAAAAAAAATTGCTCTCACTCTCAGGAGTCACACTGTAAACACAAAGATGCAATTAAATGAATATCAGCATGACATGGCAGTCCACAATATTTCAGATGGATTCCATTATTTAAAGCCTCATAGGTCACTTTGATGAAGTCTTTTAGGTCATCATAACCAGTCTTCTAGTTTGGAGCAAAACCAAGTGAGAACCATTTTTTTTGGTATTTTTTTGTTGTGGTTTAGCCCCAGCCAGCAACTAAACACCACACAGCTGTTTGCTCACTTCCCCCACCCCTGTGGGATAGGGGAGAGAATTGGAAGAGCGAAAGCAAGAAAACTCATGGGATGAGATAAGAACAGTTTAATAATTAAAATAAAATAGTAATAGTCATAATGGTAATGATAATAATAATGATAATATAATGAAAAGGAAAATAATGAGAGTAATGAAAGCCAGGGGTAAAAAAACCAAGTGCTGCAACCACTCACCACTCGCTGACCGACGCCGCCAGTCCCCGAGCCGCGATCGCTGTTTCCCTTGGCCAACTCCCCCCAGTTAATATACTGGGCATGATGTCATATGGTATGGAATATCCCTTTGGCCAGCTTGGATCAGCTTTCTTGGATGTGCCCCCTCCCCTCCCGGCTTCTTGGCAGCATGCACCTGGCAGAGCATGGGAAGCTGGAAAAGTCCTTGACTAGTGTAAGCACTACCTAGCAACAACTAAAAACATTAGTGTGTTATCAACATTATTCTCATACTAAATCCAAAACACAGCACTATGCCGGGTACAGTGAAGAAAATTATCTCTATCCCAGCTAAAACCATGACAGTCATCATAACCAGTCTTCTACTTCGGAGCAAAACCAAGTGGGAACCATTATTTTGGTACTTTTTTGGGTAGTTTTCTTGACATGGGTGTTCATAAGCAGTCCGTAGGAGAAGGCATTGCTTTTTCGAGCAGACATGGTCTCTGTCTTTCCTTCCTTATATATTTTCTACCCTCCATCTGCTCTCCTTATCTGATTTCCAGCTGATCTAAAAAACAGGCCACATTCCAATCCTTGAGCTTTAGATTAATTAGCTGGAAACTCCTCTTGTAAGTGTTTTTGTCCATGCTAATAAAGAAAACAAAGCCTGCTCTTGTTGGGTTTTTGTAACATTTCACTGTAGTTAATGTTATAAAACTTGCTTACACTGAAGTCTCTGAGTTCCTTAGTCTACTTATAGCCCTTCATTAATTTAAACAGATCCTTTTGTAGGCAAAAACCTTACTGAGGCTAAAACCTAATTTCTGTTTATCCTATTCATTTACTTTATTCATTCTACTCTTTGTTATTTCTCTGTATGCACCCAAAGAAGATCCAATAATGAAATAATCCAAGAAAGTAACCATAGTTCTCATAATCTCTTGTAAGTGCTGATGTATTTTGATACTTTTTATCACAAAATAGTTTCTTGCCTGATAAACTGGCTGTAACTTTTTTTTTTCTTCAGCAATTATAGGATAACTAATCTGAGGACCAGCTCTGTTTTCTTACGGATCTCCAACACCAACCTGGGCTCAGAATATAACTCTGACGTGCATAAAAATGTCCTCTTGTTAGCATCAGCAAGCTATCTAGCCATCGTGATGGTATGAAACTTAATCAATGAAGCAATAGACCTGAGATTCTTCCTAATCCCCGTCATGGATATTCTGAATCAATTGATGCTATTTAATGAAAATGACTTGACATTTACTGAGCTGCTTAGAACCTTTGTAGAAGCTGCAGAATGTGTTTTTGACACCATATGCTACCTGAATAAAGCTTTTCCATAACAAAAAACTTTCTGAAATGCAACCATGTTTCCTCCGTGTACATATACAAGCACCTCCTTAGACAACAAAACTATAGCGCCAGCATCACGTTGCAATATGACCCATCAGCCAGAGAATAAAGGTGAATCTATTGACATTTCTAAACAATCTTTTGATAAATCTGACTAAAGATGCAAACCAAAAAGTCCTGGAAGCATGAGAAGAAGGCTGTAATTACTGAAAGTTCATAATCCAGTGGTTAGACAGAACATGACTTCAGTGAGTAACATATTGCAACCATAATTAAAAACAAAGCTGCACTGTATCTAAAAAATGGAGGGTATATAAAAAGGATGGAAGTTTTAATCCTAAGGGTGATCTCTGAGTGGTGTTCGAGGGAATGGGGTGAAAGCAGGAAGACAACACAACTGAAGAAATGGGTTGTTATTGAGTTGCTAAAGAGGTAAGGCACTAAATATCAGAAAACAAGTACTTAGAGCTGCATGAGGATAATTTGTCCAATTCATTTTCTTTGTATACACTAGCTGTGTTATCTACTTACTATTTTTCTTGGGTAAGGTTAGCTCCTGTCGTGTCCTGAGGCTCTGACTCCATAGATACCTATATTCTGTTCCTGCTACCTGGTCTGACTCCAAGGACACCATAGAAATATAGGCAGTTTTGTCATGCAGTCATGGACTCTTGGCTCATGTGGATTCTATCCCACCTGTTTTAAACTGTAAACTTAATTCCACCCAAGCATCTGAGATGCTTTCTGAATTTGAAAAATATATCTTATCTGTTCTTATCTACCACAAACATATACTATTTATATTCTTTTAAAAATAAACTCCTTCAATCTTTTCAGTATTTCTACTTAAAAAAAATAAATCTGTCAGTGATCCCTTCTCTATTTCTTTTGTATCTTATTTGTTGAATAAGAAAGTAATTTTTTCAAACCTAAGGGAAGTTACTTTTTCCAGTGACACACAATGCAATCTTCATTCCTATTAATAGTCCCTAAAGAGCTGACAAACCAGCTGTTCCTGTCCTCAGAAATAGTTTTATGCATTATATTATTCATTTGTTTCACTGCTTTCCTCTGGCCATTTCAACTCAAATTCATTTCTGTTTGTTTTTCAAGATGAGGAGAACAACACTGATTTTTATTCACTAAAATGTAGTTTTAAGACCAGGCTTGCTCCCCTTATGAGGGCCAAGAAAAGATCCATGTTTCTCCTAGGCATAGGCTGAATCTATAAAATAGATGTTAGGTAAACACAGAATTTCAGTAGATAGTGTATACTGGTCTCTGCTTCTTTTATGTTTAACAGAGAGAAGGCCATCTTTTGTCCAGGGTTTTCTCTTTCATTATGCCAGTTTCTCCACTGACTGCAGCGGGGGCTCAGACAGCTAGCTTGTCTCACACCCCTACAATAGTACTTTTCTCATTTGATTTTAGACATTAAAAGTGTAAATGTAAACTGATTATTTCAGGTTATTTTTACAGTCACAGATGCCATTGAATGCAATTTGCCTGACATAATTTAGATGTCTACAGAGGACAAGATAATAAATTCCTCCGGGCATACTCATCTCCACTGTCTCTAAAGGAAGGGTAGGATGATGGCTCAGATGTAGGTGTTTACTTTAAGGGCGAAATTCCACACACTGGTATGGACACCTAATGTGTCTGGATGTAATCTATCTGGATGTGTAAGACAGAAAAGTGAGCTCCCCGCTGTGGTTAATAGCCATTCTAAACTAATTAGCTAGGCTTCCTTTACAGTTATGGGAACAAGATAGAAAGTTCCTGTTAGAAGCTCATTTGTACTATATTGTGGTGGGAAGTACTGAGTCCTGAGCCATTCTCTCTCTTTTAAGTGACTTCAAAGGGAGATGAGAAGTGGAGTTTGTTAAAGGCATTGAGAAATTTAGATATCAACATGTAGGTGTCTAGATGCAGATTGGATATTTAAGCTTCCATTGGGGTTGATAATAATCTAAAATGGCATCTTCATTTAGTCCATTGAAAGGTTCTTTAGACTCCATTGACTGTCTTGGTTAAGACCCCATATAACTTCAGACATCTCAAGGCTCAATTAAGTTGCCTAATAATGGGTGCCCAGTGCCAAATGAGACACCCTAGTATATTTAACACTCACAGAAGGCTGGCAGATATTAAACATGGGCACTGGAGGCATGGCAGGTTGAGACTACCTGAATAAACGGACCGAGATACCTGTGCCTGAGCAAATTAAACAAGCCTTGAAATCAAATAAGATAAATCCTAGACAGAGTAGACATCTGATTTAGGTTGACTTCTAACATTCATCTTCGGTGAGATGAATCCCATACTATGTGTGTCTCAAAGATTATTTGAATTACAACAAGGCCTGGCTGCACTCCTTTACCTAAACCTGTTTTTCTCGCCATCACAAACAGTTTCTCCTTAGGATGCTAGGCTTCTTGTACAGTTGTATCATCTGGTTATAGTACACTTCATCAATGATTTAATTTCCTTCATTTAAAGCAGCCCCTTCAACNGTTTCTTGGTTGTTGTATTTCTGCATATTACAAAGAACCACGTAACTAAATGTTGTACTCTTCACAGTTGGACTCCAAATAAGAAAGGAATGAGGTCCATGACTTACTTTACGAGTACACTGCTAGTCCCTCCACATATACTAAAGAGCTGAGAACATGTAAAGGATCCTAAAGTTCATTTTCTTCTTCAGCTTCCTAGGTGTGGTAAAATAATTGCTTATAGCAGAATGTAGTATCTGTGGTGATTTTAAAGATGCATGGCTGTTAATACATTGAATGAGTATTGTTGATGTCAGTCATTTCTGTTCTTTCAGTGGAAGATACTGCTGCATACTTCTAATGACCTCAGTACTAACACAATTTATTAAGGCTATTTAAATCAAGCTTTGGAAGGGTAGATGATAAGGAGAGCAAACATGTCAAATCAGCCATAGCAGAAGATCTGTGGGATCTACTGAACTTTTCTAGCAGTGGCAAGTCAGAGTGCTCTGCTGTCAAAAATTATGGTAGTATGGTTTTTGCTGTGCCTTCCTGCGTTACTCTTCACATTAAACATAAGGAAATATGGTCAGCTCTGATATGGATATATGCCAAGAGACAAACCTTCCTCTGAAAAATGAATAGAAGACTGTCTTTCCAACACTATTTTTTCTAAACAACAAGAAAATTCTCGATGTGTTCCAGTTCCTCCTGTCATCCAACATGACCTTCTGAGCATTTCTTTCTAGTCTTTCAGCTTTGTGGAAGTATCATATCGCATTGAGTTCAACCCAAAACCCAAACCAACTGGAAGGGCCTTCTGAGAATTAGATCAAGTTCAAACCTCACATCTGCCCTAGCAAATCAAAATGGGCAAGGGCCCATTCTGTGGCTGCAAGAGCAAATGTTAGAGACAGCTCCTGTCCATATGGCTAGCTTCTTTTTCCCCCAGAAAGAGCCCAGCCTCATCCTTACCATCCACTGGAAACAGTCTCTGGACTGAGCTATCACCTGAGTTGTGCCCAGGTGTGATCTAAAGGAGTGCTAGGCCAAGCCATGCCAGCTAGTATGCTAAAAAGGAAACAGTGTAGATGCCACAAACACACCAATGCTTCTGTCTATCCCTGGCCCTCCTTATTTTCTTGTTTTCATGCCATGCAGATAGCCCTGCCTTCCTAATCCGGCATTGGCAGAAGTGAGGGCAAAGTGTCAACAAAGTGAGACTGAACCAGATGGAGAATTATTATATCCTTCAAAGCCCATGGATGAAGACAGAGGAACACAGTGAGCATTACAGCAAATGTGTGTGCTGCTACTACCCAGATAATTAACTCAAACAAAAACACCCTTGCATTTTCAGGAGATGATAAGGGTGCAAATAAATTCACAGAAGATTTTAATGTCTAGAAGAAGCATCCCTTATGGGATGAACAGTGTAAAGAAGGTGATACAGAGGTGTGATGCAAACACTTCAATGAGTTTGATGAGAGGACAGTGCAAAGAAGAACTATCTAGGAGCATGATGAGCTAAGAATAGATTACGTTTTGATTAGCTAAGAATTACACACAGAACAAGATCATGGTATGGAAACACATTGATATTTTTTAATGACTGGTTATTAGAAAAATAACGTGAAATACCTAAGTAGCAATAAATACAAGGACCCAACTCTGATACATATTCAGCCACCATTCCTAGCTGATGAATTCATCTGTGATCCTAGAAAGTGTGAGGTTCTTCACACCTTATTTAAGTTTTTATGTTGTAGATATGTACGGCTGAGATAGTCATGACATAGCTTTATTTGTAATGAAAGAAGAAAAGCAGACATGCTTAAATGTCTTTTTTTATTATTTTTTCATATATTTTTATTTTAACATTAGACCTATTGGATCCTCTGTGCCATTGGCTATATTGATTAACTGAATCCAAAACATAAATCCTTTATGTGATCTACACCCTGGAGACTCATTATTCTGAGTGCTGGCATTCTGGAAGAGGAAAAGTGAAGAAAAATGAAATCATAACAGGAACTACAAGCTTTCCTGTGAGGGAAACTTTGTGTGCTTAAGGCCAAGCACTGCAAGCTATGCGTAGGGGGAAATTAGTTGACCCAGTTTCTGGGAGTGTAAAATACTCTGTCTAAAGATTCCTGAGTCACAACCCTCAAAAGGGACAGAATCAAGTCTTATAGGGATGAAATTTTCTTGAAGGTCTTCCAGCTGAAGTTGTAGTCATCAAACCACTAGTATTTGCCCTAAAAAGTAACTACCTCAGGAAAACAGGAGAGTCATCAGTCTCTAGGATTAAGCAGAAAATTCTTTTCGTAACACATCAACACTAGCCTACACTGTTCAACATACATATTTGGCCTATGAAAGGAGAACTGCGGAATACCTCCATTTACATTAATCTTGGATGAAAGCCTTATATTAGTTTCCTCTAAAGCAACTTAGTCCCCAGGAATGCCAAATTTAGGCTTCTGCTCTGAATTACTTTGTGGAAGGGCATCTCTCTCTTTTCTACTGATTACAGAGTACCTAGGGGGACCCTCCCTTTATGTAACATACCTAAAGTTTGACAAAGTGGGTGCTGCAAAGTGTATTCTCTAAATGCTACCCTCAGGAGCACATGTAAGTAACTGCACAATCTAAACTACCACATATCTCAGAAAAAGCAATCCCTTCAGACTCTCAGGACTTGAAGTGTTTCCTGTTTCACAAACAGTATCTGACAGGCTAATAATGAGAAAAGATTGTATATAAAATATATTAAAAAACCACCATCAACTTTGGCTATGAAAACTACTACTGGGAGACCTTTTTCTCTTTTCTCCTCTTCTTTATTCCCACTTCGCTCCCTACCTTTCTATCTTTTTCCTTTTGTAGTATAAAAGATTCCCCCCCCCCAAACGAGATTAAATACATAAAAAAGAAATCTTACGGCTGTCAAAGGGTTTTCAAATTACTGCTTTTAGATTTGATGAAAACCATATTTCAGATAGCGTGTCTAGCTAAAATCACAATCCAAAGTAATAATCAAAGGATGGGTCCATTTGTTAGTGGCAGAATATCTCTTCATGAAAAATCCATGACAAAAATAATATGGAAACCTATTTTTATTTAGAGCTAGGCTTTTATTTTGTTTTAACACAAGTGTGGTGGCAACAGATAATTATCACCTTACGCTCTGATTCCTAAGTACAGGAAGAAAAATCCATGAACTTCCCCCAGCAATAGACCAATGAAACAAAGAAGAGTTTTTATCCTGCAAAATTTGTGAACTTGCAACAGTTTCACTGATCTGCAACAGTTTAACTAATCTGCAGGAAAACTGCCAAATCTTATGTTTATCACTATCATGGCATTTTCAAGGAAATTAAAAAGGAGTCTTGATTTGACTCAGACTGAGAATATTGTTTAAACTTTTGGCAAATCAGTCAGTCAAGATACCATCTGGGGTCAAAATTAAGTCTGTAATCATTGCTTAAGCGAGATTCTGTTTTGAGCAAATGTAACATTTCAGAAGAATAAAAAATAAATTTATAGTTGTATCTGCCACTTTTTTCTCATTAAATATTTTTTGTAGTAACTCAACAATATGATGTATTAAGGGTAAGTGGATGCAATTTTGAGTGCTACTTGAACATCCATATTCTAAGAAAACAGTAGTAGTGGAAGCAGAATGCTACGTGAGCTAATTCTGCAACTCAAGTGACATTATTTGACTCCTGTCTAACAAATTGAGATGATCAAAAGCTAATTACATTGTTTTTATCCTAAGTGTGTGGGGAAGATGCTGTTTCATAGTTATGTTTTAGTGTAGGGCTCGCCAATTTTACTCTTAATTTTCTAGGTGCCATTACAAATAACAAAAATAAAACTGTGTGAGAAAAGGCGTCAAAACCATTTTCTTTCTGTTAAGAAATTCATATAATTCAACCATAAGGTGATTTGTTTTGGGTTTTTTGGTTTTTTTTTTTGAGAAAACTGTGCAACAGGGAGCATATTGCACAACTCTATTTAGAGAATTAAGCTATTTCCTACAGCATTAGTTGAATAATGTGAGAAAATTCTTATTGTAAACACCCATGAAAAATAGCTGCATGAAAACCAAGTCAGCATTAGTATTGCTCTATATCCAGGGACTCATGAATAGAAAGTACATAAAAACTACCTCAGCATTCCGATTGATTTACACCCAGGAGAGCAGGAATAAGAAGCAGTGTAAGTGTGCCGTGAAGCACAGAGAGGGGACAAGCTTACAGTTTGGGATTGTGAAGTTTTACCTTTTCAAAGAGCCTATTGTATGAACTTGCTTATTTGTCCAAAAGTTACTTCCTTTAAAAAACATTGTGATTGCCTTCCTCTGCTTTCTCCAACAATATTTCAAAACTAGTAAAAAAACCTCTGGACTCACGGTAGGCAGGCCAGAGAACATCAAACCGTGAAGTTCCTTTTAAGCAGGGATAGCTCCATTTATACTTATAATAGTTAGTCTTCTGTGCAGAACATGGTGAACAATTCAGCATTTATACATATTCAATGAACTCCTTTTCCTGTTACTTAATTTTTTATAAACAGGTTTTAATTCTCCGAGATTCATTATTTGAAAAACTGATTAATAATTCTTGCATACTGACAAAATAACTTTGACCTGAAGCTTCAGGCACATGGTACCTTTATATTCTCTGATCACACTGACTTAGCTTCTCATCTGAGCTTCCTGATGCAGAAATTACAGTGATTATTTCAATATTTGGGCTTTTTTAATGCATTTGTAATATGCAATACTCACCTGAAGAGATCATGAAAGTGATTTTTTCCCTACTTTATCTTTATGTCCCAGGGAAAATAATTGTGAAAAATGAAAATAGAAAACAAGTCCCTCACAAAATCCTTACAACACTGTTGGTGAAAAAATTCTCTAATGTTGCTCTAATCTGTAAGGAGAATCAAGTTTTACACACAGGCCAGCTAAAATACCGAAGGAGATGATGAAGATGCAAACAGATAAAAAAACCTGAAAATCACACAACATCCTTAACAAATACCTACTTTTAATAGCACTCAGTTGTCAATTTATAGGGCCAAAGGAGTCAACAGTCATTCAAATGTGACCAGCTGACTTGTGTAACAAATAATTAAGCCATTGACCAATTTGTCCCAGACTATTTTTTGGAAGTTGCTGAGCTGCAGACTGCCGGAAATCAGCCAGGTACTCTTGCAATAATCATGGCATAGTTGTTGTGCTCTTATACCTGTACCGAGCTTTCTGCTCCAGCCACTGTCAGAGAAAAGAATCAGCTTTTAATGCCTTTGCGCTGAACTGTACCGCTGTTTTTTATGCTTTTAAGCTTTACAAAAAAACCCCCAGAAAACCAACAAGCCAATGTATTTTCTCATTTTAAATATTTCAGGACTGGAAGGTCAATTCTGCTCTTTAAATAAAAGCTCTTTGAGCAAAAATGTTTTATTATAATGTTTGCCATCAGGAGGCCCTGAATTTTCTCTGAGATATTATTAAGGAAATAATAAAACAACAGCGCTCCTATTTACACTTGCTGCTAAATCTGCAACTCTTGAGGCAAATATTAACCAGCAAATCAAATGAAATTACAGAAGCAGAAGGTAAGTGAAGGTGAACGCACAAATCAACACTGGCTTTTCTGCATTCTTACTTTATTCTTAGAATTGTTTTTCAGGCGGGCATATGAATCCTGAAAAGATACATGATTATATCCTTGAGTACAGGTCCGGCCTGACTACACACCCTCAGATCTTTTCTTGGAAACATTACCACCTTAATTCAGGTTGAAATGATCAGGTGATTAGTAGGTTATTTCTGCAGCCTCCTATTACAAGGGATATAACTATCAGTTGCAAATGCAATTCTTTTCTGAGAACAGCAAAACCAGCTCCTATAGCCTGTGTTAATTAATAGATGGCAGCGAGCTTTGTATCAAGGACTTAAATGTTTCCTCCTAATGCAGGGTTTGTTATTGCTGTTTCTTCTCCTGACACTGGAGAGCTCATTATAGTGGAAAAGCTACCAAGGTAGAATCACCATAATTAAAAAGGTGTTTCATAAAACACGAAGCAGCAACAGGAAGACTGTCCCCTTTTGTGTTGGTTCAATGTGAAACTACTTGGCGGCGTGAAGAGTCTGAGGGGCCAGTGCCCGAGCGTTCTTTGTGGTGTTGTACTGGCTGCAACGGTGAATTAAACGAAAAGAGATTTATGCAGCCGAGGATTCAGGGATCTAGTGAGAAAAAGAAGGCAAGCATCGCTGGTGACCTTTAAAGACGCTGGTGCGACGCAGGACCCGTGCAGACTCGCTCAGTGCTACTCAAGGTACTTTCTTCCCCATACCCTGTCATCGGCAGTGAGACCTGACAGCACCTCTCACAGCTTTGCGCTGTTTTGCGCTCATCTGCCTCTGCAGAGACAAAGGCCTCATGTCTGACAGGGAACTGACGCCTGAATTTCATACTAGAAGTGAGCAAGTGCTGTTGGTGAGGAAGGAAAAGAAAATGAGTGTGCAAGTCAGGGCACTACTGAACTCAGACTTCTGAAGTGGAGGAGCAGGAATAATCGGGTTTTCACCTTGCTGTTAGTTCTTAAAAATGGAAAAGATGTTCAGGCTGACCTGGGGGTTTTTTTCCCCTTCAAGTATACCAATGAACCAAAAAAAAACCAACCCCAGGTCAGAACGAGTAGGAATAGTTTCCTTAGGTTTTATTAATTCTCTATTTTTTAGGTAAAGTTCATTGAAAATAACAACATGCCAAATTTTGCATGATAAATGTAAAAAAAAAAAACATTAAAAAATCCTTTTAGACATATTTATCACCTTAGCTTATCTTCTCGTATCTCTGCAAAACCAGAACAAGAAAGTAGGGGCCAGATACTGCAAAGTGTTAAAATGTAAATGCTAAATTGAGACAAGTCAACACTTGGAAAGGTGTTTTGAGCTCGGAAAGGTGTTTTGAGCTCAGAAAGGTGCAAGAAAATAGATAGATGGTTTGTTAGCATACACTCGCTAACAGAAATCACATGGACTAATTTTAAAACTGATATGCAATCATCTTATTATGGAACCCATTACAGAAATTTAGGTACACCAAGAAACATCTACGTAATGCACGTTTATAAATTTGGTAAATGTCTGTACAAGGCCAACTCTTGAAAGACCTGCTGGTGCATAAATATTAATGACAATCCCGTGACAAAGGAAAAAAGAATGAACAAAATTAAGTATAGATAAAAGAATCCCAGGCAATATTTTTTAGCAGAAACAATGAGCCTGGTAACAAAAAATAATCATCAGATTTTATTTTTATTTGGGATTTTGAGAAAGGGTGTAGGTGTCCCATCCATGGAAAGTGGTCACTCATACTTTGAATCTTATATTTGCAACCAGACCAACAAGGTGATACTTGGGGAGACACTCTGTGGACTATGTCTGGCTCAGAACTGTACCTCGAAGTATGAACTTAATTCTAATGTAGTATCCAAAGCTAGATCTGAAGGCGGTGGAAACTGTTTATATTTTCACTGAATCCAGCAGAATGCTACCAAAGGAAGGCAGTCTATAACCTGAGCTGTGTCCTTTCATCCTCACCCCACTTCCAAAACAACCTTAACCCAAGATCTCTGCTTTAAAATTAGATTATAAATTTTCCAACTAGATACAACTATTCTTTTTTTTTTCTCCCCAAAATACTGTAAGTTTTTTGTGCATGTAGTTTTTGTGATTTTTTTCTTAGGAAAAAATGTAAATGTTTCACTGAAACCCTCCAAGTCAAAACAAAAAGGAAGTATTCCCACAACAAATCTGACAAAATAATATTTTTTTTCCCCAGGTAGCTACTTAAAGAGTAATGCAAGTGCCTAAGGACGGACATCTGGCCTCATTTGAGATACTCGAGGACATTCTGCCTGGCTTCCAGCTGCTGCTCCAGAAGGACACAAAGTCTCTGTTGAGGTTTAACCCTGGTAGGGAGCTCAGCCCCACACAGCAGCTCACTAACCTTCCCCCCCACACACCCTCAGTGGGATGGGGAAGAGCTGGAAGGGTAAAAGTGCAGAAACTCATGGGCTGAGATAAAGACAGTTTAACAGGGAAAGCAAAAGCTGTGCACGGAAGCAAAGCAAACCAAGGAATCCATTCAGTCCTTCCCATGGGCAGGCAGGTGTTCAGCCATCCCCAGGAAAGCAGGGCTCCATCACGTGTAACGGTGACTTGGGAAAACAGACGCCATCACTCCAAAGGTCCCCCCTTCCTCCCTCTTCCCCCAGTACAATCTCTTAACTACAGTGCTGTAACCATCTGCCTTATGGAGACCTCTGAGATACCCCTGGACATTGACAGTGTGATTAGATACCCACTTTTTCATGCCTAAACTGCTCCCATATTGTGAAAAAAAATGTCAAAAAAAATTGTTTTGATTAGCAATAATCTATCTTTGGGGAAGTAGAAATCAGGCCTTCTAATAACTTCCAGGCGCTGGAACAAAATCCGTGAGGTGACAGCAAAATGCAGTGCTGAAATCAGGGGTATGGAACTTCTTAAAATGAGATTGTGCTGTGGCCGCTTCAGTGGTTTCATGGAAGATGACTTGAGTGATCCCTGTCTACATGTGTGCTCTTACATGTCTTCCCCCAAAAATTTTGAAATCCAATGTCCCATTCCAGCCACTCTTGACAAAACAATAGAGGCTGAATAGCATTACTTTTTTCCAGTTTAATGAAAATAAAGAATCATATAGTGGGGCGTGACCTCATTGGTGCTCCCTATTGAGGGAAAGAACAGTGCATGAGACCAAAACTTAGAAATCACATGAGAGTTCAAATTTTCGCGCTCATTTTCATAGAAAAAAAAAAAAACAAAACAAAAAAAACAAATAAATCCTTCACTGTTTCCACTAACCACAGACCTACCTGCGTTATTTAGGATCTAAAAGAAGTAATCATTGAGGAAAGGGTGGCGTGTTTTTGGTCAGGAAGCACTGCTGGCATAGAAAAAGATCACACAGCAGTATCATATATGTCAGAAATAAAGCTTTGTCTGTAAAGACACCCTTGTTATTCATGAAACATATGGTTACTTGGAAATGGTGGAAATTATTTTATTTGTGTTTGCACTGAGGCACTGTTGTTTCCTCTACCCAGTTTATTGAGGGCCGTTGCAGAGAGAATAGAGGAATAGACTCAATCAACCATTTTTAAGCCATTAATTAGGGGGAAAAAAAGGTACTTGTGTCTTTATACTAATGTGTGTTATTTGAGATGAATAGCCATTCTTTGAAAAATGAAGATTTGGATTGACTGAGCCATTTAGTGAAATAATGCTAATTTCATAATTTTCTTTCAGCTGAATAAACATACAAATTAAAAGCGATGAATAGAGGGCTCCAACATTCTGAAATCAAGATTTTTTTTTAAATGTAGAGTAAGTAATTGCTCCAAAAATTTTTGTTTTGCTTTGTCTCTTGTAATCTTTGAGAATTTTCAAACCTTTAGATTTGACGAGACCAAGAGCATCAAATCTTAATGAAACATCATATGACCTTTCAAAAGTGGAAGAAAAAATCGGGTACATTCACATTTGACTTTGAGTTTAAAACCAACACTTTCCCTAATTTCTTAGTAATGAAAACTAAACACAAAGTCAGTTATTTGCATGGCTGTATTTGCACACACTGAACAAATACTACTGGGCATAAAATCAATTTTTCTTCTCAAGTCGTAAGTACAGCACATCTGACCGCTGCCTGTCTGTATGGACCTCACACAGAAATACTTGTACATCTTTGTGATCATTGAAAGTAACCACAGATTTAGGAAATATTTGGCTCACATTGAGCTCAGTGGCTTGTTCTTCTCTGCATAATGTCACTGCTTCAGAGAAGAATGGAAGGAAAGTGCCCCCAACGCCGGGCAGCACCCAGCCAGGGACAAACCTGGGGAAGCTCAGTTTGACTCCAGACAGACTGAGGAGATGACTACTCTGGTTATCTTTATTTCTTTGAAGGGATAACAGCACACCCAGAAGCCCTCTGCATCCTGCATCATTAAGTGACCTCAGAGAACATTTGCAAGTCTACTAGAAGCCTCTGAAAAGGATGTCAAAGAAATCCCAAGGTCAAAGAGCTGTCAAGCTTGGGGTCTGGACTGGACATTACTATGAGAAAGGCTAAAATTCCCTCAACATAGGAAGGCTAAGTGCTTCTAGGAGCCAAAAGAATAACTAAAAGCAGGAAAAAACCCCATGTGTTTGTGGAATTCTGGCCCATTCTGTGCAGAGATTTTTTAGAACTGTAATTTAGACCTTATTACATTTTTATAGTTTTTTCTTTGAAATGTAACTCTATGGAACATACCTAAGAAACTCAACACTGGAGAGAAGAACTCAAGTACTCAGCCTTGCTCCCATTGACTTCTCGTGTTGTGCTTTCCACTGAAGGACCAAAGCTCTGCCCTCGGCCCAGAAAGCGCAGCCCCGACGGCACGGTGATCCTGCGAGGCACTCGGTATCTCCAGTCCTTGGAGACATCAACTATCGCTTGCAAAGCTGTGGAGAAAAACAAAAAGACCTGTAGCTGCAATAGGTTAACAAGTCAACCCTTTCCGAAAGAGCAAACCTCTTCCCGTTCTTGCTAAGACGTGCTTCACACCTCGAAGAGTTTCCTTGCGCTATTTCCCTTGCTCTCTTGCTTTGTTCCCTCCCTGGCTGTTTGGCTGTGTGACACTAGATGGAGCTGCGGACTTGCTGAAGGCACCAGGCTCCATCTCTGCTCCTGCCCGTAGAGGGCACCCAAGCCCTTCGCAAGTCCGGTCATCCTTTCAACCGGGGACCGAGAAAAGGTAAACCCAGTCCTGTGACACATTAATCAGGGGCTTGGAGAGGTCGGACAGGCAGCAAGGTCGATTCAGCCCCTCGGAATGACGATAGTCTCGGGGAGAAATTTTTTACAGTGGGTCTTGAGCAACCCGGATTTTTGAAAGTAGGCAGAGATGGGGACAGTCAACAGGTGCACAGCAAAGGGTGTGTGAATGTAATGTGTTTGTGATAAGCATGGCTTTGGGATGCTTTCCCAAGCTGAAGAATGCAAGATGGGAAAGCAAAGACAGGATTGCTAAAAGCAGAGCTTTTGAGAAACTACATCTTTGCAGAAGCACAGAAGGCATATGGATCCCCCTCTTTGCTTCCCACCACCGGCATGGCTGGGGGGACAGCCCTGAATTGCCATCCTGATGCCTCTGATAATCCATCCTTTCTCTTTTCTTTGTCACTTTCCAGCAAACTACAGAGCCAGCTCATGCAGTTCTGTGTTCTAATGTTCACCCTCAGCTCCTTCACCTGTGCCCATGGTCTCCAGGAATCCCAGGTACTCTCCCAGCCAAATACTGAGCCATCCCTGACCTGCCCCACTTCAAAAAGAAATGTGTTTACCTGACCATGGCTGCTTATCACTCAGCTCCATTTCTAGTCTTCCTACCATGTAGTTAAGGGAACTTGATAAAAGATGGAGCAGCTTCAACATGGGGACCACAAGGTGATCAAAGTTTCCAGGTACTCTCCTAATAACATCCTGCATGATGATGATAATATACAATTCTACAGCAATGTTTAAAGTTTATTTTCCATCTCCAGAGTAAATTAGACAGATGCACTTTCTCCTTATCTGATGCCAAAAGGACTGTGAAAAGATTTAACGACAGATGACTGTAGTAAGCCATACACTTTGTGTAAGTAGTTACCTAGTATATAAGCTATATAAAATATATGTCTCTATGTGTTTTTATCCAAGTATATACACAAGTTTGTACATATTTACCTTCCATTGAAGATAAACTTTGCCACATTTACTGCCTATTCAGTCTAGAAACAGCAGTCACTAATTAGAGGGAATGTTTGTGGAAGAGAATAAATTGACTCTTTACTGCTCTGTCTATCATGATAATAAAGCTAGGCAAATATGACAGCTGTTGGGGAAGACTTTTGTTTTTTTCTTTTGCAGTATGATTCCAATTTAATTTTAGGAATAATGTGTAGGAATCATCCTTTTGTAGTGTTCAGGACACTTTTTTTCCACTGACTTCATACACAACAGGTCTCTGCTTAATAACATCCAATAGGCCTCAGTTTGAAAAGAGTATATTTGTGAGCAAATTTGACTAGCATGTCCGTTATCTGCTTTGGGTATGATGGCAACATTAAAAATATGACCTTCTTCAAGATTTCTTCCAGCTTTAATGAAGCAAAGCCTGGAAACAGAGGTGATATCTTTCATTAGGATGGCAGACACAACGGGAAAAAGCAAAGGTTTTGAGCACACTCCCTTTTCCTCGAGTCTGAAACAGCAGTAGCAACAATGTTCAACCTAAACAGAGCCTGGGGACAATTGTTCCACATTTAGCTTAGTTGTGCTGATCAGCCTTAACGTAAGCAGAAACAGGCCCTGGAAAAAGGGAGAAATCATGATTCGCTGTGTAAATCTCCAGGCATTTCTTTATTTACTTGCTGGTAAATTCGATGCCTGGAAAGTTTTTTTCCCAAAGTGTGTTCATTTCTTTTTTCTATTTGGAAAAGGTGGAATCATTAATCTTTTTAAATCGACCCAACTTGGGTCTCCAGGCCAGGCCAGCAGGGCTGCTTTGTACCAATCCAACTCCTATTTACCTTTCTGTTACGTGAAGTCCTTTGGACAAGGAAATAATGAGTCATAGAAACAAAGTTCCTGTAGAAAAAGGGAAAAGAAAAAAAAAAGAAAAAGAAAAGAGGGAGATGTAATTTAGCAGGGGCTCTAACAAGCTACCAGGCTGGTTTACAGTCTTTAAGGTCTCTACCACCCCAGTGCATCGTTAAAAAGTTGCATGTGTTGCTGAAGGAACCTCAGCAGTACAACCAAAATCGGGTATTTTGTGCCTTTCCTGAAGTACCGAAGCCTGATAGTTCCTCAAAGGGATTGTGGCATGAGAGACCCAAGAAACAGGGTGGGGGAAATTCAGAAGACCAGGTTTTTGTATTCGTGTTGCTCCTGGAGAATAAGAAAGGTGCTTCTGAGGCGACGTAGCAAGGGCTACTGAAGTGTGTTGTCTCCCTGCAGTAGGGCTGGTCCTGTGCCTCCAGCTTCTGCCCTTCTGGGGCCAAGCAGATAGCATAGCCTTAGGTTTTATTTTCATGTGCATGTGTGTATAAGGATGTTGTTTGTCTTCGGGAAACTTCACCTATGCCTTTTACGTAATAAGGTTGGCTAATATTTGGAGACTGTTTGATCTTCCTTCAACATCAGGGAACTTTTTTCCACAGCGAGCAGGTTTTTTTCTTGCAACTGAACATTAAACAGCAAAGTTCAGCTCTGACCAGTAAGTCCAACTGTGAGGTCATGCTATCAAGTTAATCAGAGGGACGATTTAACAAGCTTACACACGATATGCTCAAAACACAAGGATGCTAGAGACTTTGGAGAGCAGAGTCCATCAAAGAAGTTATACATCAGGGAATGTCTTGGTTTGTTATAACTTTCTGTATATTTCTGCCCTGAGTGCTGTGTGAACTGACTCTCTCTTTTAAACCTTCTGTCTGATTGCTTTGAATACCTTTTTTATACCTGCTTGCTGGTGAAGTAGGAAAATATCTTGTTTTAAGAGTCTCTCCTTATATTAAAAAGTCATTTATGCTTTATTCTAGGATGACCACTGATGGCAGAAGGAGTGGAATTAAGGCCCTAATTACAAGAATCCCATGCTGTGGCAGGCACTGATTTTGCTTCCAAGCAAGTCTCTCAGAGGTCATTTAGGTTTTCAGTTAGCCTGCTGGTGAGTAAAGGCAGGTAGGCACAAGAAGGGACCAAGACAGAGATCAGGATGATGAGCTAAATCCATAAACTAGCACAGTTGATTAAAACAAGGCCTCTGAGGCCTTGGTTTGGTTTTTTTTTTAATTTTGTAGAACTTGCTATGAAATGTTTCTATCCTGCTATTATTATTTTTATAAATTTTTTTAAGTGCAAGCAATTTTGCGATCTTGCTGATTTTTTTCCCTTCACATCTGCCCTGTGTTTTCAGGAAGTTGATATTTTTATGGAGATGTAACATTTTCTACTGTATATGTTAACATAGAAGGAAAAAACCCCTTCTGTCAACAGAACACCATCACAGCTACAGCATTACACTGCAAAAATGGATTGTCACAGTATATTACCTTTCTTAGTGAGGTCCCCTTCAAGGCATTGCCTATATGTTGCCAGACCTTAAGTTCCCACTGACACTGAAAGGATAGTCCCGAGTCCAGATTTGTCTTCCACATCTTCATTTTTCACTGAACTGAACTGAACTGAAGCCAAAGAAACTTAAATCTATCCAACCAGCCCATAATTGGGGATTACATTTTTTTTTCCAAAACAAGCCTATATATTTTTGGATTTTGAGTAGTAGAATGGAAAAGCAGAATTAATGTATATGACAACCCTTACTGACAGGCATGGGGCTTCATCTTCTCCTTAACCCCAGGCAGTGTATTTGTCTTTCTCAGTGCTTTGATGCTACTTTCATATGTGTTGTCTCTGTTGTTGACAGTTGCTGTATCTCGAGCCTAACGCAATTCAGATGTTAGCAGGTCTTGAGTCCATCATGTGAAGTGACCATCAAGCAGCTGTTTGCTGCTGTTCCAAAACTGGACTGGAATTCTTTCAGTCCTGGAAAGTGACAGTCGAAGAAAGACAGAAAGCTACAGCAGATTTGTTATTAAAATAACACAGATACTTCCCACACAGTAAAACTGGTCAGGGGTGGGGGGAATCAAGCCTAATCGATGTCTTTTTTTTTTTTTTTAATTATTTTTGGAAGATTTTGATCTGTTTACGTGTAGACAAATAGACATTTTCCATCCCAAAATCGCCAGGGATATACGTCATCCTCTCACAGGAATGGAATGAATGAGGAATATTGAAGGACATATTTCAGCTCTTTGTTTTACACAATAATAACAGCAGTTTTGTAGCAAGAATAATATCTGGATGCAAGGTCTTTAGGGAAAAGCAGTAGTATTTATTATCCTAACTGTAATGAAGGTAGATCAAGCTTGTCCATTTTTTCCAGCTGTATCAGCTGCAGATACTGAAAGCTGGAAGGAATCTTGTCTGATTCTTGTGTCCTTCTTCCTATGTACTGGAAACAGACTACTGTGTTAAATGAACTCTTGGTCTGAACATTTATGTTCTTATGATCCTCCTTGCACTTTTTGTTTTATATATGCACGTCCGTGAAAGCATGCATATGTCTAAGATAACCAGTTAGACCAGTGTGTTTCCAATAAACTGCAATTCTACCATGTGGTAAACACAATTGCATATCTCTATTTTGAAAACGAGGTGTTGAGATCCTTCTCGTTGCTATGTCAAATCCAAACAGAGGTGTCTGGGGAAGATTGATGCAGCAGTCATTCTGTCTTTGCTGGAGGATGGTGAGGTCCATCTCTATCAAATCTATTTAACCACTTGGGAGTACTAATTTCTTTTTGCACTAGTCCAGACAGCACAATTTCTCCAGCCAAGCCCACTAACTCAACACACCAGAACTGAATGTATCTTGTGACTGCTTGGTAGCCATCATGGAGGGATTTTCCTGGCTATCCCCAAAGCCTCAAAGACAGGCTTCCAACAGCTCAGGTTGAGTATGAAATTTGAAGTACCTTAGGAGGAAGTCAGAAGGTCCCAAGCCCCATCACCTGTTCATGAGATAAAGGCAGAATTTATTGTTTAAATGTGAGCACTCAACCCTCATTTTGAAGACAAAGTCGAATAAGAACATTTTGGGCTGAAAAAGACTTTCAGCAGATTCATTAGAGTCCTCATGCTGTGTGCCTGCATAGAAATGCACAGTGGGGATTTTGCTGGCTACCCCCAAATTTGCAGAGATAGATGTATTTCAGCTAAGCCTGAGTGCCAAAGGGCACATGTAGGAGAAAATTACAAGATCCTTTAGAAAGTAGAGGCTGTTTTTTCTGGCTTACAACTTCTAATAACTAAATATTCCTCTCTTGTTACTATTGCATTGATAATAAATAGCCTACACTGTTTCTGTTTTGTACAATGCTGTTCTCTTAAACGTCTGTTGCTTTATAAGCACACAAAAGTCTACTGAAGATTTTTCTGTTGCCATCCCCATGAGTTAAAAAAACATTAGAACTACTGATAATGGCTATGTCCTTTTGGTTTACAGTCATTCAGATAGTTTCTGCTACTGTGTCTTTTTGCTTTACAGCATCCCGTCTGGTGACCCAGATCAGCTGGCTTTCTCCCGGGCTTATCTCGCTTCTGCCTCACTTGCCTAAAATATCCGGTTCTGCTCAAGGCAATGTCTCTTCTTCCAAATGTGAAGAGTAGACTTTTGCTGAGGGCTGCAGTAACTTTCTAGGACTAGCCACATTTCTTTTTTTCCCCAGTTAAAATCCAGCAACCCTTTTCAGAATAATCCCTTCTACCTAACCAGGGGAAGTAACAAATGAGGAATAACCATCAGGGAAGCAACTGGTGCAAGAAGACTCTACACTCGTGCACCACTTCGCTTATATTCAGCTCTGGTGTAAAACAAATGCACGGATCTGTCTCAGCTGGGTCACTGGCTGAATCTATTCTAAAAGCTAAATGCCTCCCTCAAGATCAAACACACCAGCATGAAAAAAATCTGTTAATGGCCTGTTAATAATTTGTTAACCTACTAGCACTGTAAGAGGATGCCCATGGGACTCTGAATCCTTGGGCTAATCTGATGGATTAGCGCAGCCAGCCTTCTAGCACAAGCTGCCTGGGAGCTGTCAGAGACACACAAGAAAAGAAGCAACATGGTCAACTTTTGACTACATATAGAGCCTTATGGCCTCTGAGACAAAATCAACAAGGAATCCTGTAAAGCCAATAAAGGGGGAAATAAAGGTTTACCAGAACTGGTTGAGGCTCCTTGCAGTACGTTAGTGCAGGAAAAGTGTTTGGCACTAATGTCCACAGTGCTTTAGAATATAAATAATGATATTAAGGAACAATTAGGCCGGATAGTTTGTGCCTGTCTCCTAGTGAGACTGAGCGTGGGACAGTAACAATTTACACCCGACCATTGCAGTGTGGACATTCTCTCTTTAATTCAGTAGACGGCTTCAAAAGAAGCAGCCTTAAGCAGATATCCACTACTTCATTACATGCTGAAGTTCAGCCCCCCTCATCCATCTTCGGTATTTAGATCCTAGCCTGCTCCTGCTGTGTGCTGCCATTAATGTTTCTCTAACCCCACCATTCTTCTTGCCACCTACTGGCCATCCACTTGCAGATGCTAATGGGAGTTTTGGCTACGCGGGAAGAGAGGGGCTGATTTATCAGGTCATTAGGCTTCTCCTAGTGAAGTTCCCTCAGCTACAGGATCTGCTCTATTTAGTGAATTGTCTCCAGGGTTTTGGTCATACTGGTTTAAGGCACTCAATATTTTAGGGAGAGGAGGCTCATGCTGAGCTAAGACACAGCTCTAATTATGGCTATCGACACACAAAATCTTTCCTGAGGGTTTTATGGTGGGCAGGAGAGGAGGACCCGTCAGCTACATATTGTCATAATCATGAGTTCCTTAACTAGCTCATTTAGCCGATGAAGTGGTCTTTGCTGTCCAGGGGACCTTAATAACATTTAATATCTCCTCTTTTTTTTTTTTTTTTCATTAACTTGCTCCATTTCCAGCTCTTTATGATATTTTTCCCCTTAGTAACAAGTTGTATTCGCATCTCTGACCCAGGAAGCTTCCACTTGCAGCTCTCCTTTCTGATCTCAAAATTTTATATTCTGCCCTAGCCAGAGGTTGAGCTAGTTTCCTTCCAGATGTGGACATGGGTCATAGCTGCTTAGCACATTGCAGACACAGTAATGAATTAATTATTGTAGTTTCCCCTTTACTTCTTGAAGAATACTCTAAAGATATGGAGTGTTTGTTTGCAGGAAAATATTTGTTACAGTCAGGCTTTTCTGTATTAGGTTTTTTGGTTTGTTTTTTTTTTTTTTTACCCTACCTGGAGTATCTGCTATTATGAATACTGAATATGAGGGCAAAACCCCGTATGAGTCTCAGGAAGATCACTAAGGATACAGAGGACACTGACCTTGGCCAGGTTAGAGTAAGAGGAACCAGTCTATGGCTTTGACTTAACTTTGACATCCTTCTTAAAGGACTTTTCTTGGTCCAGGTACCTGGTAAGTTCCCAGCACGATGTTAAGTTACCTTATCCAAGGTTTTTGTCCTCTTGGAGAAGAGCACTTACTTTTCTGTAATAAAAATGGTAGTAACTTCAGGACTTAAATGTTAATAATGAAAGCTACTCCAGATTAAGTGTTCAAGCCAGTGTCGTAGGGCACACAGAAGAAAGAACAAGCGATGTGCTATTTTCAGCAAATTGTGTTGTCCTGTCAGCTTCTGTAGAGAAAAACAAGCCTGAAGCAGACTTTTCTGAAGCTGAGACCAATTAATAAGGGATATGAATCTAGCATTAAACTCAGTGGAATGATAGGCACATTTCCTTGCCCATTGGCACATTAAATAACTTTCCTTGCACTCTAATTTGGCCCCTAAGTGAGGGCCTTACTTAGCTTGCTAGTCTTTGTGGCTTGCCTCTAAAACAGTTCCTCTGAATTTTATTTATTTTGTTCCTTTATTTCTTCTGGGATATTTTTTATTATTTTTTATTTATCTAATTTTATTTTACACTTCCATTTCCTCCGCTGAAATGGTGACCTTCTTGGGAAAAGGCCACAAGTCTGCGTTAAGCATTTTTTTTTGTTTGTTTCTGATTTGTTGTCCCTTTAATTAGTGAATTTGAGCTAGTTTGCAATATGCTTGACTTCTTGTGCAGCCTTTAGAAATAGTTTAAGGTTTTCACAGATATGTGACTGCAGGTTGAAAACCAGTGTTGCAGGTACTTATAGCTTGATGGACTGTTTAATTTCACTGGATGCAAATGTTAACAGAAAATCCACTAATTATCAATTAATATGGCAATAGGATTAAGCACCACTATTCTGTGATAATGTCCCAGCAGACTGCTTTCGCCCTTGTCCAAACGCAAACAAGATGCAAGCAATTTCTGAGCAAGATTAAGAGCAGAGTTCTTTATCTGTGGCATGATGCATGGAAGGATGGGGAAAGAAGATGAAAAGACTCCAGTGGGGTGATGTATAATGTGCTTAAGAACCCATAATAAGATGTGCTTACTCCTTCTTTGCCCTTGTCCAGTGGTTTCCACTTCAGGAAGTCAAAGTAGGTATTCCCTATGTTTCATTAATGGCAAAATTTACAGGATTTTAACATTTTTGTAATCAGTCATTTAAATTTTTTTTTGTTTAGAAACATTGATCTGTCTTGGGTGATATCACGAGAGTGCAGAAAATGGATAATGACAATGCCAATCTTTATCTGCTGACCTGCACAGAATCATATTTCAAATCTTACACTTATATATTTAAAAAGACAAGGTAATTTTACAAAACCTGAAGTGTTTAGGTGCCTAAGCACTCTGGGAATCAATGGAAGCCAAACATTAGGTGTGTATGTAAGTCTGAGATCTACCTAATCATGACCTCACTACATGTTATGTGCATAATTAGGCACATAAATGCTTTTGAAAATCTAGTTTTCAGTGACCGACTTTAAAATCACATCATCAATGAACAGAAAAGATGGAAAACATTTTAAGAAGTCATAGTGGCAACATCTTATAGCTGTGGTGTTCTACAGAGAGAAGCAGTAGAAGGTTTGTAGGCAGAGGGTTTACTTTAGGTAGCAGTAAAATTTTATTTNNGGATAATATAATAAGGAAAAATAGAGAAGCTCTTCAAGACTTCAGTAGGTTTTGCTCTATTAAAAAATATTAGCTTTATCAACAAACTTTTCTTTCATTAGAAGTCATTATTTCTGCCTTTTTGCCTTAATCATGAAAAGATTATTCTTCTCTCTTCTTCTCTTCTCTTCTCTTCTCTTCTCTTCTCTTCTCTTCTCTTCTCTTCTCTTCTCTTCTCTTCTCTTCATTGTCCAATGTGAAACTGTGTTATGCCGTCAAAGAAAGACTGGAAGAGGACATCTTCTGCATGGTTACAGGTGTGAAAACATTTTAAACACCAGCTTAGGAACTGGGGCACAGGGGTTAATTTTTTTCCTCACACTGATGGGCTCTGTCCCAGAAGACCTAACTTGAGTCTCCATGTGCTCAGGAATTTTGCATAGGGCCTCTCCACTCCAACTGAATGCAAGCAGGAAGGAGTACAAGGGTTTTGCAGCAAGAA
>WEKW01006945.1:36550-71247 GCA_013389905.1 Sula dactylatra
TCTAAATTTGATTCAAGTTCCCAAGTCTCATTGTTTTCATTAGATTTAGAAATATTTATTAAACATATTCTTTCTTGTATGGGTGAAGGCACAAAGATGGGATTTAAACCAAGCATAGTAAGGCTGTCAGAAAAGTCGGCCTGAAAGGTAAGATAAGAGAAAAAAGAAACCTCACTTGTGTGAAAGAATCTGTGGTAAGAGTAATTAATATGCCTTTTGATTTGTTTGCCTCTAAGCAGCCGTCAGAATCTGCTAGACAATTATATTCCTTCCCGCTGGTGATTTATATCTGGTCAGACATCCCTAATTAGTGCTTCCTGGAAAACACCAGCCTTGTGCATATAGAGTTTTCCTGCCCCTGTCAGAATGAACAGAGCAAAAACCTGAACATCTCTGCAAGGCAGCTACTGCAGCCCCTGACTGATGCAAATCAAAACCAACAGGATTGATTGTGCTCCCAGACATAACTGTAAAGATCAAAGGACCTTTCGGAAGCTTGTGCTGCCTGCCTTGAATAAATCCAGTACTGCCGTTCTGGCTGCATTCACAGGGGAAAATTACGCTATCTTATGCGAGGAAAGGTTTGGATGGAGATGTATTAGCTTTTTATCAGACCATCTGAGACAGCTGGAGAGTACAGGCAGGTGTTTGACACTCTTGCCTTTCTCTGGGTCTGAGAAGCAGCAAACTTCAAATTAAGAGTAATTGCTCTGAGTTTAAAACAAGTAGGTTGGTCAATGGGACATTTTGAAAGGATAGAGTGTTTGATATCTGAAGGGCAGAGGGATGTCACCCAAGGGAGACATAGAGACAGCTAAATAATTGCCATCTGCATAAAAGCATCACCGTGCACTTTCTTCTACGTAAGGTAGGAAAGCCACTTCCATAGAGGGTTCAGTCCTGAAATAAATCAAGTAGAATCTAAATCGTTTGTGGTCATGTGGATGATACCTATGATTAATTTCAAGGATGTGATCCATGAGGACTACTAATGTGCTTTAGCCCTTTGAAAAACTTTAGAACCATGGGACAGCTCCAAAATAGGACCTGAGCAGCAGACGGGTGCCTAGGTTTAAAACTGCCACCCTGAAAACATCTGCACATCTGCCACTTAACCTTCATCTACTTTTTAATGCAGAAATGCCTCAGGCAACTACATTTAGGGGCTATCTGCTTCTGAGCTTCTCAGTCTTGACACTGCTAAGGAGAACAGTGCCTGTCTTATACCTCCCTTTTCCTCCTGACAGGCTTCATCTGATGAGTACTTGCTGGAAACACGTCAGACACTTCCTGGATTATCTGCCAAGTGAAATGGTGTCTCAGTTTCACATTCTTCTAAAACAGGGCTATAACTACACATATGTCCCTTTTTCTCCCCTCGATATGAAAGAGTTCATGGGGCATGGGGTGGCTGGTTCCCTACTGTGCCTTGGTGGATCTGCTCTTCCATCTCCATGGCAAATACTGCAGCCATGAGGACATGAGCTGAAAAAGCTTGTGTTGTTTTACTATGCAAATCCCTTTCACATTTCTCTGTAGTACCAAGGACACTAGTGTATTGATGTGTAGCTCTGCTATCCTATGCAAACCTGGATTGTAGCTTTCAAAGTGCCTTAATATAAGCCACAAGTTTCAGCCCTGAAATACTTTGGTCCTGTAACTTGTAGTTCCTCTACTTTTTACTTTAAGGGACACCCCTGCTTGGCCATGAGACTAAATCCTAAATAAGAAATTTGTTTCTTCTTTTGATAACCTTTTTGACTCTGTATGTCTTTCAAGGCACTTTCCCTGTTTGCCTAAAATAATTTTCTCCCTAAACAATGGAGCCAATGAAACAATGGAGCTAATTATCATGAATCTCTCTCTTAACCCTAACTATCTACAGCTGCAATAATGCCTACTTCTCCTCGCTGCAATCCTGTATCCATACCTCCCAGCCTCTACTTGCTAAATATTAGGGAAGCACGACCTGTATGATGGTAAATTCCAAGTTACATATGTATTGATTTGATTGCTAGCACTTGCAAATTGGTTGATTAGATCAAATGAAATAAAAACAGCAGATCTCGCAGGGAGGTTATTTTTTATTGTTTTTTTTCCCCCCTTGTACTATAAGGGGTGAGTTTGAGTCTTTGTTCTCTACTCAGATTTTATTCTTATCTCTAAGACTAGCATAAGGTAAGATTTATGAGTGTTCCCTAGGTGGATTTAGTGTTGTCTGAGAAGTGGTAGCATATTGTCACAGGTTTCTGAGTGTGGGTTGTGATAATTCTTGGTCTAAAAGATGTACTCTGACCTCTATATCTTCTATGTAACTTAAACTGTATATTGTCCTTTTGGATGTTTGTTGAGGTGGGTAGAAGCTGATGTGGTCTAAAAGAGTGTTTGGGAAAGGTGTTACTTGTTTCCATTACAAGTTCTGAGGGTTTAACTAGGAATCTGGGGGTTTCAGTCTAGCTTATAAACCAAGGCTCTTAAATACAGCTGGTACAAATATTAGCATTACTACAGTACAGTTATTATTATTTTTTTCTTCTGGAAGTTGACAGAAATATTTACATATTGTTGGATTTTTTTGCACTGTAAGTGAAAATCCTGACTGTCACAGGTGAGGCTCTGTTGGTGAAGATGAATTCAATGAACTTGACAGTATGAAAGACTCAGAAATCTGAGTGCAGTTCTTATTCTTGAAGGACTTGGTTTATTGCTATCACTACGACATTCCCTTCTCCCTCCACTAGAGCTAACAGCCTCAAGAGTTTCTTATGTTACTACACCCCCACAGGTGTCAAACACTTTTCCTTTTGAAGCAACTAGTTAGCACAGTTAAATTGCACGTATCTCAGCATCTGTTAGGCTTGAAGTATGTTAGCTGTGTTTCAGATCCACTTTGCTTTGCAAACAGTAAGGAAACATAAGTTGTCAGACCTCCAGGCCTGCCTTTATTTTAACAGGATTTAGCTGCTTCTTTCATGAACTTTTTAATGTTAAAAAGCTGAGGTTGCATGTCCTCTTTCTATTCTGTTTTGTCTTTTATTTTAATATTGCTACTGATATTGGCATTTATCCAAGTAATCTAAACTCAGTTTGATCTTGCTAGATTGTTTTTTCTGTTTACTGGGAGTAACACTAGGAAAATACTTGTATAGTTTAAATGGATTTGTAGGGACATGTTGGAATATCCATACAACCTTTATATAGTTTATCAACTTTGTCAGTTCTTTTTATTTAATTTGATAATTACATGACCCTGGTATTGGGAGATCTGAGCATTTCAGTCTTTTTTTTTGTCTTGACAGCTCACTTAAGAGATAGAGACATGATATAGTCTCTTCCTTACAGTTGGCTGAAACCCATAAGATAAAGCCCAGACTTATTAATTTCTTTTAAGTAATATTCAGTCTACTGTGTTTCTCTGACTCAGCTATTCACTCATTTAAGGATCATAGTCCAATCAAGAAGCAGATTCTTGAAGGTATGTGGACTTGCAAAAAGATACAGTAGTGGAATATTTACATAGAATTTATTACAAATAAGGTTCTGAATCCTGTTTAAAAAATAAAAAAAAGTCAAGTGTATTTGGGAAATGGGATTTAAGCATTGTGATTACTCAGGTCTTATAATACTGCATGAAGAAGCACGGTATATTCTTTTAAGAACCGGGTCCCAAGTGGCTTGCAGAGAATAATGTTGGCAATTCCATTAAAAGTAACTGAATCTGGACTTTAAGACTAACCAGTGTCCCAGTCTCTACTCACATGCACTTATTAAATTGCCTTGGGTGATGAACTTTAGACACTGCACCAACATGGTACAACTGTCTCATTTCAAAAAAAGGGAACATAGAGAAACATATCAAGCTCTCCTCGTTCCCAGCTCATATCACCAGGAAGAGTTCTCCTGCTCACAGCTACTTGCTTCCTTCTTTAGAAAGTTGCATGGGCTGGAGAAATATTCACTCCTGTCTTTGTGCCTCCAGGTCTGGGTTCTCATGCAAAGAAGTGATGCAGTTTGGGAACGCAGGCTACTCCCAGTCATTTTTGCTCTTCAACTTGTAGGTTTTCAACCCACCCCACCCCACCCCCCCAGAAGGCAAGAGCCATTCTCTTCCATGGGAGTCTTGTTGGTAAGTTGGTACCACAGGCTTTTGAAGACCATTACCCTCCTTTGCAACTGGTGTGACCGTGGGGACAGGAAAACAAGAGTATTCCTCAAAAAAATCCAGTAATTAAGTCGAGCTTTTGTTGAACTTAATGTTATGTCAGGGTCAAGGAAAAGGTAGCTTTTGCTCCAAGAGTTTGTCTCACTTATTCATTTAGAATCTAGGTTTCTGTTCTAAGCTGGTTATTGTGGCTCCCTCCAGTTCTGATGAACTCCAGAGGGTGACCAATCCCCGGTAAGAAGGCTTAAAAAAGTTGATTCTGGAGAACTGGTTTAACATTAATCTTTTAGGTGACATCCAAAATCCTAATTAAAGTGATACAAATATTGTACAGAGACATCCGCAGTAATTAAAACAGTCCATACTGGTAGTGGTGTAGAGGTTTTTATCTCAACTTCTGCTGAAACTTCACTTTTTGTTCCATAAAAATTATGCTAAGTTATCAAAACATCAGGAATATGGTGATTGGATGCCCTCTCCTGAATAAACAAACTATTTAAATAAAATATGACTTGTTCTCCTAAGCTGTGTAATTTTGTAGAAAGCAGCAATGAAGAGAGCGAGAAACATGACTCAGAAGAAAGCCTTCATTGCTATTTCTATTTTGAGGTGAGGATATCAAACCCTCCTCTCTGTGCTGTGTTACACCCATGTGCAACCATGGCTGCTCAGTCCGTTGATGAAACAAGATCAGGGTTTAACAGCTACACCTGACTGTCTCACTGAAACAGTAGTTATTTACTATTTAAACCTGTTTATTGTTGACTTGGCTGGGGTCAGTGCACAGTCTACAATCTTGCCTCAACTAGCATCTTTAGGCTGCAAACTTCTGCTGTAAGAAGCACTTCTTACTGCAAGTTTGCAGTACTAGCATAGTGGGGTTCAAATCAAATTTAGATGCCTCCTGCAAATCACCATCATTGTGGGGTTAATGGTGGAGGTTTGATTGGATCTTTTATTCCTGATCAGAAACTTTGTTTTCTACACGTTACTTTTTTCACTGTGTAACAAAAAGTACTTAAACCCAACCTTATAATTTTGAGAAAATTGAGACTATGCAGCTGCTGGAGCTGACAGTGTCTGACAAATACTTTTCCTTTGGGGTTATGTCAATTATGTTGTTACAGAACATGCTGAGCCTGGATCCATCCTGTCTTTTTTTTTTTTTTTGACATGTCACTAGGAGTTGTCATTTGCAATGATGGATGAAATGGTTACATTCAGGCAGCACTTTCTTTAGAAAGTTCTCTTTTCTGGAGAAAGATTATTGTTTAATTGCAGGTTGGAACCATTGTAGCTTTTTGCATTAAGCAATCTGGTAATTTATAAACATGTCTCTGAACATCTATGACTGTTCGGGTAGCTGCACTAAATAAAGATTCAAAAAGCTGCAGTGTCCTTTTGTCATCCTGAAACTATTTAGAAGCTCTTTTGGTTTTTTGCTTTGTTTCTCTTCCCCCTTCCCTCCCCCTCATCCAGCTTTTGTAATTTCCAGTCCAGATTTTTGTAAGTGATAGTGTTCTGAGATAAGCACACAGAGCTTGATCCAATGCCTTACAATTTAATTGAGCTTCCTTTGTTTTTTTGAGTGTAGGATCAGAAACACCCAATAGTTTTTAAATCAGATGCCACAATTTCTGTAGCAAACTATCCAGGACCAGGGTACAGCCCAAGCACTGGCAGGTTTGTTGAATGATTATGGCTTCTGCGTGGTTTTGGCCATGCATCCGAAACAACTCCTAGCTTTGTTCACGTTAATTAGCACAAGCCATTGGTTGTTTTCAAGAAGCAGTTTGGATGAGTCCATGTGCCCTGAGGGGAGGGAAAGGATTTAGCTGAATGGCTGTGAGCCATGTGGTGCCAGCATGTCAAAGGAGAACAGTCCTTGCCCCATTTCAGAGAGAGTACAGATGGAGCCTGAGAGTCTAAAATACTGTACACAGTCTCAACAGATCTCACAAACGATAAATTCTAGGACTTGAGGTATTTTAGGCGCAGGATTCCTTTCTTCTGCCTTTAGGCTATCACAGATATCTCTGACAAGGCTGGTCATGTTGACTTCATAGTCAATGGAGAGAAATGGGCACTTTAAGGCCATGCTTTGCTTGACCTATTTCAGATTTCTACACTAAAATGAGAGAAACCACACATGCAAAGCTTTATATCTCAGACATGAGGGTTGGAAGGGGCCCACCAGAGAGGCTGTACTGGTGTGTCTAACTCCCTACCGAGGATCTGTAGTTGGTTGGATGGAAAACTGCACCCAAAAAAGTTTGCTTCTGGACACTATTTGGGAAGTTAGTGGGATGACTTTCCCTGAAGTTGCCTTCTTTTTGGAATTGAAGCCATAGACTTTTAGGAAGGTGTTTCATTAAAGGTAACAGGTTAGCTGCTTCATTCAAAAAAAATCCCTTATTTTGGATTTTAAAAAACTAAGGACACCTACCTTTGGTAAAAGGAGTCTCTGAGACTGCACATTTTATTTAGAGACAGGCTTAAATATATTATTATTTCTGGATGTCTAATATCATTGTTATAAAACATATACAACACTACCTGAGACCACTGGAATGAAGGCAATTCATCAACAAATCCCATGAAAAGAAAAGAAAAATTATTGCAAAATATATTGTTAAAGGATTCAAACTTACACTGCAGTTACTAGTCATCTCCACAAGTAAGAGGAATAATGCAATTACCTATAAGCTGTGCCCTTTTCAGATGTTCAACACCTGTTCAAAATTTCTTTAGGTTGCTCCTTTGAAAATTCCCATTAAGTGCCAAAACATTGAATCTAAAATCTAATGTTGTATTAATCAATTTCTTGGCATCTTTTTTCTAACCACAATGTATGGGAGTTCTGCAGCTTCTCATGACGCTTCTCATCGTACTATTTTTTGTCTCTATTTTACCTCTTCTGTTTGCCTTTTCACTTACTTTGTGACTACATAATGGCATTTAACCCTCCTTGAAACATTAAAGGTGTAAAAGAATAGCTCAGCTTTAATTTTGGTTTGGTAACATTACACTGGTCCCTGATGTAAACAAATGTCAAGGTCATTTTGTATGTAGAACATTTTGCTCCTTGGTCCAAGGGAAAAAAAAAAAAAAAAATGTAGTTCTGCTTACAGTTAATATTTGGAATGGTGCAGCATGGCAAATCTGTGAGAAAACTCAATCTTGTATTCATTTCAAATTCAGTCAATCAGACAAAAAGCCAGATGCTTCTAAAAAGCAAAACTTGTGCACCCTGTTTCTGTAGAGATTGGAACTTCTATTCTTAAAGAAACACTCCAGGACTTCTAAGGATTTTCACATCAATTTTTCTCAGCTTACAGTACTTCGTATCCTGTGACACTTGACATATTAACAACACTGTAAGCCTGAGTCACTTTTTTCCTTCTATTTTTATGCCACCTTCTTCATCAGGAAAGCCTTTTAACACAAAGACCACTTCAGTTCCTCTATGCCACCAAAACAAGAATATCAGCTTCATAGTAAATGCACCCAAGAGTTTCGAAGATCTCCATCCCATTGCATATCCCACTGTAGATCAGGATAAATGATTGGGAAGGTTTAATTAAGGCACAGAAACATGTGTCTTTAATCATATATGCATATACATTTCTGATCTCTGGGGGCACTCATAAAGGCAAGATATTCCGGGCGGATTATTTACTAAAACTTGTAAGTAGTGATGCATACAGTCTTCTGCTGCTCTTGTATGGGCATCTGTTGGAGTTCTGAAACACAAGCTATCATTGCAAAGAAGGAATAAGAAGAAAAGCGTTTCTTCTTACAGTAGATTTTTCTATAAAGGTAGGGCCAAGCAATATCTAAGCAGGAAGCATGCTGTCCAACACAGATGGTTCACAACTCTTCTTGGTAATCAGTCAGTGAGGACTGCATGTGGTATCTTAGCTTGGCTGAAATGGTGTCCATTTAAACACTGTCTCAAAGCTGGGACAGCTGAGAGTAATGGCTGGCTGTTGAGAGTGATTGCCACTCCATTCACCCTGATACATATCCTGGCAATGGCAGTCACCTCATTTTGCCTTCCCATAAGCAAAGCTGGTAATGGGGTCCTGAGTATTTTACTGACACTGTCTACTCTTAGGCAACAATCTGCTTTGCCTTCTGGACTTTGGTGCTTTGTTGCTATGCCCAAGCTAGTGAGACTTCACGATCAAGGGACTTTATTAAACTGCTATTGGGCTATGATGTTGTAGCTTTCCAGCTTCCAGAACAGAGCTGGTTCATGTCTGACCAGCTCAGAAGTGTAAGCAGAGGAGCTCACATACCTCTGCTGCTGCCTGTTAAGGTCTATCCAAAGTCTAGCTTGGGGACATTTTGCTACTTAGAAAGAAAGTGCAAGTACAGCTCAAAACAATAAAGCTTAAACAAGATATCTGACACAGTTGACAACCTGATTAACATAAAGATAGAATTTGAAAATTAAGCTAGTAACAAAGAGGTTTATTCCACTGTCATTTTTATTACAGAGTATGTAAACAGGTATGGCTAGTGCGATAACTGCCACCCATCTGCATTCATAGAAAACTGGCCCCTGTAGAGAAATCATTTTGTGATACCAATTTATCTGACAATCTTCTTTGTAGAGTACAAACCCAAGATTCAAATAATGTAGTCACTATTTTGAGTTAGCAAACTGCGTATGACCTGAATAGGCTAAATGGGCCATTTCAAGAAAAAAACTGTAGGATTGCCTCCAGCATAGATCATGCAGGTGTCCTCAAATGCACTATGAGATCACAAACCTGTGTGGGGAGCTGGCTCATGGTAAACCCCTGTTTGCTTCCCAGGATCAATGTCAGTGTAAATTAATTCCAGGCATGAGTGAGGAAAGCTCTGTGTTTCTCCAAGTTTACCCTAAGTGGAGTCAGAATTAAGGTTCTCACCTCTCCTTGAGACACGTTGCCCTCAGTAAATTGCAGCAAATGTTCATGAACTGCTTAATTACCCCTGGCAACCTTGTTCTTCATGTTCTATGCATTTTAGGACAAGGTAGCTGGAGACTGCAAAGTGTTATATAAATGCCCACCATGTGTAGGTCTAGTCAGGAAAGCTCTTTGATAAAGTAAATTATGAGATTTAAATCTTGTGGTAAGATTCGTATCATTTAGCTTTAGACATCTGCAGTTGATAGCTCAGCTGTCCCCCCTGGGAAACTCACAGTCAGCAGAAAGAAATGAGCACTTCCAGAGTGATTCATCATGCCTCTTTAGATATGTATGATAGTTAAGTGAATTGTGCCAGACTTTACTGATGCTGTTGATTAGATCTTCCATGAAGAGAGCCCAGGGTCAAAAATTAACTTTATATCCACATAGGCATTTGTGTTTAGACAAATGCTTTTACTTTTTAGTTTTTCATATCTATTAAAAAGTAGAACATACCCGTGGGAAGGGAAGATGTTACTGTTTCAGTGTTCATGGTCATGCTTGTTAAACCACCTCTGAATTCAGGGAACACTATTTTAGCTTGTTTCACTCAGAATTTGATTTTAGTTTTGCCTCACAATTGAGTGTTATGATTACGAGGCTGAAGACTATTCTTGAGGGTGAGCTTTTAAAGAGAAAAATTCATCCTGTATCTCAAGCTATCTTTACAAAACATTTTTGGCATGGAAATAGTTCCATATAAGTCTGCATTTAGCAAATAAATGTCTACGAAGGGGATGGGGGGACCCTAGTTGTCTTGCTCAGATATTCTGAGTATATACCTATGCATTAACACTGGTATATATGTGGGCACAATAAGCAAAAAAAAAAAAATCCTGTACTTGATGCATTTAAGATTTTTATTTTACTTCATTCTTGGAAGTGACTCAGATATGGGCTATTAGAGGGCTTGATATTGTTTTATAGTACAAAAATAATTAATGTTTGCAAAGGGTAAATATGCTCATCTGAGCCTATCAGTTTCTGCTACGATATTTGCAGCTTTCTTTTGGTCTATATTGCAACACCTTATTCTAGTTCACCTATGAAAAATACCAATGAAGTCTAAAATGACCGACAGAAACCCACCGTTAGAGCTTGTTGGTATATGTGTAGCTGATATTTGCTCTATAGGAAGCTTAGAGCCAAACCTTTAGTAAGTACAAATCAGCATATCCCCATTTCATTCTTATTTCTCTTTGCAAATTGACATGATGACTGAATCTGGTCTAGTGTTAATCAATTCTTTCCTACAACAGTTACTGCTTAAACCAATGTTTTCTTAGCATCACTGAGGCAACCAGTCTTCATTTATATCTGGAATGTTTGCTTAACAGAAGTTTTTTCACAGTGATATTTTACATATTTAAAGAAATAAATACAGCCCAATGTGGTCTCTTCATCATGTGTTTCATCCACCTAACCTGCCTCAGAAAAATTTGTCACAGGAGATGTGTCTGTGTTTCCTTGGAAAGCCAAATGTGATAGGTGGTAATGCAAGGTGTTTATTCCTTAAGCAGCTTTGAAAATGTTGTGTTCCTGGATCTCGGGCAATAACTGCCCAGTTAACTAACTGAAATCCCAAATTAATTCCTATAAGTAATTTAATCAGTAGCAAGTAGACTTTTTTGATGATCCAAACAAGCCTGATAACTAATAATTCAGTGTTTTAGAACAGAAAGACATGGGCCCAGGGATAGAAGGCATTTGTTATTCCTTATCAAGCTTACAGCCTAATTCTCCTGATCAGAGTAGGATGTGGCAATCCATCTGTTTCCAGTTTCTGCTCTTAAGTGAGTACTAGATATTAGAAACTGAGGAATGACATGTTTCTGAGTAGCTGGAACTAGAAATTTTTCCCCGAAGTTATAATGACAGTAATCTTAAAACATGCATGGCTCCATCTGATACGGCATTTGCTTCATTACTGATATCAAGAATAGAACAGAAGTTTCTGGATACTTGGTCAAAAATTTAATACAACTGCTTATAAAGTGTATCTGTGCTGTAATTGTATGTAATGAGCCTTGATCTATATTGTCACCATGTTTACCAGTCTTATAGGATGAGTCATGATGAATAAGCACAGGGACTGTCACTTCTCACACACTGCATGTGTATGTGTACTAAAACGAAAAAGGCTAGAGTTGTGCATTTACCTCCTCATCTTCATCCCTACAGGCAGCTGACTATAACTGCTGCCACCTTACTGCCAGAGCAAAAAGCAACTAGCATGCCATGAGACAGGGGTCCACATCTCTGCTTAAGCCAATGTGACCACATAATTAACTCTGTCTCCCAGAAGTCCTCCGAGTCTGAGGCAATAATATACCCCATACCTGGGAATCCCCACCGGTGGTCATTTTTCTTAGGAACTGAAGATTTGCTCTATAGCTATTCAATTCACTTGCCCATTTGAGGAAAGTGGCCTGAAAACTCATTAGAGAGGATGTCAGGACTCTTGGCTCTTTTGGCCCTGTGCTTGTAGTGTGTCAAATGCACCATTTCCATTCTGCTGTACGATCAACCTGGAGAGATGAAAGTCCATTAGGGCTAAGCTACCTCCTGATTTCTCCCAGCTGCCCCATGATAGAAACAAACATGGAAATTGCTTCACATTAAAACCAGATTGCTAGAGTCAGTGCTGTCAGGGAAAAGACAGCATCATTTTCTAAACAATGAAACACCCTCACTTATGGGATGTGGGAATGAAGCTGTGGAGCCAATTTAATCCTTGCAGAGCTCCTACTTTATCAGCCTACACACTATTATCCTTTTCACCGCTGGCTAGAGTCTGCATTATAGACTTGTCACTCCAGAAAGGACCTGGAGGGATTATATTAACTCTTGGGCTGCCGCCAGGCTTCCCACTGCAGAACCCCCACTGACCTATCAAAACACAACCAGGTTGGGTTTTCAGCTTTCTTCTGCAGTTGTAAAGGCAGGCTTTGCTGTAACTGAACACATTGTTCTTGTCCAGTGGTTCCAAATGTGACCCTTCTGTTACGAATGCAGCAGCAGGGATTTGATTCCAATTTTAAATCCAGGTTCTAGCCCTCATGCCCTGACCTCAGAAAATTATTTTCTACTTCCTGAACTCACAGTTTAGGATTTTAAAACTTACTGAATGGTAAGAATGTAAGTTGTACAGATCTGTTGGTATTATTTATTTCCATAAGCTTCTCCCACTCCTCTGGCTGTTCCTGTTGGCCATGTCTCACATTACTCCTTGCTCCTACTTACCTCTATTTCATGTCATTTCCTTTTTCTGTTCAACATCTCTTAGGCGGACCCCTCTCTGTGGTTGTTACAGCTACTTAAATTCAGAAACTTTGCTAACTATTAATATTTCAGATAATAGAAAAAGAATTAAACTGTCTCTCAGGTCACAGGAAACTCTTAAACCACTTTTTCCTGTCCTTCTATTTATCTTGCAAAAGGTGTTCATGCAAATCCATCTGGTTTAATTCCATAACTTACAAACTTTGAATCTAATCTTTACATCTCTGTCTTACAAGGCATTAGTAACTTGTCATCTCATGCACATGTAGATGTTGATAACAGTTCTGAACTTCTAAATGTTATTGTAATTGTGTAATGATTAGCTCATTTTAACAGAAATACCTTTCAAAACTAATAACACTGCACATATAGAGAAACACATGTTAGGCCTGGCCGTTGTTTTTTACCCTACTTGTTTCTCATTCATTGCACCAGATAACGGAATGCAACTTCTTGCAAGTTCCCTGCTTGTACCTTTTAGGGTTTGCTCTGCTTTTAGGCTTCCAGATGGCTACCTGCTCCAAATAATATCTACATATTAGATCTGTTGTTGAGTCAGCCTCCAGCATAAGAAGGCCACAGGAAAATCTGGCTTCTCTCTTTTTTTTTTTTTTTTTTTTATGCCTGATCTCTAAAACTGCATTGCTGTAACTTTTGGTCCCCAAAACTGGTGAAAGGTTTGGAGAATAGGGGGTGGAGGAAGAAGCTTGGTAGGGAGCTCATTAGGAGCCAGCAAGGGCTGTGTGCAGGGAGAAG
Organism: Sula dactylatra; assembly: GCA_013389905.1. Taxonomy (NCBI): domain Eukaryota; kingdom Metazoa; phylum Chordata; class Aves; order Suliformes; family Sulidae; genus Sula; species Sula dactylatra. Next base: position 49,712 of record WEKW01006945.1, read on the forward strand.
GGGAGTAAGATTTATTAGTCTGTGAAGATGGGGAGGTGCTTATGTGAGCAATGTCTCCAGTGCAATGCTATTTTAAAATAGCTTTTTGGGACTCTATTGTGGAGCAAGAACTATTACAGATAGACTACTACTTTAATAAATGTTGGGTTAAGTAGTCTGATTAAAGGTTTAAAAAATTAGAATCAAACTTTTAGCACTTGATCCCACAACTTCAGTTTGATTCTGTAGAGATACTATAGATTGTCTAGAGTGTATAATTCAATATTATGCAGAGCACAGGTTAAGGTGACTGGATCAGATGAAGTTTCCTGTTCTGATGAAACCAGCCTAGACAACTGTGTAATTTTGCATGCAACTGACCCAAATTCTTTATTTGTACATTCAGCAAAAAAACTGCAGACATTTTTTACATCTCCACATGGACAGAATGTAACCTTGTTCCTGGGGTACTATTTTATTCCATATTTGATCATATTTCCAAACTGGAATCGCAGTTCCCTACTGGTGCAAATCAATACAGAGTCAGGCACTCCAGTAAAAAGGACTCCAGATTTGTGTCAGTTAAGGACGCGACTACTTTTCCTCTGAGCCTTTACGTTTCTGTCCTCACTCATCATGCCAGCTTAAACCACTGCCAATCTATCAGTGTTAATGGAGTTGTGCCTGATTTATAATGTTGTGACACTAAAATCAAACTGAAAACCCATAAAACATTTAATTAATCATTTTAACATGCAGTAATCAATGTAACTTACTTTCATGCGAATTATTTTACTTAGAGAAATAGGTCATCATGAATTAATTCTGTATTTCTTCAAGATAAAAATGACTGCAAGCTGTTTACTGTGTGCCCATGGCAGTGAAGGACTCTGCAACATTTCTGCATACTCTTTATCTGTTACAATTGTATTTATTCAGTTTTTTGTACTTTGCACAATCTACAATAATTTATTAAAAATTATGTCACCAACCTGAGTAATTCAAACTACATGTTTCTACTTCCTTGGCATTATCCTTTCAGCCTCACTCTCCCATTTTTGACATCCTCTCTAAGACGATAGAGACTGAAAACATTTGATGAAATTAATAAGCATTTGGGATCAAACAGAGCAAGACAAGAAATTGTGTTTGGACTTTGTTCTTCAGGCATGATAGCCTTCTAATCTTTTGTCAGACAAGCTCCGTCCAAGTCATAGAAGTCAATAAGGAATGCAGGCAGACTGTGTGCCTCTAACTGGTCCCAAAAGGATAGTACGTACCTTGAGGTTTGGCTGGTTCATGATACACTACTACAGCAAGGGAGTTGTGAAACTTCAGCACCTCATAGGAAGGTAGTTGCCATCATCTGGGCTACCCAGATATGCACATATGGTGTGGCATTGCACTGAGAGCACATCTGACCTCCACTGTCCCTCGACTTCCGAAATGGATTCTTACGTCACATGAATAAACCAGATTAATTCAGATTATTGGTAAGTATTACCCGGAAAGTTGCTTCTTTTTCAATGTTTAATTTCACACACAAACATAATAAATTACTTTTCCCTGTGGAGTCCCCAGTGTTGTTTCACCTTAGCTAGAGAAACAGAAACATTCATGGTGAGCAACTAAAAATATCCTACCAGTGGAGTTGAGAAAAATGTGCATTATTAAATTACAACACCAAGACATGCTCTCCAACTCCCAGTAAAGGCATGAATCCCTATCCCTTCTTCACAGTTCCCATTACACTGGATGCTTTATTTTCCCTCCTCGAAAGACAGAAGCTTCCAAGTCACCTTGGAATGTTGAATTATGAATTGTTGCTGTTATAACAATGACTGTAGTTTTGCTCTATTAATTCCACTTCCCAGTTCCAAGCTGTAATTTTTGTTATTGCTCTAATCCTTTTCACCAGTAGAGAGCGCACTTTCATTTACCCCTTGCCCTGCTTACACGGACAGTGGGAAAATGCCAACGGTTGTTCTGGAGAGACTTCTCAGGCCATGGCAATTCAAAAATGTCATTAAAAGCTGTCACCTTTCTAATGTTTATGCAGAAATTAATGGTCTACCATAGCAAAAGAGAAGCAGGACATACCAAGAAGATCCAAAAGGAACACTGCTTATCACACTGGGCAGTTCTAAACCTACCAGACACCTTGACTGACTCTAAAATTTCCCACTGCTTCCAGGTGAACCTCCCAGTGTTTGCACCACTCTTACCTGAGTACAAGGGGGTTCCAAAGCTACTTGTCCCTGTGCCTCAACTGCAGCAATAGCATGATCTCCTTGTTATGTGTAAAGCACATCTAAAACATATATTTCAAAACTGTACTGCCTGCAAACTAATTTATGGCCATTTATTTTAAAATACACTCAGGCTAGCATATGTGCTTACAGCATGATGACTAGAAGAAATTGTTAAGAATGTGAAAAACAAAAGCTTAAGTCTGTCCTTGCTTTGAGATGGACAGGCTTAGGCTATACTTATGCTACTTCTATGGCAGAGCCTTCCTTGCCTGTGGAGACAGTGTCGCAGTCATGTTACACCTTAGTGACTAAGGAGCCTTTTCGATGTGGCAGCATCACCTGCTGATGGCTGAAGGATTTTCTGCAAAGCAGGTGGTGTTCAGTTATGAGAAAAAAAGGTTCATTTCCACAAATGCCGAGGAGCAATGGCAGGCAGAGGAACCCCAATAACTTGATCAGAGAAATGAGCCTCAGCTGCTCCCAGGGTTGTCCCAGGACAGCCTTGGGCCCATGGGCTGGGGGTGAGACCCATCACCATGAGTTAATGGGAGCGGGCCCTGGATTGCCTTACAGATTGAAGGGGTGTGCTTTGGGGTGTGGGGCTTAGGATGGCATGCAAGAGAAAAGCATCCTGGGACAGTGCAAAACTTATTATGAGGTGGTTAGGGGAAGGACCAAAGGCAGGGAAAGGGAGGAATTGAGATGGCTAGGGGAGGAACAGGCATGGGACAATAGAGAGATAAAGGAATAAAATGGGTCAGTCACATGCAAACAGTGGATGGTCAGTATGCTTGTCTGGCCATGCCCTATGTCTAATTAATGCAGTCTGTCTTGTCTCCTCATTAAACTCCATTTACAGAAGTTTTCCTGGGTGAGGGGCTCTCTCCTCTGGATGCACGTACATCTGTGCAGCTCTCAATGCAGTGACTAGAGTCACACCATGGGTTGGAGGGCCTGTGTGCCTATGGTACTAGCAGCTGGATGGATCAGCGTGCGGGTTGTGTGGGTATGTATGTCTGTGTATGATCAAGCCAGACCAGCTGGTGAGGGAGATACATGGCTTGGGACCCAGGTATTGGGATGGACAGAAGTCTGGGCCAAATGCTGGAGAGATGCAAGGCTGGTGAGTTGGCTGCTGGAAGGATGAGGGGGTCTAAGCCAGCTGCTGGAGAGACCATTCAGTTTGAGGGTCATTTGAGCCCACCTGCATGTGGGTGTGAGGACAGATGGGGATCTGTCCTGGATTCTGGAGGAGTCCATAGTGTGTGTGGGTGTGTGCAAGGGGCTCCAGCAACTGGAGCAGGTCTGTAGGCTTTGAGGGCTCATACACCCAAGCACCAGCAGCTGGACAGTGCAAGGATTGATTTTAGATAGACTGAACGTCTAAGGCCAGTTACTGGAAGGATCCATAGTCTATATGAGTACGTATTTCCCACTAACCGACCTTCCCCTTGATCAGCCAGAGAGGGGAGTAGGATGAGGGTATAGGTACTGTTTGTGCTTGCATGAGCGCTGTGTTTTCTCTCCGTCTTGACCTGTATGGATTGCATGTGGTCTATACGTCTATGTGCCTGCTGGAAATGCAGGCCCAGCCTTCCTGCTGGCTGGACCTGGGGGCATGGGGCTGAGGCAGCTTCACCGCTATGAGCTACCAGATTTAGCAGCTCCCTGGCAGGCAATACAGTTGCAGTTGATTTTATTTCTGGAGAGGTCCACAGGAGTCTGTTACATATAATAGTGGGGCATAGCAGGCAGAAGGAAGTTTTAATCTTGACCAGAATATTAAATTTGAAGAATATGAATACTGGAAGAAGTAGAAATATAAATGAATCTTTAATATATTCTTTTATCCTTCTTCTGTGCCACCTGGTACTTTTTTTTGAGGGGGAAACACTCCTGAAATTCATGTTCCAATAAATAGCAAAAGGTCATTTCATAATTATTATGATCACTTTTATTAAACTGCCCCCATCTAAACAACCCTGGTGTGATTGCTCCAAAATGAGTTACATTTTCTAAATTCATTCTACCAAAAGCTAAATAGACTCATATAAGACTGGAATGAAAATTAATATTAGAAGAGATTTTGTACGGTTTGAATATTGTTGTGATCAGCACTTTTGGGACAATGTGTCCCATTTCGATCTGCAATATAATTGTAAATGCAAGTTGCACTAAAAAAGTTAACCAACTGGCAGTCCAGGGGAGCACTTCTCAAACACCTTCTCAAATCCACCCCTTTATAGCATGTAGTGTTGGTCTGCATTGATTTGCACTTCACTGAGAGAGGAGGAAGAAAAGCCGCACAAGTGGCAAACTCCTAGATGAGAGTATTCTTGCACAACGTAGCGAAATTCAGACACTGCAGAAGGCAAGAGGCAATAAAACTGTAAACCATATGGGAATTAGGGATCAGGAACCATGATGAGAGCCCTGTTATTATTATTACTTTTTTTTAGCAGTAAGAGATCACAGGCATTTACAATTTGAGCTAGAGGAAATATTTACAGGCTTATGCACAGTAAATGTGGTTTATTCCCTGTGTTTCAGAAGTAATTTTCCTACACATATGCACTCCTTGAAAGTACTTATACTGCAATAAGGTGAATAATGTGGTTATAATCTGGTGAACTGAGACACAGAAACCTAGCTTACAGTTTCCAACACACTATTTCTGCTAGTGAATTCAGCAAAAATTTTAAAACAAATTTCCCATAATCCAGTCTATTCAGTAGGGGAGTCCCATGTAAATACTGGTTTTTAGCAACACTCATGGAAAGTATCAACAAAGTTTAAGTCCCAGCTTACTCATGTTGGTTGACAGCAGTCTTCATAGAATCACACAATAGTTTGGGTTGGAAAGGAGTTCTAAAGGTCCTCTAGTTCAACCCCCTTGCACTGAGCAGGGACATCCCCAACTAGATCAGGTTGCTCACAGCCCCGTCCAACCTCACCTCGAATGTTTCCAGGGATGGGGCATCGACCACCTCTCTGGGCAACCTTGGCCAGGGTTTCACCACCCTCATTATAAAAAATTTCTTCCTTGTATCCAGTCTAAATCTCCCCTCATTTAGTTTAAAAACATCACCCCTTGTCCTGTCACAACAAGCCTTGCTAAAGAGATTGCCCCCATCCTTCCTATAGTCCCCCTTTAAGTAATGAAAGGCGGCAATAAGATCTCCCGCATCCTTCTCTTCTCCAGGCTGAACAACCCCAGCTCTCTCAGCCTGTCCTTGTAGCAGAGCTGCTCCAGCCCTCGGATCATTTCTGTGCCCTCCTCTGGACCTGCTCCAACAGGTCCGTGTCCGTCCTGTGCCGAGGGCTCCATCAAGCTTTGTTCTTCAGATTTCAAGGGCTGTAGCGGTAATCATCAGGGTCTACTGTGAAGCCAATTGTTCTGTTGGCTTCTAAAGAAGGTGAATGTTTCCCCATGTTTTCTGAGCTCCTGTGCTCTTTGCAGTCCCTGTTCTGCTGGTGGCCAGGACAGCATCACTGGAGTCAGTAATGTAAAGCAGACAAGTTGTCCTAGGTCAGTTCACTATTAGTCACCTTCTGCCGTGCCTGCTTTTTGACTCTTTTTCAGGTTCCCTAGGAAGGATACAGAGCCAGAAGGATTCAGGTGGAGATCTGCCTACGGCAAAAAACTCCCTGAAGAGAATCTCTTTTTTCCGTTAAAAATAGATAAATAAATAAACAAACCCTCAGAACTGACTTTTCCTATAACTTTTCACCCCAAAAGCAGAATCTGCAACTTTAAATGGTGATTACTACCTCATGCAGGGCTGAGATGTTTTGTCCGTATAACAAATGTGGCTCTATCTGTTAGGGTTTCCTCGTATTTGCACAGAGCTTCCTTACAGAAATGTTGAAAGGTATTGAAAAAGTAGGGACCAGTATGTTTTAGTTTAGTTACATTCCTGGGAACTCTCCACATTAGCCTTCAACATGCCAGTGCAAGGACTTCCACCTGTGTGTAGGGAGATGGCCATTGCTCTATTTTATCATTCTGTTTCATACTGTTGGGCTTACATCAGTTCATTATTCTTTCTGCACTGCACCTCTTTCTAAGCTGTTTTCCCCCCATCTGTTATCATACAGTGTAGCTCATATTTTTTTGTCTACACAAGCTTTTAGTCCTAGTAGTATTTTTTATGACAGACACTATCATGCACCTAATCCTTGACTGCTGAATTTTTTACCTCTGAGAAAATATGGCCAAGTTATTAATTTCTGTATGCGGGTGATCCCCTCTGTTACATACCTGTTCTGCCAGAAGGCAAACCCGTTGCCATGCATTGGATTCAAACATTTGCACTGGATGTATAAAATTGATGTCCTGGACCATGAAAGGTGTTAATTATCTCCAAGTACTTTTTGCTACATGTTGCTGATGACCTGATTGTCCCTCAAGGGTCCATACTGGGAGCAGTACTGTTTAATATCTTCATCAATGACATAGACAGTGGGATTGACTGCACCCTCAGCAAGTTTGCAGATGACACCAAGCTGAGCGGTGCAGTTGACATGCCAGAAGGACGGGATGTCATCCAAAGAGACCTGGACAAGCTGGAGAGGTGGGCCTGTGAGAACTGCATGAGGTTCAACAAGGCCAAGGGCAAGGTCCTGCACCTGGGTCGGGGCAACCCCCGATATCAATACAGTCTGGGGATGGAGGGATGGAGAGCAGCCCTGCGGGGAAGGACTTGGGGGTGCTGGGGGATGAAAAGCTGGACGTGACCCAGCAACGTGTGCTCACAGCCCAGAAAGCCAACCCCATCCTGGGCTGCATCCCCAGCAGCGTGGGCAGCGGGGCGAGGGAGGGGATTCTGCCCCTCGGCTCCGCTCTGGTGAGACCCCCCTGCAGTGCTGCATCCAGCTCTGGGGTCCTCAGCACGGGACGGACACGGACCTGTTGGAGCGGGGCCAGAGGGGCCACAGAAATGATCCGAGGGCTGGAGGAGCTCTGCTGTGAGGGCAGGCTGAGAGAGTTGGGGTTGTTCAGCCTGGAGAAGAGAAGGCTGCGGGAAACCTTATTGCAGCCTTTCAGTACTTAAAGGGGGACTATAGGAAGGGTGGGGGCAGTCTCTTTAGCAAGGCCCGTTGCGACAGGACAAGGGGTGATGGTTTTAAACTAAAGGAGGGGAGATTTAGACTGGATATAAGGAAGAAATTCTTTACAATGAGAGTGGTGAAACCCTGCCCCAGGTTGTCCAGAGGGGTGGTCGATGCCCCATCCCTGGAAACACTCAAGGTGAGGTTGGACGGGGCTGTGAGCAACCTGATCTAGTTGGGGATGTCCCTGCTCATTGCAAGGCAGTTGGACTGGATGACCAATAAAGGACCCTTCCAACCCAGACCATTCTATGATTCTATGATTGTTACATATGCTAAAAGCACTAGACAAGCCTGCAACTTCTTTTGCAAGAGGAATTGTCCGCACTAGTTGCTGTCTCTCCTAACAAGTATCTGAGGACACAGATGTGTGAGAGAAGCAAACAACACTTGAGCAGCCTTTTGCTGAGAAACCCAATGTATAAGTAACTGGAGAAGCAGAGGAACTTCAAAGGTTCTCAATTTGTACTTCATATTGTAGAAAATCAACCTGAGGTCTCTTAGAATACACCTAATACACCTTTATTAGATCTTGGTTTGTTGTGGCTATGGGTTACTTGTAGGAAGAATAAAAGAAGAAAAAAAACCCCATTCTCTATAGACAGAAAACCAATACATTGTACTAGCAGTGCCAAGACACCTTGGGAAGATCAAGATAACCTGTGTGAGGCAACGCTTTGTTTAAACCTTTCACGCCTCTGCTCTAGTAAGGAGATCAAAGGCATCACATTGACATTCATGGGATTTTGTATGTAAGAAGGAAAGAATGAAATGATGTCCAAGAGGGATCTTGGGAGGCAGACCTCTAGGCACTAAAAAAACACAAGAAGTTTGTGTCAAAACAAGTTTTAATTTTTACTTAGTAGTAAAGTGATAAGAGTATTTCCCTGGCAATTGGCATGTCCATGTCATAGAAACATCAATACTGTCACCTACACCCAAACTGAGTTAGGTGAGCCCTTCTCTTCCAGCTTTTGTGTTTTCAAAGTGAATTTTCAGTTCAGGTTTTATTGAAATTAGCTTGAGAGCTAAACAGCAGAGAAGAGCAGATTTTGGACCCGTGGTGATGGTATGTACTGATCACAGAAGCTGGGTATATTTCATCCAGTTGAGCTTTGCTGCTCAGCACAGTTCCTATTTGTAAATTACTGCTGGTATTAGCTGAGCTGGTACTTCAGTACTACATCCTTCAGTAATGCACTAGGAAGGATCAAGGGAAATACATGCTGCTTTCTCCTCCTGCAATGCATTACCAAGCCATTTTACTTCACATCTGTGATCCTACCATGCCCTTTCAAAGGATGACAGTTAAGACACCAAGTGAATTTCAATCAGTTAGTTTCAAAGAGCCAAGTCTGAGTTGGCTAACTCTGGAAGCTTCAAAGGACCCTAAATAAAGATTACAACTTCCTTGGTATTTCTGTGGGACTTGGAGAGTCAGAAATTTCCAGATCCTCTATCTGAGTACAGATATGGTCCATCACACCTTCTACACTTCAGCAAACATTGGAATCATCTGTTGTATTATTTAATGATGAGAAATGCAATAACAATATTGCCATCACCTGCAGAAGTATCCACGATACTATGGGTATTTTTGCTGAGGACATTCTCTCACTGGTGTGTCTGTTTTAAGCTATAGATGAGGATTCTGTCTGTAACCTAAAAGAAAGGAAGGTAAACTTTCAATGTGGTCATGCTGGCTGGCAGTTCAGTTCTACTGAGGTGTTCTTGCACTCAGACAAATTTCTAGTCCTGGGAGTCTTCAGTTTTTGAAACAGGTTTTCCAGCTCTGGGGATGAAAGAGAACAAAGCCTGTTAAAATGGTGCAAGTTTAATAACAACGTTTAATTACCATGAAGATGCATACTTCATATTCGATAGTTTCATACGTGTTACAGTTTCTTGTTTGCTTTAATTGTTTCCATATATTTCACAGGTTAGAATATTAAATTTTGATGGCTATAATACTATATATAGTACTGTCCTGGTTTCAGCTGGGGTAGAGTTAGCTTTCTTCCTAGTAGCTGGTATAGTGCTGTGTGTTGGGTTTAGAATGATAATAATGTTGATAAAAACTGATGTTTTAGTTGTTGCTAAGTAGTGCTTAGCTACTGATGCTGGCTGGGCATCAGGAGGTGGGTGGTGAGCAACTGCATCATGCATCACTTGCTTTGTATATTCTATTATTATTATTATTATTAAATTATTAAACTGTTCTTACCTCAACCCATGAGGGTTTTTTTTTTCCACTTTTACCCTTCTGATTCTCTCCCCCATCCCACCGGGGAGGGGGAGTGACCAAGTAACTATGTGGTGCTCAGTTGCTGGCTGGGATTAAACCACGACAGTCCTTTTTTGGCACCCAACATGGCTCTCAAAGGGTTGAGATAATAACAGGTTAGCCAGAGTGTATGAAGGAATTTATATCTGTTAAGAGTTGCAGGTCACAATATTGATTCATCTGTCCTCGATATTAGTTTATCTGATCTGCACCAGGCTTTTTTATTTGCTGCACGTGTTAAAGATCAGTGTTGGATTTTGCAGGTTGCTGTGCTCTGCAGTGATTAGTGATTTTTAACCTGGGAGATTTGTTATTAAAACACTGGCCTTGAGCTTAATCTGGTTTTTGAGCTTTGTACGGAAACCATTACTGGACTTTGGGTGTAGGAAAAACAGAATGGCACCTTTGCTACCTTCTTCTATGATATTTCCTCCTTCATTGCAATAACTTTTCGCTATCTTGAACATCCTTGGATAGTTAAGTTACTTCTGTTGGTATTTCTTGGGAATATTGTTTCAGTTTTGTCTAAGATTAATAAGCAATTTAAGAATATCATCCAGAGATCTGCCCCTAGACTAGATGGTTATGAGTGGCAGGGTGTGTGGAATAGTATGGGAAAATGCCTGGGACAGTGGGCACCTACAGTGTTTTGGAACTTCACCTCTGAACAAGTGCAGAATTCTGAAAAATTAGTTGATTATTTGGAAGAAGTATGTTGTCACCCTAGCAATTCCAGAGAGATACAAATCACTGCAATGTGTTGGGGCCTGGCCCATGCCTACCGAGCCCTGTTTAACACTATTTAGTACCCTCAAAGGGAAGAGAATGTCCCTGGATCTGACAACAAAATGACAGGCACTGTGGCTACTCCAACCCTTGTGACAGGCACTGCAGCTGAACCAGGGAACCAACCCATGCCAGTATCAGTAATCCCTATACACAAGAAGAAATCTTGGAAGCAAAAGTCAGCTCATTTAGTAAAGGATGGTGTAAAAACAGGGCCATCATGAGAAGAGAAGGAGGAGGAGGGTGAACTCATAAATAAGATGGTAACCACAAGATCCCTATCCCTGGGTGAGCTGCAAGATACGTGAAAAGATTTCAGCCATCGTCTAGGTGAGCACATTGTTGCCTGGCTGCTCCGATGCTGAGATAATGGGGCCAGTAGCCTGGAATTAGAGGGTAGGGAAGCCAAGCAGCTCGGATCCCTTTCTAAGGAAGGTGGCACTGACAAAGTGCTTGGAAAAGGCGCACAAGCCCTCAGCCTCTGGAGGCAGCTCCTGTCAGGTGTGAAGGTACCCCTTTAAGGAAGTTGCTGTATATCAGCCAGGCAAGGGGACAGTCATGGGGAGAGGTATCCAGTACCTAAGGGAATTAGCTGTGCTGGAGGTGATTTATAGTGACCTGGACAACAAGCAGTTATCCAAAGATCCAGATGAAGTCCAGTGCACACGACCCATGTGGAGAAGTTTGTCCGGAATGTACCATTGTCATATGCCGATTCATTGGCAGTGATGACCTGGAAGGATGGAGAGGCACCAACGGTGGATGAATTGGCCAGCCTGTTCCAGCAATATGAAGAAAATCTCTATTCCTCCCTCATCTCAGCTGAGGAGAAACTGTCCCAGAGGGTCTAGCAACTCAAAGAGGATAAGTCCTACTCCCCACCCATGTGGACCAGTATCTCAGCTATTAGGAGTAAGCATTCTTCTGCTCAGGAGACAGGATATAGTGGGTACAAACCCTGGGCCACCCTGTGGTTTTACCTGTGTGACCACGGAGAGGACATGAGGAAGTGGGATGGAAAATCTACCTCGACCCTAGAGGCATGGGTACGTGAGTTGCAAGGAAAAACAATCACAAAAGGGGGTTTTTCCAGGAAAATTGTTGCTCCAGCTTCCAGTGGGCAGTTCCCCAGAGAGAGCAGAAGGGCTGATCTTACTCCTGATCTTAATGAAGAGACTGACTGGGAAGGAGTGGCAAAAGCACCCCATTGTGACTGGTCCAGATGCTCTGTGCATCCTTGGCATAGACTACCTCAGGAGAGGGTATTTCAAGGACCCAAAAGGGTACAGGTGGGCTTTTGGTACAGCTGCCTTGGAGACGGAGGGAATTAAACAGTTGTCTGTCTTGCCCAGTCTCTTGGAGGACCCTTCTGTTGGGGCAGTAATTTTCTTCCTAGTAGCAGGTATAGGTATAGTGTTGTGTTTTAGATTTAGGATGAGAATAAAGTTGATAACACACTGATGTCTTAGTTGTTGTAAGTAGTGCTTGCACTAAGTCAAGGACTTTTCAGCTTCTCATGCTCCACTGACTGAGAAGGCTGGAGAAGCACAAGGAGCTGGGAGGGGACACGGCCAGGGCAGCTGATCCAAACTGGCCAAAGGGTTACTCCGTACCATATGATATCATGTTCAGTATATAAACTAGGGGGAAGCTGGACAGGAGCCCACTGCTCAGGGACTGGCTGGGCATCAGTCGGCAGGTGGTGAGAAATTGCATTGTGCATCACTTGCTTTGTATATTCCTTTATCATAATAAAAATATTTATTATTATTATTACTATTTTATTTTATTTTAATTATTAAACTGTTCTTAACCCACAAGGGTTTTTTTTCACTTTTACTCTTCTGATTCTCTCCCCTATCCCACTGGGGAGGAGGAGAGAGTGAGCGACTGTGTGGTGCTTAGTTGCCGGCTGGGATTAAACCATGACAAATACTTACATGTCTGTGTTGTCAGATCTCTTTCTTTTCAAAGACCTCTTCTCAAAACTCTTTTCAGCTGAACTCTTTGATTGGAGGAGGACTAATTTCTCTCCAAGTCTAATCAGTTTCTAATAAACCATATAAAAAGTTAAGGATGCGTGCACTTGTAGGAGGATTTTTTTTTCTAGAAACACAGAGAGGCAGCAAGATTTCATTTGAATCCTACAGCACAGCAAATAAAGAATTGAAATATTAATTATGCATGGAATTTATATTGCACTATTCATTTTCAAAGCACTTGGCAAATCTTGCAGCTAATTAAATTCATAATACTGCTGTGGAGTTAGGGAGTAAATGTTGTTGTGCTGGAGATATGTGAGGGTATATGAAAGCAAAATTAGGGGAATGCTGCTGGAGGAAGGAAGAGCCCTAAGCCTGAACTGACAGCACCAACACGTCCCTTTTTGTCCCAGAAGTCAATCAGGAACAAAAGTCAGGAAAATTATTTCACAGTTCAGTGTATAGTGCCCAATTATCTTACATAACTTATAGCTTAGCTAACTTATATTAGTTTAGGTAATAACAACACTTCATCAGAGGTGTGTGGTAGCAGTCAAAAAGACCTGTGCAGAAAATAAAAACTAAACTTCAGAGTTCAGACACCAACCAGAGCAAGTGATACCATACGTTGGCAAATATAAGAACCCTCTAAAACTCAATTTGTAGCTTTAGAAAGCAGGCATTCTTTATTGCAGCTCCGGGCGCACAGGGGATCGCTCTACCTAATGTGCGCGCTCAGTTGCTTTACTACCCGGGTTATATGCAATCAAAAATATACATATTCATTAGATTCCTAGGAAATTATTACCATATTCACACTCCTCTTGGAACTCATTAATATATGCAAATGTCCTTAACACATGCGCATTTATGCTTATCGGTGGTCTTCCAGAGTCCTCTGGTGGTCCTCGATAGTCTTCCTCACTGTGTCCGCTGGTTGAACTCGGTCTCTGGGCATGCTCAGGTCATTTTTGACTTAGTTACACAATCCTTATTGATACTAAACTAGCTTATTCTAGTACATTTCTCTTATTTATTCTACTCAGGGGTACAGTGTCTCCAAACTCCCTTCTATCTAATCACATATAGCAGGTTCTAAGACTATTTTATACATAAAGTATTCCAAGTATTTCAAAACTTGGCTATGTTGTTCTAGTTAAAAGAGGCCATATGTTCTTTTGAAGCTGGTGTCAGATATCACAAGGTCCTCTGAGGTTGGCTCAAGAAGCCAAACACCTCAAGGTGGTGTTAAAGCACAGTGCTTGGTGTTGGCAAAAGGGTCTGCACTAAGCATCAATATGAAAGAGGCTAAAGGGGAGAAAAATAATTCAGGATCATGGTTAGTATTTACTTCAGGAATGTTAAGGTGAATATTTGATCCTAAAGTTAGCAAGAATGAAAGCAGGACTGCTAAAACGGCTGCTACAGAAGCTTTTTGGAGACTGTTCTTACAGAGGATATTCACAAATTTTGCTTGTTACTACTGATAACTTTGGCTAGAACTCCCATTCTCTCCTGCTTGCATGTACGGATGCAATGTATAACTTGCAAACACTACAATACTCCCTCATTGAAACAGCTGTTGTGTTGAAGCCAAAACAGAAGAAATAAGAGACTGGTTCTCAGCAAACAGCCTAGCTGCCATGACAAATGAATTTATTATTATTTTCTTTTTAAACAAAGGCAGTGTAAGCATTTGATGGCCTTCTTTGTTTTAACAAATCAGAAGGACCTTGAGAAAAAGTTGCTACTGCCCTTCATTGATATAAAAACATTGCCTATCACTAATGGAGAGAAGTGCGTGGATGACTGCTGATCTACCAGGAGGGAAGTGATATGTAAAAAAACTCACCCCTTTTTTACAGGTCCCCAGTGGTGTGATGTATCCAGGCTCTAACCTAATCTGTTTGAAAAGAGAGGTGACTTTTAGGGGATAATGTGATGAGCCTCATGCTCTCCATAACAAAACCAACCCTTTGCATGTTCAGCTTGCTTTGCAGTAGTGTTCTCTAATAGTTAGCATGAAAGTTATTATAATCACAATGAAGCCATTCTTTGCTTTCTGTTGAGTTGAGCTTGCCGATTGTCCAGTTGCTTTTTTTTTTCTTTTTTCCCTTCTCAACAAAACAGAAGTTTGTAGCCAGGATAGTCAGATAACTGCCGCTGATCAGGTTAGCTCTCCTTGCAGATGGATGTCAGCATCTTTCATCAAACATTCAGTAACTGGCTGTAGATGAGTTCTTACGCTATTGTAAAGCTAAGCAAACTGAGCTTATTGAAACCACTTGCGGTGGCAGAGTCAACAAGACTGTTGTTTGCAGTGTATGACAATACCGTACACACGGTTACTGTGCTGCAGCTCAAGGCAACTATTTCCAAGTGAGGGTTAGCAATGCCCTCAAACATGTTTACTTCTGAGTATACATTGAGTTTTTTGGGCACAGGAGGAACTAGCCACCTTCTCCATTGCATCTGTAATGATTTACAGCCTAAATATCAGGCCAGTAGGGGTTGCTTTCCATGTTAGGTGCCAAACACCCTAGAATACAATATATCAATTATATTCAAGATGATGTGTTTTCAGCCTAAGATTAAATAAGGACAGGAACAGAAGAGATTTTGATAATAAGGTCCATGTTTTAGCTTCCCTATCCAAGTTCTGCAAGACTTTACCTTTGATCACCAGGGTTTTAGGAACCAAAGTTCAGGTTCTCAGATATATTCAGATATATCAGGGCTAGGTGTTCAAGAACATTCAAGACTCTTTCAAACACAGTTAAGCTGTCAAAATCTGTTCCACAAGATGTAATGGATAATAAAATTTTATGTGGGCTCAAAAAGTGACTGCGCAATTTTATGGAGAAAGAGTCCTGCAAAGGCTATTAAATGCAAAGTTGCTGCCAGGGCTCAGTAAGTCTGAGTCACAAATTGCTGGAGGCTAGAGGAATATTCTGGGAATGTATCACTGCATGATTTCCCAGTTTTGATATTGTCCTCTTTGCATCCACCATGGAAACACAGAGAGACTAAGGGGTTAGACTATTTTTCTCAAAGATTTATGATTACAGTTCTTGTACCAAATAATTGAAAACATTACTCAGCTGAAAAACAGATACCAGAGTGGTAGACTTGCACCTCATTACATGAAATTCACAGGTTTATTTCATGTAAGCTGCCATGATAGTCTGGACCTTCATCTGGAATATACAGTCCTGGATCTCCTGTTTTACCATAGCTCATGCAGGCACAAAAATCTGCACAGGGTACAGGAGGAGGTTGTAGGAACAGATCCAGTTATCTGCACACTGGGGCTTATTCAGCAGTATTAACCTCCATCGTGTTCTAAGGTGGTCTTCTCCCAAAGCTGTCGGGTAAATCAAGTTTGTCAGGGTAAATTCATCCATGCTTAATGTTCTCTGCCCACCAGCCCAGCCCCTTCTTTTAAACTTTTTCTGACAGACACTGAAAAGTGATGTTATTGAGTTAGTACATTCTGGGAATGTTGTTGAGTTTGATTCCTTTGTAGTGGTCTGCTGTGGTAGCATCGATTTAGCAGAGTGATAGGTGAAATGTACTTCTTGTTCCATTACTGCCCAAAAATGAAGACTTCCAAAAGAATCAATTCTCATTAAAAATAATCTGAAGCATGGAGTCCCAGATCTGATACAAGCCAAATCTGCATGAGAAAGCCCTTTAGTTCCCTCAAGGGATGTGCAATGAAAGCCTAAAGCTTTATGTGAAGAGTTTCATGATTCTTTCACGTGAATTAAATGATAATGGACTACTTAATCCATCAATGGACTAATAACAGATTAATTAATGGATAGCCATTAATACATAATGGACCTATTTCACAATGAAGGAGAGGACCATACTGCTACAGTATCTGAAGATCTTATATCTGCTATCATATATATTAACACTCCCATGAGAAAGAGGACCCACAGGCACAGGGAGATGAAGCGACTTCCACGTAGGGCTTTAGATGGAACTGGGGCACCAACCCCGCCTCTGAACTTACAGCATTTGAAGCATTTGAATTCATATCTCTGTAGAGGTCCAGAACCACCCTTGTGTTCGTGGCCTTGAGCAAACCAGTACCTTGCTTACACTGTGGTGGCAGTTCTGCCTTTTGCTTATGTGAAACAACCTAACAGGCACTCCTGGTAAAGAAAGCTGGACTCTGTAATATCTTTATTTGTGTGATACACACAGGAGTCCCATCCTGCTTAATGTGCTCTACTTCAGAAGCTGGTGCATCTTAGGAAGAGATTTAAAAACAAAATACTATGCACACAAGCCACAGATCCTTTTGCTGCCACTGGGAAGCCTAGTGCCTATTGGTGTAAGGTGGGACAGAGGACACCTTCTTTCCCTCTACTATTTTGCCACTGACTTGTTGGACAGTTAGGATACGACATGGTGTGTGTTTCTCTGTCCACCTCACATGCCTTCCATAGTTCGTCTGTAAGAGCACACAAAGGTAGCCACTGGTTGTCTGTGGGAAAAAACAAACCCAACAAAAAGACCACACAAAACAAACAAAGAAAAACCCCAAACAAACAAAAATAGCTCAAGCCAATTTACACTAAGTTTAGTAATTTGGATTGGAAACATGGAACTTTCTTTAGACACATGATCTTCTGTCCTTAGACATCTGCAGTGAGGTGGAGATACACTTGCTCATTTATTTTAAGAGAATTTATAACTGAATTAACATAGCTGACTGGAATGGCTCTAGAAAACTGAGGAATATACTCAAATTCTTTAATAAAGTATGAATCCTGTGATAGCAGCTCTACCAAAATGCTTTCCTGACTTACCCATTTTAGTCTTCTGTTTTTGAATCTGAAAGCTAAAAGAAAAAAAAAAAAGGAGGAACTTACAGATTTTGACCTCAGGCTCTTTGGGTTTTTGGAGAAGGATTTTTTTGTTGCCATTTTTTAATCTCTTTCTGGTGCAAATTGTGTGAATAACACAGATACTGAAAGAAGCTACCCTCAAATAAGTAGTCTGTAATCAAAGCTAAAAGCAGAGGGTCATAAATGTTGCATCTTCCTACATTCCACTACAGACTCTGTTACCCTGTTTTATATATTCAAACCCAATCTATCAAGCTGAATAATTTGAGCTTTTTGATTGACAGGCTTCTCAATATTGTGTTTTATTTCTGTTCATATTTTCATACTGTGAGTACTATCACACCAGCAGGATACAAAGAATTTCACTTTTAGCTATGCTTCAACACTGCTGAATCATAGCAGCTAAATACTACCTTCAAGCCCATCTGTCCAAGGAGAACAAGAATCAATTTGAAGTTTATCTGTGCACAAACTGTTCATAAATCACTGAGTTACAGGAAGAAAAGTATCAGCTTCACAAACATTGCTTTATTATCAGCAGCTTCCATTTTGCCAGTCACAGCCACTAAAAAATGTATCAAGTTTAAAGAACAATGATTTTTGGGACGCTTGTGTAAATAAATTGTGGGATTGTTGTGCTTAATACTCCCTTGTTAACAATTTAGGTTTTTATTACACTTTAATACTTATCAAGCTTCTCTTTACAACAGTAAACGCTGGAAGTTTTGTTCATGGGTTTTTTTTTTTCCCCATGGAAAAGGTACTGTTTCACATTATTTCATGATTTCAGAAACTGATGCTTCATGAAACACAATAGCTCTCAAGCCTTGAGGAAATCTTTTGATTCCATCACAAAAGCAGAAGTGTGTCATGCTCTGCTCTACTTGATCTCTTGTGGTGTCTTCAGTTTCATGGTTCCAGGATTGCAGACTTTGCTTCACAGCACCCAGAAAAAGAGGAAAGTTCCCTAATGAAGGGAGAGACAGATGTCAGTGATGCAAAGCCTAGTCCGGTGGTTCACAGCATTGTTGCAGCCAATATTCAGTGTCACGTGGACTTCCCTTGACCCTTGGTTTCAGTGGACCCTCCATGGTATCAGTTGGTGTTCAGACAGCACAACAGTCCCTTCCTAATTTACCTCATCTTCCAGTGAGGAGCCACACACCAAATCCAGTTCTGCAGCTTCTTTCCCAGTTCAGTTTGAACTATCATTAATCACCGTGTTAAAGCATGATGCTGTGGAAACATTAGTTCACTCCACTGCAAGGAAAGCTCCTCGCCCTCTGTATGATACTTTTCCACTATGACAGGATATCCTACTAAAAGAACAGAGAATTGAATTATGCAAACCCTGCAACCTAACATGGGTGTATTTTCAGGACAGCTTCTTTACTAAATAAAGTTCTGAAACCTTCAAAATACCTAGGTTTATAATAATACATTTGAGGGAACTTCCACTGTCTTTATGGCTTCAGTAAGTAGGTGGAGGGGAAAGCTGCAGACAGGGAATCTTCTCACACATTTAAGAAGTATAACTGCTGGCACATTAGGCTTTCAAACAGTTCAGGGCTGATTTTCCAAACATTCAGTATCTACTTTTATCAGGTATTTTGTAGCCTGGAGAAGTAAAATAAATTTTCAGACCTAGGATGCTGTGAAATATATTTATGCTCATTTACTCTTGCTGTATATCATTGGAAAAAGCACAGAAAAACATTAACAGAAAGATTTGCATCACCGGAAGAAGCTTGGTATATACGATTATACTATATTTTAGGTACAGAGGACAAGAAACTTCAGAACTGAAGATGTAACTATATATTGTTTTTGTAATTCATTTTAGTCCTACTTTATTGAAATTCATAACTAGATAAAGGATGCAGTGAGCTTAAAGTATTAAAATAGAATGTTTTGTGTTTGAAAAATTATAGTATGCCTTACTTTTTCATTTAGTAGAAATCAGTTAATCAACATGACCAATACCACCAAGTACACTTGCAATAGCTGTTTGAAGACATTTTGGTTTTAAATAGTACTGAATGCAGTGTGATTTTTCAGCTTGCATATTTACATTAATAGAACTCGTCCACGCCATGCTAAATTATGTTTTATATGCTATGGTATAAGGAACCAAAAATAGGCTTGATAAGCAAATAGCAAAAGTGAAATACAGCATACTCAAAAGGTAAGGAAGAACTTTTGGCACTATATATCCGACATGGCCATGGAGCCCATGTGTACTGCTCCATCAGCTGTTTCACTGCTTCTTGAAATGGTAATTTTAAAAAATTTTCTTAAGGATGGAATTCATCTGCCCACATATGGCTAGTATTGTGCCTTGGTGAGCAGTAGTAGTAGTGCTTGCCATCTATTTTTCCCTTTGTGGTCAACAGAGATCTAACCGCTCCAATGAATGAAGTCTTCAGTGAAATGCCCTTCATCCTAAAGTAGATATTTTGCATGGATGCTCAAAGGCTGAATGCTTGTTAAAATGGAAAAAACTAATTTGTTAGGATCTTCTTATAGGACAATGTTCACGTGTGAAATCAACTCGCTCAAACTGAACTATTGGTTGCTGTCCTATGGTCACAGGGGTCTCTTCTATGAGACCCTGCAGCAGTGCCTTCAGCTGAATCTGGTGAGGCTTCTCAAACCACTCTTCTATCAACTTCTTATAATCTAGCTGTGGTCCTGTGTGAACACTCCATCTCATCTACAATCCATCTTCATCAATAATATTAACCACATACAAAACATCTCTTAAAACTCTTAGCCACCTCTAATAGACTGTCCTACATGATTATTTCTGCTTCTGCTGGAAAGTTTGTATTGCTTGTTTACAAATATCTGTGTACAATTCAATAACTTCTGCAGCAAGGAACTGCCTGGAAATCAATGAGTCACTTTACCCAGGATGTTAATCAACGCATTTAAGCACACAAATTGGACTGGACTGAGAAGGATGTGCCTGGGGGAATCTCCAGAACTGTATGAAATTCCCACCTGCGGAGCTCCTGTAACACTCAGTTAAATGGTTCATTGTTCAGTCAGTCCCCTAGTTCCAGTTCTGTCCAATGCCTCAGAACAGTCCATTATCTCATCCATGCAGACAACTAGTTGGGCAGTCCCTAAAACACCCAGGGAATTAACGGCTTAAATGGACTGTGCAAGAACAGGCACAATCCTGATACCCAGCTACACCTCAGTTGTAACTAAACTTATTTTCATACCTACAGGTCATTTATAACTGAAGTCCCATAGCTCTTGCCACATGACCAAAACCTGGGCGGATGAATTATATCTAGAAAGTGCTTCTTTCTTACCACTTATTCTCAGGAATCCAGAATAACTGCTTCCACTGTTTATGTCTCCATTTAGTCTTGAGTCCCAGACACTGTGACTTTCAGGCATGACTCACTGTTATCTTATGATAGCTCTGAACCACATGCTAACGTCAACTGGAAATTACGATGGAAGTGTGAAAGTTTTGAACAAACACAGAAGGAAATTGCTGGAACAGTTTTCTGATCAGAACAGTGCAAGCTAAAAAGCTGACTGAATTATCATTCTTATTCCGTGATGAACTTTTATTCGTTTTTAAGGTATGGTTGCTTATGTAGTAGGAGTAGGAATGTGATAATTACATTGTTCCAAGTAAAAACTGTTCTGAGGTGCTGGGACATGATTATCAGTGCTGCTAAACTGCTAGAATGATCCTTGGAATACCTTCCTCCTGGGCCAAAGGGCACCCTCTCAAACAATTCCCAGGCACAAGAATCAAGAATCAGTGTCTATATCTATATTAGCAAGTTGCTCAGCTCAGTAGAAGTGGTTACGTAAACAGAAATAGTTGTGATGGGAATTCGACAGCTAAACTTTACACTGTGGGGGGCAGGTGTGTTGCATCAGATTAAGCCTAGTCTGGTCCCATGGATGGGATTGCCCTTTAATGAGGGGAGCACATTAGTTGTGCTCTTGGAGTCTTCCAATTTACCTCCACCTGCAAGGATCACAGCTCACAGTTTACAAGAACACTCCACAATGTAAAACAAAGCACAGGCAACGGGGATGATCAAGAGATTCACTTCTCAAGTAAATGCCTGAGCCAGCTGTAGAGTTCCAGTAACTATTGCCAAAAAGCAGTTTGGAAGAAATCATTCTGTTTTGGAAGCTAAGGGAATCAACCAGCATACATGCAAGCATTGCTGTGCCAGGTGACCTTGATTCCCAAGGATTTTTGTCAGGCACTTACAGCATACCAGCATAGACTCAGCCCATC
>WEKW01006947.1:5994-64688 GCA_013389905.1 Sula dactylatra
CGTGCGCGGTAACGGCCGCGGCGGGGCCGGTTAGGGCCTGTGGTTCTGTCAGGGTGGCCGCAGCAGCGCGCGGGGCGGATCGGCGGCTGTGTGCCCGGGCAGGGTTAGTGGGTGCTTTCACACTCTTCGCCGTTGCTCATAACGGTGTGTGGGGAGTGCTGAACTCAGCCTTGTCTCTCCCTCGGTGCTGCCACAACCATGGCTGAAACAAAAGTCTTCACCTTTCCCCTTAAAAGTTTTTCAAATTGCGATCCTAGCATCAAGAAATACTGAATAAATGCCTGAAATACTCAAATTCTACCCCGGTAGTGGCCCAGAAAGATAAAAAGAACTAACAGACCAGCATCTTTTACCTGTTCCCTGTATGTCTCAAATCGCCTCTCAATTGCACACCCAACCTCTTGAGTCTGTCTGCTTTTTAATTATTCTTCTCATCCAAGGTCTTTTCTTCCAAACACTCTTGTTCATACCTTCATTACATTTCTTTCAACAATTGAAATCGTGGTGTTTCATGTGCATGTGTTTTCCGTGTCAGGTTTTACAAAACGTTCTTCCTAATGTTCTCCTTACCAAAGTGACCACCTCACATTCCTTCTCCACATGCTCCCATCACCCAGCTGAATCTTCTTGTTTTATTTTTGCAGCCATTCTTCCTCCCTATCCATCGTTGCCACCCTTCAGTTGCCTCTGCATCAATCCTTTCCCTTTGTCATGGTTTAACCCCAGCCAGCAACCAAGCACCACGCAGCCGCTTGCTCACTCCCGCCGGGTGGGATGAGGGAAAGAATCAGAAGAGTAAAAGTGAGGAAACTCCTGGGTTGAGATAAAGACCGTTTAATAGGCAAAGCAAAGCTGCATGCACAAGCAAAGAAAAAGAAGGAATTCATTCACTACTTCCCATGGGCAAGCAGGTGTCCAGCCATCTCCAGGAAAGCAGGGCTCCATCACACATAACAGTTACTTGGGAAGACAAACGCCATCACTCCAAACGTCCCCCACTTCCTTCTTCCCCCAGCTTTATATGCTGAGCATGACATCATATGGTGTGGAATATCCCTTTGGTCAGTTGGGGTCAGCTGTCCCAGCTGTGTCCCCTCCTGTCTTCTCGTACACCCAGCAGAGCATGGGAAGCTGAAAAAGTCCTTGACTAGTGTGAGCATTACTTAGCAACAATTAAAACATCTCCACATTATCAACACTGCTTTCAGCACAAATCCAAAACACAGCCCCATGCTAGCTGCTATGAAAAAAATTAACTCTATCCCAGCCAAAACCAGGGCACCTTTTAACCAGTGCTTCACATCTTGTCTATACACATGCTTCTCCATCAACCCCTTTCATGCAACCTCCAACACATGTGACAAACCCCTTTGAGTCATTCTTCCTTGCCTGTGTTGATACTATCCATACTACCATGCTGCATAGCATTTTTACTCTGCTCCAAGAAACTCTTAACTCCAAAACTTTGCCTCAGAGAAAAAGACAAAAACCAGCATGATGTATATATGACATCATCTCTTTCAAATGAAGGAGCTCGTGTGTAACCACATCTGAATAGGGCCTTGTTTTAAACACTGGAATATTAGATTTCATATCTAATATGAAATATGCATCACTATTATCATCAGATATTCTTTTTTTCTATTTGAGTTCCAAGCCATTACTGAATATCCCTGTTAATGACCACAGGAACATTTCAGTGAAGACCATTGTTTCATTATGTATTGTGTGGAAAAATATTTTTTCATGTTGATTTCTAATTTCTTAATCATTGGGATTTATGCAAGATAAAAGGCTTAATCGTACTGCTAACTGGGGAGACCAGTTGCTTGCTCACCCTTTATTTAACCTTATATACTCTGACAAAGCACTCAAGATCATGGGATCAAACAAGTTCTAACATAACCCAGTATATCCCATGGAAGCAAAATACTGATTAGTATCTAAAGGGGGCAAGAACTTTCATAAACAATAGAAAGGCAATTTCTGCAATGAAAGAGGAGTATAAATGTCAAATGTTGAGTTTGCTTCCAACTCAACTGTGTCCTGGTTTCAGCTGGGATAGAGTTAATTCTTTCATAGTAGCTAGTGTGGGGCTGTGTTTTGGATTTATGCTGGAAAACAGTGTTGATAATGCGGAGATATTTTAGTTGTTGCTAAGTAATGCTCACACTAGTCAAGGAGTTTTTCAGCTTCCTGTGCTCTGCCGGGTGCACAAGAAGCTGGGAGGGGACACAGCTGGGACAGCTGACCCCATCTGACCAAAGGGATATTCCACACCATATGATGTCATGCTCAGCATAAAAAGCTGGGGGAAGAAGAAGGAAAGGGGAGACACGTTTGGAGTGATGGCGTTTGTCTTCCCAAGTAACCGTTATGTGTGATGGAGCCCTGCTTTCCTGGGGATGGCTGGACACCTGCTTGCCCATGGGAAGTAGTGAATGAATTCCTTCTTTTGCTTTGATGCACGTGAAGCTTTGCTTTGTCTATTAAACGGCCTTTACCTCAACCCAGAAGTTTCCTCACTTTTACTCTTCTGATTCTTTCCCTCATCCCACCCGAGGGGAGTGAGCAAGCAGCTGCGTGGTGCTTGGTTGCTGGCTGAGATTAAACCACAACAGTCCTTTTTGGCGCCCAGTGTGGGGCACGGCGGGGTTGAGATAATGACAGATATGATTGGAATGCGGTAGATTGAATTTATAGCTGTTATTACTGTTTAGCTATTAATCAGCTGGCTTCTGTGCTTGCTATGGGGCTTGCCTGCCCTACTGGATATACATATACTGTATGCTTTGAAGTCTAGTGCACGTTAGTGGCTGCTTGCTGTACTGCTTATCATCTTACTCTGCTGTGCCTGGGAACAATCTGATAACAGCAATGGCCAGGTGCCCGAACTGGTAGATGGCTAGGACACCATTGCTGTTTCTGTGCTGCTGAACTGGACAAACTGGAACTCCAGTGTGAACTCGAGTCAAAGGGACTGTGACCTGTGGATGAGTCCATGTGGGAGCAGGACACCCCTAAGCATCTGTGGCCGTGGCTAAGGCCATGCCAGAGCAGCTATATCTCAAAGCATCTGTGGCCTTGGTTATGTCTGTGCCACAGCAGGTATACCTCTGAGGGAATTGTGGCCCAAGGATAAGTCCATGTTGAAGAAGGTACACCTCAAAGCATCTGTGGCTGTAGGTGAGTCCATGTTGCAGCAGGTACACCTTGAAGCATCAGTGGCTGTGCATGAGGTCATGCTGCAGCACCTCAAAGCATATGGCCATGGATAAGCCCTTGACAGAGCAGGAACGCACCTGGAGGGATTGCAGCCATTGCCAAGGCCATGTTGGAACATGTTTACTCTTGAAGGGACTGTGGCTGTGGGTAAGGCCACACTGGAGAAATTGTGGCCCATGGAGAAGGCCATGCTGGAACAGGTGCGCCTCAAAGTGACTGTGGCTGTGCATAAGTCTATACCGCAGCAGGTGTACCCTTGGAGAGACTGTGGCTCCTAGGTAAGGCTCCACTTGGAGCAGGTACAACCCTAAGGGACTGCAATCTGTGGATAAGTCCAAGCCAGAGCAGGGGCAAGGGGAGGAGTTCATTACAATATTAAACCCAATGGTCTGATCCAAAGGGACCAGGGTGGAGGTTGTAATGGAAATACTTTTAAACTGTTGTAAGCTGGGATTTGAGTTACATATTATGGGAATTACTGTAGCAGAAACCCCTTGTTGCTAGCCAGGCTAGGAACAAGGCGGGGGAGTTCATTGCGATGTTAAAACCTATAACCTGGCCCAAAGGGGCCAGGAGTGGAGATTGTAATGGTTCTACCTTTACGTTGTTGTAACCTGTGATTTGAGTTGCATGTTATAGGTATTACTGTAGCAGGAACAACCTGAACCAATGGAGGACAAACCCTATAAAAAGCAGTGCAAGTGCAGCAGTGACACACCCTGAGCTGGCTTTGGTCCCAGTAACTCCATGCAACACACCACCTCCCCTGTCCTGAGTGACCACCAGAACAG
The DNA here is from genome assembly GCA_013389905.1 of Sula dactylatra. Classification (NCBI taxonomy): domain Eukaryota; kingdom Metazoa; phylum Chordata; class Aves; order Suliformes; family Sulidae; genus Sula; species Sula dactylatra. The sequence continues at coordinate 10,011 of WEKW01006947.1, forward strand.
ATGGAGCCCAAAGTCATGGACTAAACAAACTCAATAGACATTTTGTGGACGTTTGTGTACCCTCTACAGACATTTTACAGGGGTGGTCCATAGACTAAGGAAATGATAAATGATATCTGTGTATTTTATCAAAGGATGGGAAGGGGGGTGGAGGTTAATGAGGCTGTATTGGATAGTGTGGGACCTGAGCATGCTGTAAATGGTATGGAATAAGTGGTGGATACTGTCCTGGTTTCAGCTGGGATAGAGTTAATTTTTTCATAGCAGCTAGCATGGGGCTGTGTTTTGGATTTATGCTGGAAAACAGTGTTGATAATGCGGAGATATTTTAGTTGTTGCTAAGTAATGCTCACACTAGTCAAGGAGTTTTTCAGCTTCCTGTGCTCTGCTGGGTGCACAAGAAGCTGGGAGGTGACACAGCTGGGACAGCTGACCCCAACTGACCAAAGGGATATTCCATACCATATGATGTCATGCTCAGTATATAAAGCTGGGGGAAGAAGAAGGAAGGGGGAGACACGTTTGGAATGATGGCGTTTGTCTTCCCAAGTAACCGTTATGTGTGATGGAGCCCTGCTTTCCTGGAGATGGCTGGACACCTGCTTGCCCATGGGAAGTAGTGAATGAATTCCTTCTTTTTCTTTGCTTGTGCATGCAGCTTTGCTTTGCCTATTAAACGGTCTTTATCTCAACCCAGGAGTTTCCTCACTTTTACTCTTCTGATTCTTTCCCTCATCCCACCCGGCGGGAGTGAGCAAGCAGCTGCATGGTGCTTGGTTGCTGACTGAGGTTAAACCACAACACACTGGAAGGCAAAACATAATTATTTGAAAAAGTTTAGTACATAGCAAACATTGTAACCACCGAATGATATATGGCCATTTATTTGTATGGCTAATAATCTAAGAGTTCACAAATATCCAAGTTTATTATTCAAATAATTGTATTTCTTTCAGTAAGCAATGTATTCGAGTAGGAAGAATTTAGCCATATTGTACATCGTTGTGGCCAGATCTGCAAAACTTACAAATGGAGAATAGATAGTATAGAAAGCTATTACTTGTAAATCTTTCATCTGTTATTAATGTCAGTTGTTGGACCTGTGAATTGCTAAACTCAAACTATAAATTATGAGATATATTTGGTTTATGTACAGTTAGTATTTGTCATGCTTTATTATTTATAATACGTGGCAGTAACCTTGGTCAGATATTCCAGGAGATGCTTTAGTTTTCAACACAGGCAGATAAAGGATACCTCTTGTGATCTTAGTTCAGTGGGTGTTGTCTCCTACATCTGGTGATATATGGAACTTAGAAAGAATGGTCATGCAGCCCAGTATCTTACAGAGGAAATTATGGCATTTATGATGGAAAGGTAGAAGGAAGAAATACCTTCAGTAAGACCTGTTCACCTGCTATTCAGACCTAGGTGACAGCGAAAAAAGTGGCTGGACATGAGGCTTGCCACCTAAATTATTATTGCCTTTTGAGTACAAAAGGTAGTTTGTCCACATGGTCTTGGGGATTTGCACTGGTACTAAAAAGGGAAATTGGTGATCAAAGAGGTTTATCCAAATGTACTTTGGCTGACCAATATGTTAGTGGAGATGAGTCCTAGCATTCATGTCTTTCCAGCTCTGATGGGGTAATAATGATATCCACGTTTTCCCTGGTATATGTTATGATATTCCAGCACCTTCAATTACGTTTTGAAGATGGTTTTCTCATTTGGAAGTTGTTCAGTCTCTTAGGGCCACTTCTGTTAAATCTATACATCAGACAAAATTTTAAGAGCTGGAGTCAGCTACATTCCCCATCTGTGTGTATTAGTCATTACATGCATCCTTAGTGTTGTTGACAACCATTAAAAACTCTGGCAGTCATTACTATTATTTCTGAATAATCATGCAGAGCGATTAATGAGGATCTGATGATGGCTGCAGACCCTACTGGCATGGACCAGATTATGCCTATGGTTATGCCAGCATTAATCAGATGTAACTCCTTTGAAGTCCATATTTTTACCTTGATTGACGTGGATCTAATTGTGAACAAATAGCAAGTATTGGACTCTGACATGAGCCTGTGGCTCCATGTCTACTATTCTACTCCAAAAGCTCTCAATATTTGGGCATAGCTTCCAGCTGAACTGTAGACTCCTTCTGAGCTTGTCACGTTTCCCAGTAGGTGCTGCTTTATTTAAATTACATCTCTGTAGATGATGAGGCATCCAGGTGATTTCTGTTCCATACCTTCAAGCGTAGTTTCACGGTTGTGTTCTTGTCAGTTCTGTCTGTCATGCTGTAGGGTTGCTGTAAGTTTTCCATGCTGCTCTGTGGTTCATTGAAGGAATTTTGTAGCATGTTCTCCACCCCAAGAGCTGATTAGCTGATTCACCCTCACTGGAACTGCTAGTAAGCACTCTTGTCACGCTAATACTATGTCGGGGCACTACAGCTGTTTTCTTGCTTCCTTTGCTGTCTTCTGTCTTCCTTCTATCCTAATTATGATCAGCTTCATCCTTTTCCTGTCATTTATTGGTACTTTGGGGCTGTTCCCCGACTTCCTCACTCACATGAAGGGGGTTATTTTGCTGGCTACGGACGGTCTCTCTTTCTTGGGTATGTATAACAGAGGAACTGTTTCCTGAAGTGTGGTGTGGAAAGGAGAAGGTGTAGCTTTTGGCCTGGCTGTTTTTATTATCAGTCCCGTACAGATTAGATGTGGGACCAGAAAGGTTAGTCTTAACCCCTAGGAACAAGTAAGACAAGCTGAACAAGAGCAGAGCAGCAATGGTTTTGAGCAAAGGGACTTAGAAGTGCATGGTTTCATCTTAGGTAGCATAAATGCCAAGGACCATTTTGCAGTTTAGCAGTTGTTATTTTAGACTTTGATAAAAACCAGACCAGGGGCACTGCATCTGGATCCAGCCAGGCTGTAGTCTGGCAGAGAGCAGGAAAAAAAGGAAAAGAAACTTTAATGGAATAGTTTTGTACTCATTTGCATGTAGGGTCGGAAATCATCCAGTTACTTCTGCCGTATCACCCACCGTGACACCCACTGTTAAGACAGTATTTCCCACTCAGTCTAGAATAGTAACTGTGGCTTTTGTCCCCAGCTGCTTTTTAGATTTTTAAACACTTCACCAGAATGATCACACTCGAGTTAAAGACAATCCTATTTTTAAATTATATGAGTAATTCCTAACATTAAGTGAAGCAATGCTAGAAACAGTGGTGTCTATCCACAGAGACATTATTCACCTTTTTTTATAAGATGTTTCAGTGTTTCATAATTACGGGAAGAGAATCCCACTCTCCTCTGTTTAATTCAATCAGTCTCAGTTGCTTTGAAACCACAGAGCATATTTAACTCTATTTTCTACTGTGACTCAATCTACAAATGCCTGTACAGGGAAATGATTTCTAATAGTTGACAGCTCATAATTCTAGCGCGAAAAAAGTCATAATGAAATCCAGTTTGTACAAGGAAGAAGGACCACATTTTTATCTTGAGGATAATTAAATGTAGGAACAATTTTCCTGAGAACATGCTGGATTCTCATCACTTCCATTCTTCAAATAATAGCTAGATTTCTTTGTAGATGTACTACAGCTCAATCAAAAGTTACGACGTTGGTACCAAAACTACTGGTTGAGGTCATACTGAAATAATTATATTATTACCTTCCAGTTCTAAAAGATCTGTTGTTGTTCACTAATAAGTGAGAATTGCTATTTGACCGATCAGGAAAGTATGCAAAAAAATCTTAATCAGATTCGGAAATGAGTGGAGAGATGGCTTCTTTATATATGCACACACACAACTGACATTATAAGCAGTGTTCAAAAAGCAAATATACGGAAGTCCTGTATTCAGAATTCTTCAGATAAAACATATCCATCCAGCAGATCATATATAAAACATGCTGGAATGCGTCTCTGTTATTTTGATAATATACTACAGTATACTGGTCAGTTTTGATGCCTGCTTGTAGTATAGTCATGTTCAGCAGAAGTTAAAAAAGGGACAGTAAAAAGGTATGATGGATCAACTTGTGCCAGGAACCCACTGAGCCAAAGCCTCGCTGTTTCCCCATAGTTAGTCATTCCCTCAGAGCACAGTGCAGTTCCCATGTCTGTTTGAATGAGCTGCCTTTGTGAAGCATTTTGCCCTTTATGGGTAAGTCTGAAGCATAATTCTGTATTTTTGCTGCTATTGTTTTTATTAGACAACTATCTGCTGATTTTATTCAGACTGATTACATTAGTTCTGATTTAAATATTAATAAACTGTAAACCTTATCTCATCACGTGTACAGGTAGAATATGTTACAAAAGGAGGTAGAAAGGAAAATCCACTGTCCATGAATTATCTTTTGTCCAATGAGATGGTTTTATTCGGTTTAGTTGGCTTTAAGTAATGGTCATGTGATCTTAGAAAGTCACCTTTGGATCACGTGAGTTCCCTACAGGTTTCCACAGTGTTCTGCCTGCCATGGGCAGGTACTGCTCTAGAGATAACTGTGTACCAAGTAACATGTTCTACGGGTTTAAATAAGTGTTTTGAGATTCCGTTCGCCTTGCCCCAGACTGACCTTGTGCTGCTGATCAGAGTGGGAGCTGTGGTCAGTTACAAAAACAGTAAATTCCACCCCATAATGTTAATAGTAATTTCAGTAAATTAAACATACAGAATTTGTACTCTACCAGCAAGTAAGCAAGTAAAACTCATACTCCTGCCATAAAACTGTAAAATTTTAGTCTTTTAAGTATGGAGACGTCAATTTCTATGCATCTGTTGTCCATTTGTTGAACTAGTATCAATAGCCAGAGGGGCAATACTGAACAAGCCAGTGCAGTATCCAGGCCCGCATTTCATTGCTGTCAAACGTGAGAAGATTGACAAGAACTGTGTTCAGGGTGTGAATAATCAAAGCTACCAAAAATAGATCATACTCTAGGGACACTTGCGGTACTAATTTTATAAAAGCAAAACCCTATACTCAGCTGTCAGTTCTCCTAAATTTAATCCAAATGGCATGTTTCTTTTCCTTCTATGTACCTCTCCCTTTTAGTTTACCATCTTTGCAACTAGAGGATGTTCTAGATATTTTTTTCCTAGGCTAATTTACAACGGTTTCAGGTATTGAATGGCACTGGTGTCTGCACCAATGCAGTCCTCCACCTGCAGCCATCTTTAAATAAGGTAGCTGGTTGTGGTATGTATTATTATTTCTTTTTTCCTTCACCCAATCCACTTTCTTCATTCCAGCAAAAATGTGTAGGTGCATTTTTAATTTTAACATAAAAAGAGTGTATCTTTCTATATGCTCTTTTGACTAAAGATTTTCATCACCACGGGGGACCTGCAAATTTTCTTGGTTACCACTCAAAGCAGGAATGCTTAACACTTGTGCAGTCCGTATGGCTTGGGGGAAATCTAAGATTGGTTCAATATTTTTGTGCCTCATTCAAAAAAACAACTAGGTTGTGACAATGCTGTATGCTGATTCTTTCTAATTTTTATATGAAGAATTGTTTCAAATGGGTTTATGACAAACTTCTGCCTAAGTTTATTTAGATGAACATAATATCTTGTAGCAGGTTTTCAGAGGCACCCATAGGCAGCACAGGCATTTAATGCAGAAATACAGCTTCACTAACACCCAGAATTTAGACTAAATTAGGCAGCCTGGATGTCACTGAAAGCCAGTAACAGTAATAGTAAAGTAATAGTAATTCACATTTTTACCCATAACCTTGATCTTTCTTTATATTTAAATAAGTATATTGAATTCTATTAGAAATAGCATAACTTGAGAATTGTCTTACTGGTCTGTAATTTTTTACGTACACCATTAGGTGGCAGGGAGCAATAAAGATTTACTTGATGAAATGTCATACATATGTTGAAATACAGATCTGTCAGATCATTCTCTCCACCCTTTTTGAATCAGAATTATTTCCTACTGTGAACTGTCAAGAGCTTTGTCTAGTTAATTATTAAATGACTTACCAGCAGGGCTCACTGCTTTCATCAAGACTGTTTCAGATTTCATTTCTGTGCAATCCTTTTGTCAAACAAGAAAAAAACAAGGCATAGTCATCCTACTGGGAATTCTCTAAAAATTAAATCTCACCACAGCTGTGTCTCTACTTCTAACCTCTGCTTCTGCTTCTGGTCTGGCTAAATCTGACTGCTGGAAGTAGGCCCTAGGCCAGGCTAATTCCAGCAGGCATTAGTGGGAGGCAAGAAACTTTATTATTCTTTTGGGAGACTTGGTTCTAAACTGGTTGTAAGGGCTGGGCTTTTGGCTGGGTCCAGCCATAAATAAGGACATAGGTACAAGAAGACTGAAGTGATGGGGTTTAGATGCCCAGGCTGACAGACAGGTGCATGTAAAAAGACAGGGAATTTATACTGCCAGCAAGATTTGTTTCTCTAAATCTCAATGGCTGCTGGTTTTAGAATTGCAGTGGATGTCATAGGTGAGAGGGTAGGTGGCAGGAATCACAGAGCAAGACTTGTCTGCTTGATAACTCACTCAATGATTGATGTATGGTAAGTTAATCCCACTACTACTGACTGTGTAGGAGTTAAGGATGCCTATGCTCACCATTTCCCAGAGATGTAGAATCAAGTCCCTGGCAGGAGTAGCCTCTAAGAGATTTATTCTTATTCCCTCAAACTCTTCTAGTGCTATTGGAAGGAACTGCGCCACAGATATTGTCGCGTGTGCTTAACTGGAAAGTCCCAGTGCAGATTTTTCCAAACCTTTATGTAGTAAACTCATGCCAAAGAAAGAAGTAATAATTCCACAAAAAATGATACAGCTGCAGTTTTCTGCACCCGTTTGTTAAGCTAACAATTATAAGGAGGAAAAGCACAAGAGGGACATTTTGTTGACTTGTTATTGACTAGTCTAATGTGCAGAGAAATTCAGCTCAATGCAGTTTTAACATGACTGAGTGAGTGACAGTAGAAAGACTGAAATCCATTCTTCACAGAAAAATGTGTGTTAGCAATGCACAGAACTCCTACAGTGTGTCTCTTTTGTCCCAGGCAATCACGCCTGGAAGCAGGGAGTCCTTTGTTCCCCCAGCTCAGGCCTGGCGTTGCCTGAGAACACTGACAGTAAGCACACAAGCTGTAAGCTCAGTCTTTGTGAGGTCTACATGTCTGCTTGGATTTGGATTCAGTATTTTTCATCTTAGTCCCCGAGTTTCAGTCACTGTGTTGTATCCGCCCAATCCAGACATAGGCAATCCTGTGGGAAACTGTATCCCAACAGGAATCTTCAATAGCTCAAAATCCCAAACCCAGTAATAAAGATGGTACTACAAGATGACTTAAGCAACAGATTCTATTGGATTGCAGAAAATCAGATTCCTTCCAACTAGAAATACTTACTGCCTGTGCACATCACAGTCCCTTGGCCACCATGGCTGTCGCTATAAAAGGTGGGTCATCTTCAACAGTCATTTGTTTCCTTCACAAATAACTCACAGATACAGATTTCAGAAAGCTGTCAAACAGGACTGAAGCTAATTCAGCATACTATCAGCCTTAGCATCTGTCAGCAGTCTTGGTACTCCGAGTGGATTAGTCTTGCATTCAATCCATAGATCACCCTACTGTATTTCTACCTTATAACCCTGTAGATTACAGATATCTGGGAAAGATGCAGCATAGCCCTGGAGATCATGAGGGAGGAGCTGCAGTGTGTAAGGAGACTGAACTCAGAGCCTGTGTGAAACCAAACAAGTGATATTTTTTCTGGGGCATTGTGAGCCATTCAATAGTCAAAAATTGCTGTCTTTGAAAGACTTGATGAAAAATGGTAGTGACTAAGCAAGTGTGTTTCACTGAGGGGATTGTGTTCAGTGGGGCTGTCCAGGCTCTCTGAAGGAGAGCTGGGCCAGGTAGGTGTCATGCAATGCAATACGCAATGCAAGCTGTGTGCACATTGTAATTTGCCCCTGGAGGCCGCAGCACACTGTGGCCCCTGGCTTGGATTTCACATGAAGTGATCTCTGCTTGTAAATACTAATGATGCTGCTATGCTCTCACTAGCTTGGTGACTAACAGTACATTGGTTAATGCTGTTGACTGGGTCTGGGGCAGAGGTGATTTCCTTATCTTTGTGGAAAAGGGAGAAACAATCACAAAGATCAAGCTGATCATTTATTGTGCCTTTTGTTTTAAAAACTGTGGATAAGTAGTATGAAATATTTGGATCTCCAGAAAGAAAAGGTCTTTTCAGTCTGCATGATTCACATGTGGGTTACCATATGCCTGCAGCTAGGGAAGACTGTTTATCTGTTATCAGACTGTTTTCCATATGATGTTCTTCACAGTTGTATCAGAAATGTCAAGAGCTGCTTGCTCAACTGGGCCCAAATCCTGAAGATTTCCATTTGTGCCTTTGGTCTTTTCATTGTTTTACAGTCAGATGTGAAAGTCTGCCCCAGAAGACGATAAATGTGTTCTGAGATATTGTCATATTCTGGGAATGCGAGGACCTAAACCAGATTCAGTCTCAGTGAAGTTAAGTTCACTCCTTCGAAGTTACAGTTGTTTGCAAGAGTGGTCACAAATACTTTTTTGATTTCTTCTGAGCTGTGTCCAAGAGGGCAAAGTTCAGCCCTCTTTGCAGGATTTTGTATCTGCCATCTGCTTTCTGAGGTGGATGTAATAAAGATGAGAATGTGACAAATTATCTACTTCCGCACAAAAACCCACATCATTAATTTTTATTGCTCTTCTGTCTCATCTCCTTTTATGGACAGCATCAGTTTGTTTTTGTTTTTCTTGAACTGCCTAGGTAATAAATGGTAAATTTGTACTTTCCAGTACTTTCTTTTGAGGAGCCCCCAGTAAACTAAAACATATTTCAGGATGCAAAGAAGCGATAATGTTTCACTGTAAGATAGGAGGAAAACCCTTGGTCTGAACTAACTCAAATTAATGAATGAAAGATTTTCCTTTGAAAGGGGGATCTCAGGCAGGACAGTAGAAGCAGGTTAGCTGGAGAAATCAAAAAATTCAGGAGAGCAGCAGGACAAAGTGTATTTCCTAGGCATATGGTGACCCTATGAAGACTCATGCTCTATACCATCTTGCTCTGTCTTCTCCGCTAGGCTTCTCGCATCACCTAGACATTAGATTAGTGGAAAGAAAGAAGTACGCTTTCTTAGTACACTTTTCTTAGCATGCTGAGAAGATGATAACAAGAAGTAGGATGAGATAGAAAACAGGAGTGGTTTTGTTCAGGTCGGCAAGATACTGGAATGATTTGCATTGCAGTAGATGAATGCCTAGGGTTGTTTCCCTTCAAATGTGCCAGGAGGTGGTACAAGACCTGCTGGTGGTTTCATATGTACTCTCAAAGCTACTGCCTACGACTGCACACATTCAGCTTCTTGTGAAAGACTGTTACAAGACCAAAGGAAAAACTACTCTTGCAAGCAATGCTCTACCTGCCCAAAACAAACAACAGCAAGGGTGGTTTGTGTAGCAATTTGTAGGAGGAGGTCTGAGGATTTTCACCCTTTCTTTAAGGCTGGGATCTAGGAAAAGAACCTGAAGGGTTAGAGAGGAAGAGGGATGCAGTTGCAAAACAACAAAAAAAGGCTAACTGATGGAGAAGAGTAAATTGAGAAATGAATTTGCAATAATGGAAGGGGATGTGAAAAAGCAGGCAGGTGATGGAACAGCAAAAGAGAAAATTAGGGAAGCCAGTTGCAACAGAGGAGAGGAAGATACGATTGAGATAGCTAAGAGGTGGAGCCTAAGACACAGCAGTGAGGACGTACATGAGACAATGACATAGAACAGGAAACAAAATGACCTTCAGGTGAAGGAGAGAACAGGAGGGAGCAAATCTGAGATTCACCTCTGTACCAGAAAGGTTAATCCTCTGACTCAAGCAGATCAAGTGAACATAATGTTAGGCCATCAGTCAAAAACAAGAGAATGAGATATGGACCAGAAGTTGAAAACTACCAGAGCAGGGATGGCAGGAGGGGCTGATAGAGGCAGATGGATAGAGGACACAACTGTTGTCTACAGTTGTCTTCGATGAACGCCTTGGAGTGAGAAAAGCCTATTTGAACTGAATGACAATATTGGTACAACAAAGACTGCACATATATTAGTTGTTCATAAACTAGAATTGGAATTAGGAAGTTCCTAACCATCAGATCAGGAGGCTCTGGGTGCTGTCCCATGAGGAACAGAACATGCAAACACATCTAGATTATCATCAGGTGGAGCTTGATAAGTTTGGGGATGTAATCATATACAAGATCAATATCCACAATGAGAGAGACCAGATTGGATGTTGTAGGAGGACCTTCCTAGTCCCTGCCCTAATATTCCTTTCCTAATAACGATGCTGTTGACTCATATATATTGACCAGGACAGGTGCAGACAGACATGTATTTGCCTCACTCACTTTCCAAGCCAACTGGATGCCACCCACCTCTGGAATCTGTGTAGCTGGAGTGGCCCAGGGCTGTGCCCAAGTTGTTAAATCTGTGCAAATACATGACTTTCAGATCTGAACTGGCTTGCTTTTGCCTAATTTGGAGTGTGGGCAAGGGAGTCCACACCTATCCATACACCCTCAGAGGGCTGTGCAGGGCTGATATGTCTGGTCCCTCAGAGGAGTGTGAAAACTACTTAGATTAGGGGTGCAGGGACTGCACAAGCTGATGTAGCAGGACTGAGGGGACTCGAGATCTAGAAGAAATGTAGTAGCAACATCAGCTAATCCAGGGTACCACAGGGGCATACTCAGGAGCCGCGTGCAACATCTCTCTGGTCACTTCTGTATGACGGTGTGATGTTTGGTGGCAGACTAGAAGTGTGATTCACCAACATTGTTTATGACATGTCACCAGTAGCGACAACTGACTCTTACATCTTTGATCGCCCTCCCAGTTGTGCTAAGTTCCTAGACAACACTGCACAGTGGAGATGATGCCACTGTTCCTCCTAGTTAGCGCATCCCTTCCTTGTCTGTCATCATACTTCGCATCAGGCTCCCAGAAGTTGCATTGTTCCTCAACAAATGTACAACCCGCTGCTCATGCTGCAGTGACCACAGCCATCTACTGCATCAAGTTATGTTCTAGTGCACTGACTGATATTTGTATGTTTGGAAGCAAATGTTTGTATATTATAGGCATATGACATTATTTTTAATTGCTAATAAGATCCTGGTGGGGAAAGATTGTTAGACCCTTCACTGCGTGGTCATCTGCATAAACAAGACGTTTATTTTGCAAATTCCTCTCCGGCCATCCTGACTGCTGTCTCAACCACACTAAATTTTCATTTTTCCCTCCTAGTAAACATCTATGCTTCTGTCAGTGTGTGTAGCTCACTGTTTCCGCTGTGACTGAAATGGGACCATTCCCACCCTACTTGAAAGCCTGGCATTCTTGGCTCCTGGGATTACCTGCTAGCAGATAGCTGTGGCCATGTCTTCCTTTGATGAAGAAGTTCTTATCTTAGGTGGGATGTGGAGTGCTTCATCTTGCAACATTTCTGCTACTCCCCCCAGGCAGAGAGAGAGAGAGAGAGAGAGAGAGCATGCGCACAGGAAGAATGACAACTTGTACTTTCAAAATCACAACCTCACCTAGGACAACAGTTGATAACAAGCCCAAGCAAAACTGAACTACTGACTCACCCTCCCCTCTCCTGGGCCACTGGAAAAAATTGAGGATTCCTGTACAATTAGTAACACTGGCTTCAATGAGATCCTTTTTTGTCATTGAAAGAATTGGAGATTCTTTAGCCCATGCCTTTATTACAGAAACTTGTCTCCAGTTATTCTTCCCTGAGATAGGCTGCTTTTATTGGTGGACCTGTGATGGAAATAAGTGGCATATGTTTTCTTGTGTGACTGTATTAATATGCAGTACAGCACTGCATTTTTCACATGTCTGTACCCTACAATAGTTGGCTCAGCTGCAAATAAAATTATATCTAAAACTGAGATTATGACTTGCAAGTGCTTTCTAGCAAAAACGAAATTTTAGGTTTTGAAATAAATACCTTCATTTCTACAAAAGAGTTAGTAAAGGCATTCTAGAGGAAAAAAACATAGAAATATCGATATAGACAAGGACACAGATGTATAAGTATGATGTCCCACGTGTCTTTGAAAACTGGTATTACTTAAAATACACGGATGTTTTCTCAGAGAATAGTGTGTCTTCTTATTCCTTTCTGGGCACATGAATAAAATCACTGAATTATCTTTGTTTCCAAGCCATATCAGATATCTGTTGTTTATTAGAAGTACATGTTTAGCTGGAAGCATAAGTCTGAAACCTACTTTAAAGAAGATCAGGACTGCAAAACCAAGCATGCTAACATTAGAATACATTAAAGTTAATATTACATGTGCGAACTGGGTCCAGGCCGCTTCTGTATACGTTGTAGAGGTGGGTTTAATCTCACTTTTACCATCTGAATCTCAGATTGTCAGGTAGGGTCCATAGCTATATCAATAGGCAGAGGTAAAGCACTTCATAGTGTGATTCACCCAAACCTGAGACAGGAGTCTAAGAGAAGGGAAGCATACCTCCCTCAGAGCATGTTCATCTCTCTGTGCTCTAGAGAGATGCAAGTGACTCGCTTGCAAGGTGGATCCCACCATAGCAAATGGCATGTTATTTTTGCCACAGGATCACTGCCTTACTCAATGCTTACACAGTCTTACTCTTCAGTATCTTATCTTTCTATCCTTTCCCTGTAATGTGTAGTTCTCTCAATTATTTTACTGTGTGCTATTGAATATAGCATAGAAAACAGAATTATTCATTTTCAGTGGGACTTTCTAAGGTGCTCAAGTATAGCATTTGTTACCTCTTTACAAACACTGATGATCTTCAAAGATCTGTCACGAAAAGAGGCAATATTATTATGACTTCTTTTTACAAAGGAGGAATGACAGTGGCAAGATTAGAGCCATTTGAAAGCTTCCCTGCACCTTGGGTGTACACAGACTGATTCTTCAGTGCTTACAGCACTATGGATGATTTTGGAACTCTGAGACCCAGTTTGTTGTGACCTTGATTGCAGCTGTGAGAGCCTACTGACTTCTGCAAACCATGCTTCCGCAGGCCTCGTGTTTGCCACTGGGAAAAATGAAAAACTTTTATTCCAGTTAACACTGTTAGTAGCAGCTTTATTCTGGGACACATACCACTCTGGAGTGCTTGGAATAATGCCACTTGAGCTTATGTGGTTGCCCCACAGTCTGTAAGGTGTCATTCGTCCAGTTTAAGTGTAAGAGCATTGTTTCTGTCACTTTGATCATCTGTTTCTGCCATCGTCCAGGTTCTGCAGTGTTGGAGCTGCAACAAAAGCAGCTGAGCCTTAGCAGACAGCAGCCTCCTCCATTGCACAGTCATAACAAATTCCCACAGCACAGGCCATTCTTTGCCCCATGTAAGGTAGGGAGTCCAGAGGGGAAACCACAGGAGTTTGTAATCAGGCCATTAAAAGAGCTTATGATAATATTCAGAAGGACAAGGACAACAGTCAGGAGGCTGGAGTAAGGTTTCACAAGCAAATTGAATTTACTTTTTCATTCCTGATTTTGCAAATGTTGGTTTCTTCTAACTTTAAAAATATTGTCATATAGTATTTTGAAAAAGTCAGTAACTGGGAAAGGAGAGCTGTCTCTGAGTGAAAGCTCTGCCTGGGTCATCAACAGCACTAGGTACTTTATTTGGCAGGATTCCATCAGCTAAGCTCACATTCTAGGTGGTGGCAATACTGTCATCTCCTGGGCACTAGAGGGGGATGGATGCACATACTTTGCTGGTGGATTTCACAGCTGGAGAAGCAGTGCTTCTGCTTCTGGTTTAAATTTCAGAAGTTAAAGGAAATGGTGACAAACCCTTCTCTCCTCGTTGTTTTTTTTCCTTTTTTTTTTTTTTTTTTTTGGGTGGTGGGGGGCAGAGGGAGGAATTTTCCCATATCTTTCTCTTGCCTTCTGTTCATTTCTGTCTCTGCTTCTCCATTCCAATATGTTATTTCCCTTGATTTCTAAAGGCTGTCTTCTGCTGTGCCTTTCCTCCTTGCAGAAAGAGCTCGTGCATTTGCTCCTAACCTCTGCTCATGATCCCTCACCTCTCCTGTTCCTGTACCTTCACAGCCTCCACCTTCATATGCAGCTTAATTACGTTAGATACAGATTCTTACTCTGTCCTCAGCAAGACAATAGTATCTCAGCCCCGTTGAACAGGATATCAAGCAAATGATTATTAAGATTCACGTTCTCTCTGTGATCAGGTCTGTGAGACGGGGAATGTTTGGTTACATAGAGCTTTAGCTCAAGGTTGTTCAGTTTTTAACTGCATACGTATTAAAGAAGATGTGTTCTGTTAAAGACCTGTTGAAGGACTGAATCTTGTATTCAGAGTGCAATGAAGTGAGGTCCATGAGTATCAGATCTTGTGGGAGTTCCCTTTGAAGCCTAGTATTTGCCTTCATGGTAGAAGGTAATGTCATCTTGAAAACCCAAGATGTTGACCATGGTCTTCACCATGGAGCGCTAGGCGTTCTTTCCAGAGAGCTGGTTACACAGACACCCATCAGGCTAAAAGAGAAGTCAGCAAACACAGCATTGTCTTCCAAGTGAGCCAAGCCATGGGAACTTGTTTGCATTGTGCCCTCCAATTCAAAGAAAGTTGAGTTGAAGCCATTGTATATCTTGAAGGTAAAGTCAAAGACCTTAAAGCAGATTTCGATAAGAGGTGAAGCTGTGAGCAAAGCCTGTCTGATGTGCTCTCAGTAGCCTGAAATTCAGGCTATCAAATCATGAACGCTGCCCTGTGTTCAGGTTGTTAGTGAGTCACTGAGCAGGCCTTTGGCTTATGAAGGTAAGCTGGACATTGCACAGAAATTAGCTCTATTAATAAGCTGCTTCTGGCCCCCTCTCCTGCTTTTTTTGATCTCCCTTTTTGCTCCTGCCTCTAACCACCCATGACTGCTTCTCATTTTATGTGTTTTCTGAACTTTTCACCTCTATCCAATATTCCTCACTGTTCCCACCAAGCTGAGGGTGTTTTTTTCCCCTCTCTGCTCTCTTCACACCAGCAGTGGGAGCACTAAGATGAGCAGGGATCATCTTCCCATTCTCGTTGCAGAAGCTGCTGTATGTGCAAGGCCAGCTGGGTCCTGCTTCTGCAGCCCCGGCCTGTGCTGCACTGTCACCTGCACAAGTGCAGCATTTGTAGTAGCCAGAAGGTAGAAGCTGTTAGGACTTGGGAGGTGTTTGAGAGATAGAAACTCCTATGTCTACTACCATATGATATTATCGATAGCAAATGTACAAATACAATTTTTTGAGGTATACTGCTTGGGGGTATCCTCAAAAGAACAGACAAAAAGCAAATCTCTGGAACAAATATTTCCATTCACTAACACATACAACTAACCATGGAATATTCTTTTAGGAAGCACCACTTGATCTGTGGCAGTACTGTTGAACTATTTTATCAAAAACCTACTGAAAACTGCTAGTCTGAAGACTTTCCATGGAAAACATCAGTCCAAAAAGCTTAATTTCTGAAAGGTTTGGTTAGCTTGTAACATAGGAAGGTGAGTTTTATTTACTGTATAGGTTGTTAACTTCCATGATCATTAGTACCCAGGGTCTTTGTTTGTCTTGTTTGGGGTTTGCTTTTTTCCCCTTATTTTTACAATCTATTCCACAGTTACCAAAGTGTGGAAAAAATGTGTGGTGTTTAGTCAAAACTGGTAGGTAATAAACTCTTCTTATTAGTTAAACTTCTTTTTTCCTTGATTGACTTTCTTTTAAAGTCCTTTGAGCATCCATCTCTGTATGTAAATACGTGTTGATGTATGCATGTATATATCTATACGTGAGTTCTTTTTCTTATGATTTTTACCTTGACTTTCTAAGGAAGCATGGATTAAGCTATCATACTCTTTGTCCTCCTGTCTGTCTACCTGCCTGTCAGTCCCCATTTGATGAATCTGAGCCCCCTTGCCAAACAAAACTAGATTGGACCCTCCACTGAATAAACTCAGAAATTAATTCCTCTAAGTTTCATGGAAACCATTGAGAGAGGCATAGGACAGGAAAGAGATACAAATAGCATCCCTTACTGCAGCTAAAGTATAAGCTCAAAGGTTTTTTTATCCTGACAGATGGCCAGTCAGCACACACATAGGTTAGTGCCAACCCCAACAGTGCTGCCTCTTCTCCAGCTAGACAGATAGGAGACGACGGGATGTTGTGGGGCATGCCATAGCACACTTGGAGGTGGAGAAGTGGAACTCTTGCAGTGAGAGATGGAGGAACAGATTGTACACATCTGTAGGAAACCATATTTCAGCATTTCTGCTGTCCAAGGAACATCTGCCATCTGTTTGGAGGGAAGTGAGGGTAATTATAAAAGGGTGCAGGGAGGTCTGAAGGGGAAGGGTCTTAAATATGTAGGAAGCTGAGCTACATCAGTTCTGCTGCTTACGGCATAACACAGTAGCTTTCAGCCTTTGTTATTCCCATCCTGGAAACAATCCTGAACAATGGCTTTTGTTTAGTCAACAAATTTTTGAATCATATTGTTCAGTTTCTTAGTCAGGGAAGGATTTTGTGAATAATGGGAGAGGAATTTAATGGCCACAGTTTACTGGACTTAGAAAGACTTAGAAAAAGGAACCTATAAGAAAGCAGTTAGGAAAGGGGAGCTTCATCAAGCAATTACAGCCAGGGACTAGAGTTCTCAGTAGAACAGAAAAGGGGTTGGGATCAGGGAATGACATCCCAAGAAAAGGAAAAATTTATGCTGATTTTACCATTGATCAGCCTTTTATGTACCTCCTCATCTTCAATTGGTGATGCACTGAATAAAACTTGCCACTGCCCCTTTTCCTGAAAGCAAAAACTTCTGGAAAGCATAGTTTTAAACAGCTATAAAAATGTTCACTAGAAATAATACAGTTGAACATAGCACAACTGGAAAGTATGCCAGTGCTCCTACAGAGTCTTTGACTATGTTAGACTAAAGGTTTTTGAAAGCACACAGAATCATGAAATGCTTAGATTTCTCTGCTTTTAATTCTAAAATGTTACAAAATTACTTCATCAGACAAAAAATATATTTTACAGGTTTACAAAAAAGCATCAATGATTTGTTTGCAATGTGTTTAGCTCATAAAATCCTCTCATCTCTTCAAAAATAAATATTTGAGAGCACCTATGTCATCTGTTTTCAAAGCCAGTCTGGCTTGATATATAGTGTTTGTAGAAGCAATACATTTAGGGTGGCCTCTCCTAGGATGGGCCTGAAGAAGAGCTCTTCAATAGCATCTGCATCAATGTCTCGAAGAGAGGCAACTAGCTGAAGAATCCAAGCAAACCTGCCTAGGTTTCTATGGAACATCGTTGAGATAAACTCCATCAAGGCTTGCCGAGCTTCCTGCTGCAGTGTTTGTATGTAGGGGAGCCATTTTAGGACATGGCATCCTGTCAAAACAAAAAGTAAAATAATAAATCTTGAGTAAACACTTTCATTCTGTGCTGTTCATAATGATACGTGTCTGCCTTTCTAGCTTATAGTACTACTTTCTTTAGAAAACAATAAAAACTTTCTAAACATACTTTTTGGAAAAAGAAGGTATGTGCAGTTTGATAATTGGAAGAAACATTGAGCAGCATGGTAAGCACATTGAAATCTAGCCTGTTATATTAAGTCCTTTGAATCCTTACAGCTTTGAAATGGTAACAGGAGGCAACTTTGACTCAGTACAGATGGAGAAGAAGCTTTATAGTGTTGTCTACACACCAAATGATGCTGAGGCCAGTCTGAGTAGGTGGAAACATTCCGGCTCTAATCTAAAATAGGTAGGTAACATCAGGAAGATGGAGGCAGTGGTTTGGAGCAGCAAGTAGGCTGGCAGTCTGAAGACAGGTTTCCAGTCTAACCAGCCCCATCTCCCTCCTATTGTTGCTTCTGCTTGCTAGAGTAAGCTAGGGCACTATGGTTCACCATGCTATCTAGATATCTTCATTTACAGTCTAAAAAGAGCATAAACATTCTTTGTGAGATTTATCATGACCCACAGGAGTAGGATAGATAATTGTATTTCCTATATTTGTACTTGTTTTTCTCAGCCATTTGTGAACAGGGAGAGGTCTCTGCCCTATGGGGTTGTGGTCTTGAGCCTCAGTCACATACTTCCCATAGCACGTGACTTTAAACCTGTTGGCTCACTGAGGGTCTTTGTGGGTGCCAGGGCTCAGTTCAAAGGACACCCCATGTTTATCCTTTGCCTCTGGTGGGATTGCCTTGTCATGTAGCTCTCAGGAACCTGTTGCCTCCTGTCCTCACCACCTGAGGATAACACCATCTTTTCCTTCCTAGAATTGCTGCAGCCTGGACAGGGGTACCATGAATCCCCACGTTTTGACTTCTGCCTTTCCTGCCTCCCACATCTTATTTTAACCTATCTCCCAGCACACAATGCAGGCCCATTTAGCATCTTTTACAGCGACTGACTCTGTAGCCCCTGGGATGGGATTTGAATAGTTTAGACCAGGGAGTGTTTCATACAGTATCATTCATTTAAGTGTGGGAGGTTCTGCAAGGTACTAGGGCAAAACCAACCTGGTTGGGGTTTTTTCGGTCTGTGGCTGGCTGCCCTTTGTCAGTCTTCAGCAGCTCTCTTCTCCCTGGACATCAGTACCAGAGGAGAAGAAGCCTCAGCAAAGCCTGTAACCAGGCTAGACAGAAATGAAGGGTTTGGAAAAGTCATCTCTACCAGGATTACCGTGAGCTGCAAGCTGTGAGGAGGGTTCCAGGTGTTAGATTTTTCATGGAAAGGGAGTTGTTAGGATTTTTTATATTCAGGATGAAATTTCAATTGCTTATATCCCTTCAAATTTGCTTCATTTCCCCGTTTGGTCTTCTTTTATGTGTAATCAGACACTGGTTTTAATTTGTGAATGATGAGAAACCTCTTGTTCTGAGGACTGTTTTAATAATATTCAGACAAACACGTCTCCAGCTGAACTGTAAACCTCTTCAGAGCGTCTTTTTTAACAGCAGTCCTGTTGCAGCCTTCTTGGAGTTACATATATGTGTATATATATAACTCCATAAATATATATATATGGCACTGACACAATAACAGCACTATTCTTCATAGAATAGAATCATAGAATCATTAAGGTTGGAAAAGAACTCTAAGATCATCAAGTCCAACTGTCAACGCAACACTACCATGTACCCTAAACCATGCCCTGAAGTGTCACATCTACGTGTTTTTTGAACTCCTCCAAGGATGGTGACTCCATCACCTCTCTGGGCAACCTGTTTCAGTGCCTGACCGCTCTTTCAATAAAGAAATTTTTCCTAATATCCCATCTAAACCTTCCCTGGCACAGCTTTAAGCCATTTCCTCGCGTCCTATCACTAGTAACTTGGGAGAAGAGATGCACCCACCTGGCTACAACCTCCTTTCAGGTAGTTGTAGAGAGCAATAAGGTCTCACTTTAGCCTTCTCTTCTCCAGCCTAAACAAACCCAGTTCTCTCAACCTCTCTTCATAAGACCTGCTCTCCAGACCCTTCACCAGCTTCGTTGCCCTTCTCTGGACACGCTCCAGCACCTCAGTGTCCTTATTCAAGGACATTTTATCTCATTTTATCCACAGAGATAATAAAAATGCCTGCTAGTTAAACAGCATAAGCCACCACAGATGAGGGATTTCTCCTCTTATCATCACCCTGGATATAACCGGTGGTTTCTTTCAGCCTGATTTTATTGCGAAAAACTAAGAAAATAACTTGCACTGAAATGAACTCCACTGGTTTGATGCTGCGGCATAGACACACAAGACAATACCAAACATCTGGATGACATTACATCTCAAGAATCAGAATTTGAATCCTATTGGAAACAAATATAAAGTCACTACAGCCTTTGAGCAGCCTAGAAACCATTCACCGCAAGAAATATCATGGAATAACTGAAGCATTCAAGTATCCTTTTGGTGCAGTCCCAAGTGTAGCACACTGCTGACAGTGCAGCCGACAGCAGTGATTGCTGTGGAAGGAGTCGGGGATCTGAGCCAGAGCAGGCTGGAGTCAATAAGCCTTTCCGTTTACTTTAGTGGACTTAGAGCTCAGCTTTTAATGACTCACGCACTCTGTGGTGCTGACCTAGGCAACCTTCCTTCCTAAAGAGGCTGAACTTGGCACCAGAAGTAAGAGGATGCAACCACTAGCCTCAGTTTGCTCCGAGACTGCTGTCCCAGGCTTTGAATGTAGAGATACTAAAGGATAAATAAATAAATAAAAGCTGCATAACCTCAGTGCAATATCCTTTTGCCTCATTGGTGAAAATCAGATGATATAGATTATTTCATCTTCTCCAGTGTTGTTGCTACAGAGGAAGTCTTTGTTAAAATACTTCTAATACTCACATCATGTACCCCTGTACCACCTCTCCTTTGCTGTACTACAGGTGAGGCTGCTGTATTACCTTTGAACTAGAAATCCATTCGAAGTGGCACAGTTAATTCCTTATGACTTAAAATTTGTCTAGTTGTCATGGTTTTAGCTGGGATAGAGTTAATTTTCTTCACTGTAGCTGGTATAGTGCTGCATTTTGGACTTAGTATGAAAATAATGTTGATAACACACTGATGTTTTAGTTGTTGCTACGTAGTGCTTGTACTAGTCAAGGACTTTTCCAGCTTCCCATGCTCTGCCGGGTGCACAAGAAGCCGGGAGGGGAGGGGGCACATCCAAGAGAGCTGATCCGAATTGGCCAAAGGGATATTCCATATCATGTGACATCATGCCCAGTATATCAACTGGGGGGAGTTGGCCGGGGGAAGGAGCGATCGCGGCTCGGGGACTGGCGGTGTCGGTCAGTGGGTGGTGAGCGGTTGCAGCACTTGTGGTTTTTTGTCTTTTCCCTATTTTACCCAGGTTTCATTCCTCTCTCTCATTATTTTTTTTTCATTATATTATCCTTATCATTATTATTATTATCATAATAATTATTGTTATCATTACCATGAATACCATTACTATTTTATTTTAATTATTAAACTGTTCTTATCTCGACCCACGAGTTTTCTTGCTTTTGCTCTTCCGATTCTCTCCCCATCCCACTGGGCTGGGGGGAGTGAGCAAGCGGCTGTGCGGTGCTTAGTTGCTGACTGGGGCTAAACCACGACTAGTAGAAACTGTTTTGGCGGGTGACCTACTGCACACATCCAAGGAACCTAAATAAACTACTTCAGGCAGAAAATCATTAAATTGTGGAATATAGATTTTTGAGAACATTTAGCTGTATTCATAGAAAAGAGTAAAACTAAACATTTTTCTATACGCAAATGACAATGCCAAATGTCCTTCTAGGCGTATAATCATCTGTGTATTTTCCAGGAGGACTTACCAGAATTAAAAAGAATAATTCCTTTAAGATAGGCATATTCTTTTGCACTTATGTCCAGGTCCCAGAATTCCCACAATAAATTCTTCATCTTCTGAACTTCTGCTAAAGATACTTCCAGTGATGAGCTGCCCAGTTCATTGGTAGCTGTCAACGGCTGATTGAGGAGGATTTTTTTCAATAAACTAGGGGCTGAAATCTCTCTCAGGTCAAAATCCACCTTTTCTTGTGCCATGCCCAGGACAAAAAGAGGGGCCCAGTTCTGCTGTATGAGAACAAGCTGATCCTCCCAAGGCAGGTGATAAAAAGAAGGCAAGTTTTTAATAAAAGTTAAAGTCTTGAAGAGCACTTCAGAAGCTCTTCTGCATGTTGCTTCTGGCGTTTTCAGGACAACTCTTCTCCTGTCCATACAAGAGCAGCCCTTGCTTCCCGTGGAGCGGTGGGGACTGCGATACTGCTGGTGCCACTTGATCTCACTTCTATGCCCTTTGTTAAGGATCTGGTACAGGATGCTAGTAGCATGGTGTGTCTCACACTGACATTTCCCAAATTTCTCAGCTGGGATCTCGGTAGCCATAGAGCCAGAGTTCCCTGTGGCAGGAAACAGTGCACGTGGAGCTATGCATCAACAGCAGGGGAGAGCATTTCTGCCGCACAGCGAGGCATTGCGTGCTTTTTATATACACAGGTGGTTGAAAAGTAATATGACCCTGATCTGTAAAGTTACCTTGAACAGTTGCACCAGTCTGTTTCGAACGAGGCGGGGCCTCAGGCTGCCAGCGTAGCACAGGGCTGCCATAGCCCCGGGGGAGCGGGAGGGCTGGTGCCCACCGGCAGCATGGGTGCTGCTCACCCCTGTGCCCCAGGGCGGGAGGGCTGGTGCCCGCTGGCAGCATGGGTGCTGCTCACCCCTGGGCCCCGGTGCAGGCAGGCTGCGCCTGGCCTTCTGCCACCGTGCCAGCGGCTCTCTGCTGCTGCCACCAGCAGCAGCACTTTTGCAGAGGCCAGCTATATAACACGTACAACCCCTGAGGGGAAGCCCAGTGGAAACTATGACACCTTAAGTGAAGAAGGAACAAACTGTCTGTATTGTTATTGATACACTGGCCTTGCCCACTAGCTAATGCTCCAGAGTGCACGGAAATAGGCTTGTACTTATGAGTGATGCTGTGGTAGCAGTGCCTTGAGTAGACGCTTTTACTTCTTGTTAAAAGGAGCCACCTGAAGATGCTGTGGATGTCTACCATTACTTTTACTACAGTCATTTTTTTATTTTTTATTTTTACTATTGCAGAGCATTTAGCAGTGTTCGTACTTTACACTGTAGCTAATAGGATGTGATGCCTACGTCAAGGAACTCACACGTGAAAGTCCCCAGGGATGGAAATCCCCCGTGTAGGAATCGTTTCACATTCCTGGGAGATTTGAGAGAAACTTCAGAGAGAGTCAGCTGCTTTCTCTGACTCATGACAACGTTATCTCCTGCATTTCACATAGGATAATTGCAAACATGGAACATGCAGACTTCTCCCAGACTTGCTGTGTAATCAAGTATCCTTCATACAAGCTGTGGAAATAAACCTGATGAACAAAGACGGTGAAATGGCAATTCATACAGTTGTATGTGTGAACTTTTGTAGCAGAGCAAGAGCTGAATGATAGAATTGTCAGGACTCTTCAGCTGACATCAGGGAACATTAAGTTGCCGGAATGTGAGGAACTCAGCCTTCATAAGAAGAAATTAATACTTCAAGTTTTTGTTACTTCACACTCCCTTTCTTGCTCTTGTATAAGGGAAGAGCTACTAAGTTTTTTCACCAGGCATAATGTTTATGCATTCCAACCATCTGGGCTCTTAGCATGTCTTAAAAAATGAGCATTAGAAACAACAGCTCCAAGAGCTACTTCTCCAAGATCTCCAAGCCTTGGGTGTGTAAAGGCGAAACCATCAGATGCATAGCCACAAATTTGTCCTGTGCTACATAAAATTGTTTGGTGTTTCCATGCTGGGCCATTTTAAAATTTCCATTTATTTACCTCTCCATGATATTTATGTTGCAAAATTCTCCCCCTCTGAGGAGATAGAAAGTGGAGGAAGAGACGACTGCTCCAAAGTTGAGCAGTCAGTGTGCTGCTGAGGTGCAACTACCACTAACTGCAGTGAGGGTCAAGGGGGCCCAGAGCTGAACTGAACATCTGATGGGATTTGCTTGTTCACCTCTCCGTCCATTCAACAGCTCTCTACTGTTGTCCTTTGCTGGGTTATCAAAGAGCATTTTAGGTTAAATGGCACAGCAACAGAAAAGTCCCCAAAAAGTCCTGTTCTTATTCTTACTATAAAATTCTAGCTGGGCTGATGTTCAGGGGAATGAATTCCAGTTGCAGGGCTAATGCCATCTGAGGTTCTGCATGAGTTACATAGATTGTAACTAGAAAGAGATACTGAGCCTGCTAAAATAATACTTACACAGAGTTTGTGTTTGAAAAGAAGTTCTGCCTCCTACTTGCTGGTTAGCATGGTGGTGTTTCAGTAATCCAGGTAGGAGAGTGAGCTCTGATAAACCCAATTCCTCTGCTCCAAGGAAAAAAATCTTTGACTTCAGCTGAAATCAGCACCATTTCACAGATAACTGTCATTTCACCCTCATGGTTTGTGTCATCATTTCACAGTTCCTATTGTTGTGCTTATTAGAGTTCTACTCCAGATTAAACTGGTTCCTTTCCTACTTTTCTTTTCTGAGATTTGCATCAGTCATATGCAGAGAGTACTGATGTCAGTAACATATGGTATTGGATACCATTTCTATTTATCATAATTGATTTCCTTTGTGTATAGTTCTAAGAGGCAGAAGCAAATTATATTTTTCCAACAGGAATTCCCGGTATATTCATCCTATTCACCCTCTCTATAGCTTGCTTTATTTTATAAATCTTGGTAAGACTCCCACAGTCATCCTTTGTCCAAACTGAAGAGACATTGCTTCCAGATTTTGTTCTTTCTTTAGAGTGGTACCATGCCTTTGATCATCTTGTTACCCTTCTTTGATCCTTTCTTAGCCTTATGTATTTTCTAAGATATTCTTCAAGGGGAAGTGGGGAAAGTATCAGAACAGGACACGGTATCTAGGACTTAGAGCATGGATTTGTAAAAGGACAGAATGAAGTTCTCTGTTTTGTCTTTCCCAGAAGTCACTCCTGAACACTGAGCTGTTGTTGCCATTAAACTGTCACAGCCCCCAAATTTTACTCCTGAGTGATAGTCATCAGTTCAGAGGCTCTCATCTTAGTCAGGAGTGGAGTCAGGAGTGTTTTATCTTATGTGTATCTTTTGCCATATATATCCACTGAATTACCATTTGACACCTAGCCGATGATTTTCATAAAGCCCTTCTGCAATTCTTCTGACAGCCCTAGTCTTCCTCTGAATAATTTTGTATCATTAGCAAATGTTCATGTTCTGAAACTTTGAAGGCACTGCTCTTCAGAATAGTTCACTCAACGCTGTCAGCTGTTTAAAAGACTATCATAATTTAACTGAGACAGAAAATCTGATGTTGTCCTTGCAGTAGAGTGTCTATATATATATACAGGTACATATATGTTGGACTATACGTATTGGTGCACAATGCATATAGCAACTAAGTTATTACTAAGCAGTGATGTGAGCTTTCCTAAAAGGTGAGATTGGATGCAGATGCATTTCTGGAGGAGAAGAATCTTCCACTATAACTTCATATGGGCTACAAGAAGGAAACACCTTCCTAGGAAGCTGACAGCAGCCTTTTTGAGGTCATCCTGTCACACCAGTCTGATTCATGCAGGTATTCAGTGATCTCTTATCTCTCTGGTCTCCTGTACAAACATTTAATTGGCCTATAAACATCTATATGACTTCAGAACAGGATTTTCTCTAGGACATTTATACGTTTTGTTTTCTGGGAGGAGTAGGGTGAATCTCATGTCACTGGTACTTTTGAGGACACCTGACTTCACTAACAGCCTTAATGATGACAAAAGGAGTCAGTAATAAAACCAATATCTTTCTAGAAGGGTTCCATCTCCTCCTTGTCCCGTGGTGCACACCATCTTTCTTGGGCAACAGAATTATTCATTTCTCAGCTAGAGGGACTGAGAGCTACCATTCAGACTGCCTGCTTTGGCTAGGCAGATAGTGGGAAGTATCATCCCCAAGTTAAAGCCTGCTCAGTTTTAAAACAAGCTCGGAAACAGTGACTTTAGCTTATGCTCCAACAGATAATGCCATGGCAAACTAGGATTTAGCCCTTATATCTGAAGCAGGGGTATGTAAATTATAAATCCAGTTAATTTAAACACGTTTAGCTTATCTTGAAGGTCAGTGGGTTAACTTTCCAAGTGATTGAAGTTAAGCATGTGCTTAAAATACTTTGCTTGATTAGGTCTGGTAAAATCAGCATCTTTTCGATGATAGCCATTTGAATAGAAGTTGCAAACTAATAAAGAGGCATCTGCCCTGGAAAACCCTGCAGTGAAATGTTGTCTATCGCTGAAACTAGGCATGATTTAAACTTGCCTCTGGTGACTGAGTTAGAGAAAATGCAAATGCCTCTGAACTTCTGGCCCACATCTTGATGTGAAGTAGGAGTTCTGAGAAGCCCCCTTCCTAAAAGTCTACCCCAGGCATCTATGTTTAACTCGTTCTACTGTTCTTTGTGTGCAAACCCACTGGAGTAGCATTTAAAGTGACTTTTTGGCAGGTGCTGGTCACTGGCTGAAGAAGGGAGAGTGTTTGTCTTCATTTTAGACTGAGGACATTTTGTTAGAGACTTTATGCTGCCTGACCATGCTGTTCCAAATGCAAACATGTGCCATCTAGAGCTATAACCAAATCTGAGACTAAAATATTAGTACAGAAAGTAAATAATCATCTCAGTGATGCTCCTCAGGCAGAAGAGGGGGTAACACAGGCACATATTTCTTAACTCTTCAGCTTCTTATGAATCTAAAGCAGCAATGGATTTCCATATATTCAAATGCATAAATAAACCCAATAGGGCTTTCATGGTTGTTTAAAACAAACCAACAAACAAACAAACAAAAAAACCCCAGCTGGACAAGTAAACTCTTTCCATGATTTTTGAACAGCTTTATCCTGCCTCGGTAACATGGGGTCAGAGCCTTCTTCATCTGAAAACCTGAGCAGTCATCACTTTGCAGTTGCAGCAGAGCTGCACACGCCATAGCAAACATGCTGCTACTGGGCCATTTCTCCCTTGTTTAAAGGTAAGGGTTTGTTTTAAGCAGTGTATGGAAAGGGGCATGAATCTGGAGACACGAGTAGGTTTTAAGCTGCCCAACATCAATCGTTTGCTTTCTTCATACTAGAAAAATTGGTGAATTTTTATAAGGGTAAATTGGCAAATTTTTATAAGGGCACACCTTGGGGGGGTGGGGTGGTAGACACTGTAAAATAAAGCAGAAGTTACCTTGTACCAGATTGTGCCATTTTTCTGTGGCTCTCCCACTAAGGAGACGATGTTTGTACAGTCACCCTTATCAGCACTGGGACAGGCACCATCTGTCATAATAAATATAGATAGATATACCACTTATTATTGCTCAGCAAGTGGAAAAAGCTGGAAAGCAAAGTAGAAAATGGGCACAGTTTTGAAAAAGCAATGTTAGAAAATGCTCCTGCCTAGCAATGCCATCTCCAGAGTGGCACTGAAAAGTCCTCCCTTCAGCCCCCTCCCCTGCTGAGAAGAGTGGTTGAGGTGTTAAACATTTTAACATAGTATGGAGCCCACTATCATATTAAACTTAAGTCTGTCTTATATCACTGAAGATAAATGCCTAATCTAGTGATTAGCACTCTATAAATACCACAGATTAGCAAGTGAAGGTTAGATGGCAGATTAGCTATGTGGTGTAGATCTTCAGACTTGTCTTTACACCTTTTATTTATGATAAAATGAGCAGGGTCTTAACAAGTAATCTGTGGTCCAAAAAACTAAATCCTAAACACTTCCATTTTATTTTGAAATATGAGGGGTGACTAACTTCTACCAGAGGTATAGGACACATTGAGTTTTACCTGTGACAAAATTAACATGCCCAAACTTCCCTCACTGTTTGGCATAGTATAACTTGTCTATCAATATCTCTTAAATTAAATATCTATCTACTCAGATTGGGGGAAAAAAAGGAAGAAAACAATGTCCAAATTTGGATTTTCTTAGAGCTCAGACTGCTTAAAAACTGATAGAAAAATCTACATAATTTGGTTTTGATTCTTCATAATCGGTTGCTGACTGTGACTCATGGAGTCTGTATGTACAAGTCTCCAAGTGTTCGTCCAGCCATAGGGAGATTCTTCATCAGATATTTCCTCACCACAGTTTACCCAGAAGAGCCCCATTTCTGCTATCTGTCTTTGACCGTCTCCCCACCGCTTGCTGTGACTTTCATTTAACACATCCCTGCCAAGGAGATACCTGCTCTGTTCTCTCGCAGCTGGCTTCCCATCTGATTTGAAGTAAGGCTGGGAAGAGTTCAGACACAGATGTGGTAGGACCTTACTGCAGATCTATTTCTTTACTATTTTTCTACTATTTGCCAAAGGGACAGGGACAGAGCAGTTCACAAACCCATTGCATCTGGGGACTAGGATATCGGGGGATCCCTGGAACTAAGAGGAATAACAAACACGGTCCACTTTTGGAGCTTAAACATCTTTGCAAAAGCTGTACATCCAAGTCTAAGCACATCTTTGATTGCATGAGCTTGAATTCCTTCAGATTTTAGAGATTCTCTGGTATTACATACAACTGATAATCTATTAAACATTTACCTAACTGGCACCACTACAGACCAACAAGGGCAAAAGTCAGCCAACCTTGAGGCAATTATTCCTTTAGGAATAGGTTGGTCTGACAAAACTGGGGAGGAAGAAAAGATACTGAGTTATATACATGTTGGAAATTGTAAAGGAAATCCTTCTGTCTCCACGTGTGAGGCTCTATTGTCAAGATACTTTGGGGAAAGACCCAGTTTTCTGGTAACCATGGAGTTCAGCAGGAGTGAAGAAGAAAGGCTGTGAAAACCTTGCCAAAGAGCAGTATGGTTATGAGCAAACAGGATTTGGAAACCAAGGCTAAGAAAATTAATTTCGAGTGCTCAAATCCAGAGTAAGATAGTTACAGTGTCTCTGTGTAGGAAGAACCAGGATGCTGAGAGAGTAGAAAATCCTGAAACTTTTAAACAGTACAGGTTAAAAATTGAAGGGAGGGAAAGGAGGAAAAGGTAAATCTAAGCACATTTAATAAGAGCAGATTATGACAGGACAAATGTTATTTGCAAATATTCATATGAAGATGTGAGTTGCCCACGGAGTCAAAGGTGGCCACAAGATACAAGCACTTCCATGCCATTCACTGGTAGTTTGAAAGACATTCAGACCTTCTTCTGGACCTATTTCTGTATGCAGTAAATGAATGCTTTGCCCATTCAATATTGAGATTTCAGCGTTGTGAGATCAACTGCTGCTTACTCTGGCATTTATGTTATTCCTGTCACTCTGAAAAACAGCTCTGAGATTTTTAGAAGCAACCACATTTGCAAAAATCATATTTTTGAAAGAGAAGTCTGGCTCCATTTGTCTCATAAAACTCTGCACTTAACCGCTTTCAAAAAAAATACTATTATTTTAAGGTCAGTGGAAACTCTGTTAAAGTGTTTCAGGAAATCGTCAGATCATTAGAGCAATGGAAATTGAAATGTATGCAATGTCCTGATTTCAAACAGATTATAAAACAGTGGGCAAGAAATCAAGTGTGTTCTCTCGTCTTAGTGTAACATTCTCCTTCAGGAACCACAAAATTTGGGAGTGATTTTATCACGC
Source organism: Sula dactylatra (assembly GCA_013389905.1). Lineage (NCBI taxonomy): Eukaryota > Metazoa > Chordata > Aves > Suliformes > Sulidae > Sula > Sula dactylatra. The sequence goes on from WEKW01006947.1 coordinate 39,356, forward strand.
TATATGCCAGTGACTGCTCCTAGCTCACAGTGGCTACCAAAAGGTATTTTTCCTTCAGAGGTGCCTGCACTGTCACGTCTCAAACTGGCCTTTGAAACTAAGTGGAGACATACCTTTTTCTCCTTTAGCTACCCTAGGAAACAGATGTATGAGAAGCATTGTCCTTGAGAGAGTCTGGTACCTAGAACTACCACCCTGAAGAGAACAGATGCCTCAGAGTCCAGCCATGTACTTGAAATCGTGTTCAGAAAGGCAAGATTCATCTGAAAGCAGCTGAGCCTGTTGGAGAATCCAGATCAGTCAGTAGAGCTGCAAGGCTTGTGTGAACATATAAAAAGAAAAAAAAGACCAAGAGAAACATACGTCTGCAGAGTGTTTATTTTCGTGCTCAACAATCCTTTCACCCTCCCTGATTCCTGTGACAAGACGATAAGAGCTTCACAGCAGCCCTGTAGGAGGGTACAGCCAAACTCAGATGGACTGAAGCATTTATACCTTAAGGACCTGCTTCCCTTCATAGCTCACATCCAACAGTGGGGGTCATTCTGGTCCAAACCTCTCCCACTTTTCCTCCCTCCTCCTGCCCCCTATACTTCTTGTCCATTAGGTCAAGCAGGAAAGGCTTCCTTCCATTAGGCCAGTACTTGATACCATCTGTTGTGGAGATGGGAGACGTGAATCTCCTTTGGACGGCACTGGAGGGTTTGTCCTTGCTCAGACAGGTCACAGCTATTCCCACAACTGGCCAAGACCCTTAACAAGCTCTCAGCTCATTGTGAAGTAGAACTGAGCTGGGAAATGCCCAAATCCCACGATATAAATATTTCATATTAAACCTCCTATTCTGTACCCACACCATGTACCCTGCTAATCATGTTTTATACAATCTCATAAGTGTGAACAAATGACACAGGCCATTACTTGATCTCATTTGAGACTAGAGTTGATGGCAACCACACACATGGAGGTGATGGTATTTTGGAGGGTACCTCAACCCAGTTCCCAGCTCAGTGTTTGGAGAGGCTGCTGGGACAAGATGTACTAAGCTGACCCAACAGGTTTCATCCTGTGGTAAGAGGCCACCCCCTCAGAGCTCTGTGCTCCTGCCGAGTCCTGCACACTTCTGCACCCACCAGACTCCTCAGAGTGTCTTATCTGCTTTCGAAAGCAGGAGAAGAGTCATCTGCAGAGAGAAGAAAATGACCTTGAGCCGGTTCATCAGTGGAAAAGGACAGCAGAGCTGGTCTGAGGGATGGTCAAAACCCTTGGCACTGGTTCAGCAGAATGAGAGTCTCACCAGCTCGAGTGACACTCTTACCAGGACCTTTGAGGCACAACTCCCTCCAACACTTCAGGTTATGCGGGTCATGGAAATGACGACTGTGCCCAGCACAGGTATTTCAGCAAAGACAGATAACTCCTCTTCCTGCATTTTTCCAGGCATGAGAAATTATGATCCACAGTGAAAGTCGTGGCAGTAATAATGATTTTTGTTGCATGCTAACCTGATGAATAAGGTCCTGCGTACCTTTACATGTGTCAGGACCTGCAGGAGGTGGCTGGGAGGGAAGATCCTGCTGCAGCTTCCCCATCTACTCCAGCTCACTCACAGGCAGCAGCAGCATTTTCCATCCTGGGGCATCCACCAGTGGTTTTGTTTGCCATGCAGTTGTGTTGAGCGTGGGAGCCAGGATCTGCGACCTGTTCAGTAACAAAAGCAGCATTTGGAAGGTCAGCATTCATGTTTGCTCTGTTGCTACCATGCATGCTAACATTACTTTACTAATAAACTATGAACTATGGCAAGGAATAGATTTGTTTTTCAAACCAAATATAAGAATGGAACACCCAGTAGAAAACAAACCTGTGAAAATTTTAATTTCACACACATTTTCTCTTCAGCAACATGAGATGTTCAGTTTATTGTGACTTCAAGTGTCACCTTTAAATTCCCAAAATCTGGAGCAAAAATGAAGTCAAAACAAATGGGGAAAAAAAGTAATTCTGTTTTTATTTAAATGTCAAAACAAGATGTCACTTTAAGCACTTTCAAAGTTAAAACAAATATTACAGAATATATTAAAAGTGCCATGCGGATTAGTTAAAAATATTTATTTTTGCAAGAACTTTTTTCCCCCCTAAATTCATGTGTCCACAGCAAGCTGTATGGTTTGCAAAAACACCAGGCAGAGGTGTTGCTCTTCCATTAGCTAGCCATCCTTGCCTTCTGCTTGAATTTGTGTTTCAGTGTGCGCAGAGGATTAGCAGATTGTTAATACAGCATCCAAAACCACATGTCTACGTGCAAACTGTCAGGCAGCGAAAGAACAGAAAAAATGAGTAGAACATAGAAAATCCCACCCCAGTAAATAATCATAACAGGAGAGGAAGAGGTCTATGGAAGATCAAACTTTCTTCTGAAAAATATTCCTGAGGACATTTTGACAAAAGAGTAGGTGCACAAGTATTGATGTCATCAAAGTGAATGACTTCACCGGTGCAGTAGCACCGAAGTGCTCCAGTTCCTGTTTTATTACACCTCTGCCGTTTACAGTAAACCCATGAAAATTATTCAGATGCCACATGGTCACGCAACCACTTGGTGCTGAAAAGGATAAGGGTGAGATTAAGAGTGAGGTCTTTGCATTCCGTTACATATTAAATCCCAACACCGAAATCTCAAGAGATGGAGGCATCTAGAAGAAGAGAACAACTGAGGAAGCAAACTAAGCAAGAAAATAAAAGAAAATTATTGGAAAAAATATTATTACTGGTTATTGTTTTTCATTGTTATTGTTTATTAAGAAAGTAACACTCCACTGTCTAAGCTAGGAGTTTCCTATGAAAGTTTTCACCTCACAGAAGATAAAAAACAGGAATGCGGGAAGATCTTTTTCCCCTTTAATTTTCTTTTCTAACAACAAAATAATTTTTCACTGCAAATAAAGCATTTCTAGCACTGACACCCACAAGAAACCACACAACAAGTGGTTGGGTTTGGATGTGCCTTAGCTGCATGTAGTTGATATTATGATTCAAAAATGCTAAAAGAAACAATGGCATGTGAAGATACATCAAAATGTGCATTAACTTCCTTTATAATCAAATGTTTTCTGCTAGCCCTTTCTTTCCTGCCTTCTGGTTTGTGTGCTTGTTTGTCACTGGGTGTTTGTAGAGCAGGTAAAATAACTGGACCTTGACCTTCTCTGGAGTCATCACAAAGCAAATTAATATAAGAAGTAAACATGCTCTAGCAACTTACAGGTGCATCCTAGCTCACTCCTCTCAAAAAACACAGAACTTTTCTAAATATGAAAGTAAAGATGGAAGGCAGATGAACCCTGATTACCATATATCATTATTTCTAAGATACTTGTTGGAATATACCCTTGTGTATGCATATCACATGTAACAGGTGCTATTTATGGTAATACAAATAGCGAGAGCAGCAGTGATGGAAAAATACTTCCCTGTTTGTAGAGTATTATGAAGCTTTGCTCTGTCACTCTATTTCCAAGACTTCTTTTTCTCACTCCATCATTTGATAAATCCAGGTATGCTTCTGTCCCCAGACAAGCAGGTGGATTAGCTACAAACAGGATGATGACCACACCTGGTACTTCTATGCATGAACCCAGTGACTTTTGATCTGACAATGATCTCCATGAGTCTATCATTTATTTTTACTCTAACCGTCTTAAAGGTAAACCAGACTACCCAGATGTAATTGCAAAATCCAAGGACAGAGAATTATATGCAGGTTGACTTCACAGATAGAGAACAACTGATAAGAGACCAATATGACAGCTGACTGTAGTTAACCTTTAATTGGGATTTAGCAGCAGTGTGTACTTGCTAAATATGCTGTTTCAAAAGCAAAAATACACCTAATCCCATGTTGTTTATGCAACAAGTAAAATTAATTAAAAATGCTAATCTCTGGTTTGACATGACCATGTTTTCATTAGAAAGCCACAATGCAGTGAGTACCATTTGACATCAAGCCTCAAGTGGGATTGCCTTGATTTTGTCTTTACTTCACACTGTGAAACCAGTGCTTTAAAGTCAACTTTACAAAGACACTGAAGTAGTTTTTTCTTTCTAAATAAAATAACCATTTACATGTATTTAAGCACAAGCAAGCCTCTTGAATCAGGTTTTTTGCATATGCTTTGCTGTGTTTTAGAGCAGTCCAAGAGAAAGCCCAGGGGCAGCTTTCCCCAGCTAACATCACTTATGACTGATCCCTTCTTGCTGCACCTCTCTCCGATGATGTAATTCTAATACTAATTTCCCAGTTTATATTCGCAAGAGACATAGGGCAGAAAAAAAAAAAAGGCAAGCTGTGTATCCCCACCTAAACTTATTGACAAACTCCTTCACACCTTCATCCCTATGTTCCACTGCACGTAGATATTTCGGTCAGTTTGAATGAATAGGATTTCCACGTGAAATGAAAACGGGGGGCAAATGTTATTTTGGGCAGTGCTGCCATATAAGATAGAGCTAGAAATACAGAACAGGTTTGCAGTGACTGCTCTGTGGTGACATAGGTGGAATCTGTATCTCACTGCATCAGAGATGGTGGCCAGGAGGACCACCTGTAATAAAGTAAGAACTTATATGAAAAATGTGCACTGGAGAAGATGAGGCATAAAGGCACTAGAGGCTACCAAGCCAATGGATTTATGTGAAAGAAAACAAGGAGCGAGAGGGATTTGCAGGTAACCACTCCTCGTGGCATGAATGGAGCAACTGGGCAGGAAGGGAAAGAAGACTGAGCAGCAGAGCTGAGCTACCCAGTGCCTCGAAGGGAGTGTGCAGAATTCATAGACAATCAGAGGAAAGCCTACAGGCCTCTAAAGGTGGTAGAAACACCCCACAAAAGCATACAGTCAAGCCTATTTCTCAATGCCTTTTTGAACTGTGCCTGTTAAATAGTCATCTCTTAGATCCTGGTGAACAGGAACCATTTTCTTCTGACACCTATATGAAACTGCTTTAAAAGGGTGACTCAGAAATGTTCCTGGAGTCAATGCTCACAGTTCATAGTTCTGACTTCTTTACAGAAAATCGGTTGATTAGCTGGCCTGACAGAGGAAGGGGGTGACAGACATGATGACTTGTGGAGTTGATGCCTGGGCTTTCAAGCAACATGTTGACTCAGAGTATGTGAAGCAAGAGACAGTCAGGTACCACGGGCTGACCGGGACGGCAGGACACCCTCATGCAGCTCTCCCACTCCATCAGCTCTGCAAGGGACAGACATCTGGGTTTTCACCATGGAAAGCCCGGGAATTATTTCTATCGATATTCCTTCTCCAAACAGTTCATAAAAATCAGCCATTGTCCAATTTGCAGCCTCTGTGGAGACCGTGGGCTGCACCTCACCCCCGGCTGGCACAAGCTCACCAGAATGACTGGCAGTCCCAAATCTCACAGCCTGATCACCAACCTTATTCAGCAAAGCTAAAATCTCAGAGATAAATACTTGGCGAGGAACCAACTGACCCAGTGACAAGAGGCATTTGTCTTTCCCACCCCTTAGACCAATGCCAGCCTACCAAAAGCTTTTTCTTTGACCCAGGTGAAATTTCATCTGTGGCAGAGAAGCTCTGGAAGAAATGAGTCACAGAGAAAGATAAGGTCCCCAACAAGGCCATAAATAACAAAAACGAATCTAGACAACAATTCCACCCTTATGTATTAGGCCATTGCATTTGAGTACAATTAGAGTGCAGCGTGCAGCTAGTGAAGCTGAGGCTCAGAGAGGCCACACAGTTTGCCACACAACCCGGCGGTAGATTTGAGACTCAAAACCATTTTTCCTGATTCTTCACCTGGTGCCCTGCCAGCCACAGCCCTTTGGAGTCCCGGGCTGAGCCCCAGATTAAATGTACTCATGCTTTCTCCCTTTGTAAGACAGATCTCTCCTACTGAAGCTTCGTGCATTTGGGAGCCTGTTCTTGTGCTGACAAGCCTGAAGTTGCCCCGCCTCTGAAATACAAACAGAAACACTTTTGGGGCACAACTCCAAAAGCCTGCAGCACTTGCCAGAGAAGCACACACCTCCTCCTTTTTATTCCTCCGAGGTAATAAGCTTAAATTCAAAGTACCTCTCAGGAAGTTTTCCCGGGCAGCTCTCTGCAATGCTTCGAAGCACTCCTGCGTGATTAGCGGTTGTCCCTAGCCGGAACAGACCACCCTTTTGTCCTTTCCAGTTTAGTCAGACCCTCAGTCAACCCTCCCTGCCAAGATTCAGAACCCACCTAAAACCAGCAAGTAACCATCCACCATCAGCATCACCCTCCTTCAAGTGACAAAGCCAAGAGGCCACATCTTTGAGCGATGCAGGGCAACTCGAGGCTGCTTGAGCCCTGGGGCTTGCTCAGCCTCTGCCGCTCTCAGGAGCTGTGCACAGGGCAGACCCGCTCAGCCACATGAAGGTGACCTTGTTTAAGGGACTCTCTTTGCTGAGCGAATGCAGCTGCAGTCAAATCTGGACTTGCCCCTGCCTGCAGTGGATGTTGCGGAGGGGAATAAAAAACATGACTGCATTAGCCTGGTTGCAGATGGAAACGTCTGAGGCTGAGATTAAAGCAGTACATGAAGGGAGAGGAAGGATGGGAAGTGGTCATGGGAGATAGAAGGGAAGGAAGAAGCAATTCAGCATCTCAGTGGAGGAGGCTTTGCCTGCTGGAGCGATGGTGCGGGGGGGCTGCATGCCTGGCCCCCCCCCCCCCGATGCCGGGCACAGCGGCTGCCTTCAGCTTTCAGGCCCTTTGCAAATAAATGAGTTGTCACTGCCCTGGCTCTCCAAGCAAAGGTCATATCTCACAAGAGCTCAGAGCTAAATTACTCCTTGTTTTCTCTCCGTTTGAGTCTGTTCACCCACAAAGCTCATCTTCCTGTCTGGAGTTACTGAAAGGGTTGGTATAAAATGTGTATGGCAACAGAGGGTCTTCTGTACTACAGCAAGATGCCCCTAATCCAAGGGAAGCTGAAACAGATCAGAAATAGGCATTCTTACAAGATGGTGGTGGTTTTAAATAAATTAAGTAATTGCTTTTTTCTAAAAGATTCCTTTAAAATGCAGGGAACAGTCCACCATGCTGTTAACAAAAACTCTGCTATCAGCAATACTGTGGTGCCCTCAAGTGGATGCAAAACTCAGAAATGTGCTACAGTCCAAGTCCTTCTCGTGAGTGTGGTCCCTGCTCTCTGGTTTGCATCCCCAGACTGCAAACACAGTGCATGCCCACCCTAAGAGCCCTTTACAGTGACAGAGGAATAAATGTGCTTCAGCATTAAAAGAGTGCCAGACCAAAAGTTTCTCACTTAGTTAAGAGAAATTTCTTTTTTCAAGAAATTATTTGATGTAGAGGGAAAAAAAAAAGCTGCCTTGGTTGCAACATTGCCCTCCTGATGTTTCCAAGGGGTAAGCAGAAAATTGAGGGCCTTTTGGGCCCAACCACAGGCCAAATGCCATTGATCTTGATTCCCTTCCCGGATGCAGCATTGTTTGCCTTCCTCTGGAAATCAGCAGCTGATGCCGAATTGCCTGACCCCAGCCCTTGCCAATGTGCCCTCCAGCCACCCTGCTGTGCCAGCAGCTGTGAAATACTCTGTTTTGCCCTCTACTGCTTCACCGGTGGCAAACTACCCACCAGAAGTTTTGCCTGAGCCGAGTACTCCCTTCCCAGAAAATTCAAGGGACAGCACAAGCTCAGGAGAAGCAGTTTGGGTCAGACAACCCTAGTCTGGGACAGAAGTGAGTTCAGGTGTACAGATGTGAGCCAAACAGTGCCCTGGCCCTTGGGAATGGGGAAGGGGCCTGGGTCTGCTCTACCTACCAGAGCAGACACAGCCACTGAGGCGGGGGAAAGATGCTCCTGGGAGGTCTGCGTCACATAATAAGGGTGAAGGTGCAATCTGGGCACCGCACGAAGCAGATCTGTGAAACCAGCAGGAGTCCTGAGCCAGGCGTGATGCTAGTCACCAAGAGATACTGTGACATTTGACTGGAAACTGATGCCAGAATCACCCTTCTTTAAAGTAACATCATTGTCACAGCAGAAGACGGACAGAAAGCAGCAGTAAAGACATTGCCATAAAGATTATCAGCAGTGAACTGGACGTATAGGTTAACAGCACATTAGAAAAGACACAGCCCCCATTTATGCCTTCCTCCTTCCCACATTTGTTACAAATGTACTGTGCTTTCTGTCGTATCAGAAAGATACAGGGGCAACATGGGCTCCAACAGACACCCTTAAAGAAGACAGGGAAGATCTTGAGAGGCTGGAGTGGAAATAAAAAGACCCTGACACCCAGTTCACATAATTTTAAAAAAAAAATCCCTCATCTTTAAGACCATACAATAAGCCTGGCTGAGCTTACTGCTCAGAGGTCATGGGGCAGGTCATGCTACTACTAGAGAGGACTTGAATCACGGGTGGGTGATGTAAAACTTAAATTAGCTAAGCATAGCTGTTAAATTACCTCAGCTAAACACTCCATGGGCAAAGCCTCTGTTAGAAGAGCAATGCAGGTGCCGATGCACATTCATGCACGTGCTCAGCTCGCTGCCTGTCATGGCCTTTTCTGCAGAGCTGCTCCCCAGCCAGGCACTCCCAGCCTGTCCTGGTGCCCAGGGCTCTTCCTCCACAGGGCAGGGTTTGGCATTTGTCCTTGCTGAATTTTATGGGGTTCCTGTTGATCCATTCCTTCAGCCTGCCCAGGAAAAGCAGCCCTGCCCTCCAAGCATTTATCATCTGCAAATTTGATGGGGGTGCGTTGCATCACCTCCTCCAGGCCATTGATGAAGATGTTGAACAGGACACACCCCAGCAACAAGTAGAGAACTGAAGGGGTCTGTAAACTACCCACTGCTCTCTGAGCCCACTCACCCAACCAGTGTTTCACCCATCTTTTAGCTGTCCATCCATCTCCCCAGTCCCTAATATCCTGCCTTGGATACAAGAGTATTGTGGGAGGCAGTGTCAAAAGCCTTGCTAAAGTCAAGGTAAATGTCATCCCTTGCTCTCCCCTCATCCCCAGATCCAGTCATTTCATCATAGAAGGCAATCAGGTTGGTCGAGCATGACTTAATCTTCCAAGCAGCTGTGGAAAGAACTGGCAATATAAGACTAGAGCTACAGCAAACTGTATTTATTAGAAGGAGCATTCCTAGGGATATAGAGAAATAATGGTTAATAGGAGTCAATCAGAAACAACTCTCTAACAGAGCAGGAAGGAATACAAACTTTCTTAAAACAGTAAACTAAATTCAGAAAAATGTACCTAATTTAGCTCTCCAAATCAGCTGCTTTAGAGCATTCCCATGCACAAATATCCAACACACTGACACAAATCCTAGTAAAGATTTAACTCTTGAAGGAGTTAAAAAGAACCTGATTACAGTAACTGTGAGGGGTGGAGGGAGTGCATGGGCATTGTACTCCTAAAACACCAGCAGCACATGGTTCAGCCCAAAGGGCTGGTAGTGTGTGGACCAAGGCACCAAGAGACAACAGTAACCAGCGTGTTTGAGCAGAAACAGCAGGTTTGGTCACAGTGTAGAGTCAAAACAAATTTTAGACCTGTTCATTGGCAGACCAGTATTGTCTGACTCTGGTCAAAAAAACATTGCAATCAATGGCCTCAAGAAACACGCATTTCAGACGTTGCCAAAAGGGTCTGTGTGTTTGAAGTCAACACATGTAATTTGCAAATCAAATGCCAATCTGGGAGAGTGTCCTGGTTTCAACTGTGATAGAGTTAATTTTCTTCATAGCAGCTAGCATGGGGCTGTGTTTTGGATTTGCGCTAAAAACAGTGTTGATAATGTGGAGATGTTTTAGTTGTTGGTAAGTAATGCTCACACTAGTCAAGGACTTTTCCAGGTTCCCGTGCTCTGCTGGGTGCACAAGAAGCTGGGAGGGAGCACTGCAGGACAGCTGATCCAAACTGGCCAAAGGGATATCCCACACCATATGATGTCATGCTCAGCATATAACACTGGGGGAAGAAGGAAGTGAGGGGACATTCGGAGTGATGGCGTTTGTGCAGGACAGCTGATCCAAACTGGCCAAAGGGATATCCCACACCATATGATGTCATGCTCAGCATATAACACTGGGGGAAGAAGGAAGTGAGGGGACATTCGGAGTGATGGCGTTTGTCTTTCCAAGTGACCGTTACGCGTGATGGAGCCCTGCTTTCCTGGAGATGGCTGAACACCTGCCTGCCGATGGGAAGCGGTGAATGAATTCCTTGTTTTGCTTTGCTTGCATGCACAGCTTTTGCTTTACCTGTTAACTGGTCTTTATCTCAACCCAGGAGTTTCCTTTCTTTTACTCTTCTGATTCTCTCCCGCATCCCACCGGGGGGGAGTGGGCGGGTGGCTGTGTGGTGCTTGGTTGCTGGCTGGGGCTAAACCACAGCAGAGAGATTGGGTGAGTGCAGAAATTTTTCCCTGAGGAACCATCAGAAGTGAGCTAAAATATAGACCAGAGCCAGTGGTGTGTCAGTAAAGTATCGTACAGCTCAGACAATTACAAAAGCTGTAACTCAAAACAAAATCATACCAAAAAAAGAAGGTAGAACTATGAATACAAAAGACTATGAACAACCTCTTACTGGCATAAGAGAAAACTGTCAGTACAGGTAGAAACCTGTTTAAGGGCACCTAGACTGACTAATAAAATTATTTTATATATATAGATATAAAGCTCTACGAAGACTAAAAGAGATTTCATATTAGCTTGAAATGAATAGGTAGATTGAAGAAGATTGTCAAGACTGGCCAGTTTAATGCCAAAAGTACAAGCCCATGCAAAGAAGAGAAGGGACTGGTAACACTGGCATACCAGCTCTTATACCAATGCTAGTATCAATTTGACATTGACTAGACAATGACGTATTGCTCTAGAACATCATCACAGATGATAACATACCCCAGGACAGTACCTGACAACAGTATGAAGAGAAAAACCACCCCACACACCAGCACCGTGTTGTTGCATTGTCAAAGCAATTTGTCAATCAATATTTGACACTTTGGGACAGTTGAATAACCACAAAGGAAGCAAACCTGCACTCTGGCTGCTGCTGGTACAGATCTGATTTTGACACGGTCACAACAGACATTAAAAGCTGGCTGTCATTAATGCAAGGACAACCAGGAAGCAGCAGTTAGAGCGGAAAAGCAACATTAAGCAATTAAAAGGCCACGTTATGATCAGGGAAAGTAGTTGAACTCGGGGTGCAGCAGATGCAGCAGAACATCCTTCTGCTGAGGAATTCTCCTCTAGCCAGTTCCTCAGTGCTCACCAAGCACCAGTCCTGACCCCATCTGAAACCATCTTCCCAGGGCAGATCTGGCCACGCCATGCCAGCAGCATGAGGAGGGCACTGACTTATAGTCTTGCCACAGACCAAGTTCCTCAGGCTTCCGATTCCTTTCTGACCAGCAAGTGACATCCATGGCTGCCACTCTGGGTAGCAGGACTGCTATCCAGAGACCATAAGGGCTAAACCAGAGACTAAATATTACTAGATGCTATACCCTTATGGGAGGTTGGCCTCCTCAAAAAACAGGAGAAAAAAACATGTTGTAGAGACAACCTGGACAGCAACATTTCTCTTTACCACATAGCCCCCTAGATCTGTAACAGCAAAAGCCAGTCAGTTTCCTTTTGTTAAGCAAGGAGGATAGAAGGGTTCCAGCATTTTCTTTTAGAAATAACAAGTGATCACAGATTAAAATAGAACAGCAGGACAAACAAACAAAGGTAGGTCTAAGAAGGCAGCTTTTGATTTTTAAAGTCTGAAAAAGCATGAATAAAAAATTGCAAAACTTCCAAAAAAAAACAAAAAAAGGAAAAACTTCTCAAAAAATTATTTCTCATTTAAAACTAAAGGTAAGATTGACCTGGCAAAGGATATAAAAACAAACAGGGTGTTCTGTCATACATAAAAGGCAACAAGGGAAAATAAGAACAATGTATAGATAACTGAATTTACATATTATCCCAGAAGAAACCAATTCGCTGCCTTGGTTTTCAGTGAAGACCATACAGTCTTCATGGAGCAAAGGCAGGGCAGCCACTGAAACTGAGCATGGTGTTGCACAAATCCATCACTTGGGAATTGGAAGGGCAACTTCATTTGTGCTCAAGGGAAGGCACTGATCACCATCTCAGAAGCATCACTGCACACTTGCCCCAGGACATTCTTTTCTTAGCATCCAGTATTGGTCAGAGACAAGATATTAGGCTACGTGGACCTTAATTCTGACCCCATCAGTTCCTCTTCTGTAATTCTGAAAGGACTCAGGGGAGGTAGACTCATTTTAGAGTGAGGGTAACATGCTTCAGGGGAAGTTTAGTTGCATCAGGGGATGTTTAGATTGAATATTAGGAAAAATTTTTCTACTGAAAGAGTGGTCAGGCACTGGAACAGGCTGCCCAGAGAGGTGGTGGAGTCACCATCCCTGGAGGAGTTCAAAAAACATGTAGACATGGCACTTGGGGGCATGGTTTAGGAGGCACGGTGGTGTTGGGTTGACGGTTGGACTTGATGATCTTAGAAGTGTTTTCCAGCCTTAATGATTCTATGCTTGAAGATCACCGAGATTTTTAAAAAAGGCAAAAAGATGCTGATCTATGCAAGCCTGGTTAGCCTGATCTCAAAAGTATGCCTAGATTTAAGAAGAAAAGTGTGTTACAATAACATAGAAAGTGACACAAAATACAGCTTGGGTTTATTAATGGTAAATCAAACAATATTAAACAATTTGTTTCCTCCTGACAGTCAGGAGGTTGGGATGTATTACGTACATCTTGACATGTAGCTTTTGGCACAACAGCCTCTTACTGGTTGAAACAGGGAAAAAGTCAACCATTAAGATAGTACTAATGCCGGTCTTGTTCATCCTGTGGATTTGGATGTCACTCTGCTGGTCAGAAAGAAATCAGAAGCCTAAGGAGCTCAGTGCAAAGCAAGAGCAGTTTCAGTAGGCTGAAAAGAGGCTCTTAGAACTCCTTCAAAGCTTAAGGATCACAACTAAAATTTTCATTAATGACAAAAACAGCATTCTAATGAAATTTATCTCTGCTTTTATCATCCTCAGTTCAAGAGTAGTAATTCAGGTCTAGGAGATTATCTTAACGGGTAGGGGTAAAAATGAGTTGCAGTAAACTCAGTCATAAAAAAAGCAGGTCAAGCACCTGGAACCAAACCAAAGCATTTTACCTGCATGCTGTGAGCTTAACAGAGGTGAAGGGGGGCCGGGGGAAGAGTTCTGTATTAGTCATTTTTGATTAGTTATCAATCACAACTGCTTAAGCCAACAAAAAGGATGCAGCCTAGGGATTGTACTCAGAAAAGTATTCCCTGAAAAGACAATGTAGTGTCAATATTTCTCTCTAAAAGGCACCTGGTAAGACTTCTGAAATAGTTTCATTTTCAATTTATCTTCTCTGTGTGCGACTAACTAGGATGTGCAAAAGGGTAAAGACAGGTTACTAGGTGGGTCAGGAAGACCCTCTACAGAAAAGCCTGACTCACTTAGCCAAGCAGAAAGAAGGCTTGGAGAAAGCAGGAGGGCACCAGACAGTTTCTCCCCCCACCCCCCAAGAGGCTCTTGACATCTCACAATGCAGAACACTGGAGATCCAGTACCTCCCTGTTTCTGGTTGGGCTTTTTTGTTTGTTTTGTTGTGCGTTGGGTTTTTGGTGGGTTTTTTTGTTGTTGGTGGTGGTTTTCTGTTTTGTTTTTAAATGGGATTGGATCCATTCACACGAGGAACTACAGTATGTTTTTGCTGTAGAGGGAGGTGGATGCTTCATCTAGTCCTGTATTAATATCTTCATCTTTCGTTTATGCTTGGCCTGTCTTAGGGAAAGGAAATTCTTCGTTATTAGGGTATGATGTTCTAAGAGATGCTTAAGATGAAAATCAATTAACCTCTGTGATACCTTATTTCAATATAGACTTGAAGTTATTAATATAATTGCAAAATTAATAGAGAAAAATATTATATTATTGTATATAAGAATGAGCAAGTCTCCACTTGTAATGACTCCTGTTTACTATAAGCAGGTAAGATGAATAAGCTGCTATGGAAAATGTGCTTGGATGCACTATTTGGATGCACAACTCATGCATTAGCAATGTTTATGGGATTAACTAATTATGCAACCAGTCTTCATGCACATCCCTTCTGGGAACATATTGGTTTCCAGACATAATCAAAAGCAGGATGTCCGGTATCCAGGAAAGTTTATTTTTCATTAGTCCTCCATGAACCAGAACCTCCCTGAATTTAAAAACATCCTTGACCAGTGGCTAAAGGGGCAAGATTTAATGCTCTGATACAATGACAGACCGCAAAGAGAACAGCAAATGCTGTAGGGCTCCTTGTTTTCCAGCAGGCTTACTCCAGATCCTGAAAGGACCTAAACTCCAGGAGATGGAGGCCTTATGCTAAGAGCTATGGCAGGAGTGTACCCAAGGGATACCAGGTACCTGTCAGAAGTAAAACCCAGAAGAATTTGAAAGGAACACTGAACTCCTTGAACTGGGATTTCCCCATGAAACCACCACTGGAAAGCTTCCAGCTATTGCCCTAAACCTGGGAATAAGTACATGCATATAGCAAAGTGTGAGGCAAGGTGCTGTGGGAAGGCTGAGCACAGGGGGAACTGTGCAAAGGAAGGGCTAGTTAAACAAGTTTTGCAGGACTGGTTATAGACCTGCCCATGCAGAAAAAAAGCCCACCAGTGTGCCAAAGTGGTTATTGGAGCATTGCCACCTGCACCGACCTAAGCCGCCAGCAGGAATTGCTGCCGGCATTATCAGCAGGCTACGTGCAAAATGTGACCTAGTGCCAACTATGTCAGTACGTGGTTACAGGCTAAGTTGAGAAAGTTACAGTGTACGCAGGACCTAAAGGTGAACCTGTAAGACCAAACCTGAAGATCAAACCTCTAACAAGCAGACCTGAACCCTGCTCCTACCACAAAGGGCTGTAGTTGACTACTCTGCTACTTACTTTCCTGTAGCCTTGCTCCCAGCTTGCATCCAGGCAAAAAGTCCATGATCCTACCTTCCAGGTGCCCTTCTGAGGCACAGCATATGATGTCAGCAGGGAAATTGCAGGGAAGTTACAGCAAAGTTACAAAACCTGCATGACTACTTGAGGCAAAGGTGGGATGCCAGATAATTTTGCACAGATATGGTCAAGCCATTGCTGGTACACAAAATGCCTGCCAAAACATGATTGCTTTTCAGCTGACACTGATGTATCTAATTAAATACATTTGAATGCTGCTTGCAGAAATTGTCATGTTGGCAGGCATGGAGAATGAAATCAAATATCTAGTACCCAAGGAAACCCAACCATAGGGCTCCAGTTAAGGAATTTAACTGTTGCCACAATGGGTCAGAGCAAGAGGTGGTGTGGTCTAATATCCTTTTCAGCACGAACCCTTTCAGCAGGGTAAGCAATTCCATCTCTGGCAAAACATCCCAGACGCTTTGGATCAGAGGTTTAAAGGGAATTCCCAAGCCAGAGATTACATCCACGCCACTTACACTCAGTGCCAAGGCTCATACTAACCTCCTTGAATGTATCTAATCTCCTTTTGGATGTGTTTATACCTTTGGCTTCCACAATATCTACCACTAGCCTCATTTTGAATGTAATTACATATTGCATACTAAACCCCAGTATCTTCCTTTCATCTGTTTGAAAATTCTGACTGATCATTTCACCAGCTCCTAGCTCTATACAGTGCCAATTTCTCCCCTCCAGCAACCTGCCAGAGTGAGTGTTTCCTAAGTGAGTCATACAGCTTGCCATCTTGTATGGAAGTTGTTCCATCTCTTTGGACACCTTCATTGGTTCTCTCACCTATTCTCTATTTTTACTAGATTATTTTCAAGGACTGCCAACAGCATTCAAACCAAACACATTTATATCACAGCGCATCAGTATTTTGTTTTGTCCTCTTTCTTTCCCAGTAAGTAACATTCTAATTGGCTCCTTCAGTACAAGGGTTGGGCAGATGTTTTCAGATAACTATGCATAATGCAGAAGACCCTTCCCCAAACCCCCCTTCCCAAGCCCCTTGTGTTATACCCATATTAGGATACTTTCCTCCCATGTGAATTCCTTTGTGTTCTGTCAGTGTAGGCTTTCCTCTGCCATTTCATCAATATTATGAGTTTCTTCTACCTGTTTTCCCACAGGAAGCTCTAAGTTTATTTTTCTGAATACTCTTGTATCAGCAATCAATATCTGCTATTTAACCCTGAGATCGCTTGGGAATGTGCATTGCCACAGCTCCTTGACCCGCCTGACTGGTAATTTTCCTTAGGTGGAAAAGACCGACTACTTATTCCATAGTGTTCTCCCACCCGTTTACCCTTGAGATTTTTCTCCTTTGTCTTGGCATATTAGCTTCTCTTAAGAACTGTTAAAAGACCTTGCACTAGTAGCTTTTGGAAAATCCAAATATGCCATATATGAGTGTCATTCTCATGGACTCATTGGAAAGAACAAAGATTTGCAAGCATTATTCCTCTGCAAAAGACTCTCTCAATAGTTTATATTCATTCATGTATCCCCTCATTCTGCTTTTTAATGTATTTTCTTCCTTCAATTTATTTATTATGGAAGTGATACTTGGCAGTCTAGTTTACAAGCTCCAACATTCTCCAAGACCAGTATCACATTTACTACCTTCCATTTCTGTGTTCCTAAGGCTAATTTAAAAATCACGCAGGACAGCGTCTAGCACAGCTAGTGCAAACTCCTTTAGACTCCTTCAGTCAATACCGCCTGGGCCTGGAGAGCTCTTACTGCTCATTTTATCAACTGCCTTAAAAACCTGCTACTGGCACATCAATTTCAAATAGTTCATTGGGCTACTACAACGCAAGGCTCTGATATGAAAACTTCCAAGTTTCTCTGCTCTGAACACCCATGCAGGTAACTTTGCTTTTCTGTCACAGTCTTCACTTCCCAGAGAAGATGCAAAGCAAGAGCAGGAACAGGAGCATTCTCTAACTCATGGCAAACAATATGCTAAAAGCCAGGATTTCTTTGAATCTTCATCTGCTCTCCCTAAAACCAATTCTTTGTTCATATTTGCATTGCCCAGCACACATCACCCCAGTTAGGAAATGTCTTAACCTTTGCATTGTTGGACCTCTGCTAAGTCCCAAGATCAGCCTGAAAGATATTTAGACAGACACTCCCCTTTGAGTCAGGTACTCAAGTCCTGCTCAAGACTCAAAGGTGAGTGTCTTGTCTCATTACTGAGATACCTTATTGTCTTTGGATACTTTCACCTGTAAAACTCACTGAAGCACTCCAGTGCCACCGCTGCCCACGCCAACAGGCATCAATGGCTTGTCAGAAAGGAGCACCTGGCTGCCTTTTACCTAAATCATCGTGAATTTGGAAACCCTGTCTCAGCAGCTAAGTTCTGGTTGGACTTGATGATTCTACGATTCCTTGAAGAGCCCAGGCCACTAGATATGTCCATTATCACATGTAGCATAGGCAGCCATGGAAGTTTTGTTTTGCATTACAGCACAATAACTAGCACATTCATCTGCGAAGTGAAACATGTAGGCTGCAGGCCTTCCTCTGCCTGTGGAGTCCCTCCACCGCACGGCAGCTGTTGCAGTACCCAGCGCTCCTCATCCACCCTGGAGAGGCCATCACTGCCTTCTGCTGCACAGAACTGTGATTCCATAAATCAGACCCCCATCGTACAAACATCCAAACACCATGTGGATGACAAATTTTACCCCCATTAAGAATATTTCAAAGCATGATGCACTCTGCAATAGCAGCATCGAGAGCTCTATCCCCTCGAGTCACCAATGCAACAAGCATTGTATGGACTCGTGGTATGAAACAGCTTTCTGCCAAACTGTAAGCAGACAAAACAAGGAATGTAAAGAGCAAAGACTCACAGAAATATTTTATCCAAGACCACACAGGGAGCAAGCATCAATGCCAAGAATCTAATTCATATTTCCATAAATATAGTTACTTAATTTATTTTTAATTGGTTTTCAATAGCTATGTAAAATAGGGAAAAAAAACCTGAGACAGAGATTGCTAGACAAAGCATGTAACAAGGTGGTATTCAAAGTTTACTTGCGCTTGCCATAACGTGCACATTAAGTGGGTAAAGAGACAAGCCAGAGATCTTTACGACACTGTAAGAGTCAGGAGCAATGGGCTGATGCTGTTCAATCATTGACCTTTTCCTTGTGTTTATTAAGGGTTCAAAACAGTAACACCACTGTTCTTCATTAAATTAGTCATCTCTTTTATTGCAAAAGCTGTCTGGATTTTAGCAATTCATCTGATTAGAGCTGGCATCTTGGAATTGCATCACTGTTTAGTTGTGGATATTACACCTGCCAAGGGGAGGAATTGAGGTGAGGAGTCAGACTTTTATCTCAGGTTTCATTTCAGCAGCTCCCATGAAAGTGTATGGGCAGGCTATACAAAGACGCCTTTTGTTTCTGTACAGGTGTAATTCCTCTATATCCTACAAGTAAATCACACTACATTGCCTGCTCCATTCTTTATAGCCTTCATCTTGCAAGAAGATTTCTCTCAATAACTTTTTATGGAGCAGTGAGCAAACAAGGGCATACTCTGCAAGCTCACGGACAGATGAACAGGCTCTGGGCTCTTGGCAGGTGGGCACAGATAACTGAGTCGGGAAGCAATATATGCATTGAGCAGGAAGGGAGTACTTTTTATTAGTAGTTTATACTGGGCTGCAACAGGATATGTCTTAGTCTTATATTTGTATCTTAGACAGTCATGTCTGATAACAAGTAGTATTTGTTTTATCCTTGCTGCTGAGAACTTACACAAACTGAGGGAGCAGCAAGGCTTTATTTATGAGAGTGTAGACAACAGGAAGGAAGCAGTAAACAGTTTTCAGCTCTTACTTGCCATAACTGATGCCTGCAAGGATTAGCCTGTGATACTTGCTGATGAGCTCAGGAGTAAGCTAGGCTTTAGAGGTGGACTAGAACTCAAGTTTACTTCAACTGTTTAACTTGATACTTATCACCACTTCCAGAATTAGTTATCTGTTTAGCATGAAACCACTATCAGGTACTTAAAGAACAAACAGAAACCCAGAGGAGGGACCAAAACAGAGTCACCGTTTTACCACTCACCTTCAGGCTAACTCACACCCTGCTCTGCACTCTACTATTAGGGATTTAACCATTTGCTTCCCACCCAGCTACACATTCAGCAGCAGGAACTGAGAGTGTCTTCAACAAAGCCAGATGAGAAGCCTGCGTCTGACTCCTCCAGGGCCACGGCGATAGACTTGTATTGCTCCTTGGACAAGTCTCCTGAGAACAGGGAGTTATGCAAGAGAACAGCCTCCTTTTATTTGTCAAGGACTCAATTCTGGGTGTCGGTACACCAACACAGACTATAGAAGCAGAGCCTCCAAAACTTAAACTCCCATTTAGTCTTTGAATTCCAGCTATACATACATTTCTTCAGGTTAACTAATGCTATACCCATCCATAACTAAAAAAAGGGAGTAACCCTTCTGCAGTTAGGCTTTTCTTAGTGTTAGCTGCTGAATAAAGGTTTTTTGGACCACAGTATCAGATTTAAAGATTGTAAGTTTCCAGACCCATTTTTGGAACAAGAATTACTAAAGGGAGCTTACTGAAGTGTTCTTATTTACCTTTCTACTCTTCATGTAGTTGTGGTATCTCAATGTTAGCTGATATAGCATTATACTGTACATGTATCCAGTAACAGTGATTACAAACAGACATACTCTGGTTTAGTCAGCCATCTTCTCCCCTCATTTTATACACACACAATGCCCTGAACTGTGGCCTTGAGGGTGACAGTAACACACGATGGGCATTTTGTAATCTTAAGAAAGCTTCAGGCAGCAACTTATGTTACCCAACATTTAAGACTGGTATTTTCTGTTCTTTAAAGCTACTCATGCATAGCTATTCTGTACTTCACGCACACTTAAGATCCCAGCAGAATCTGAAAAGGGAGATGGTTGTTTGTAAAGCAAAAAAAAATAAGAATAGACTGAGGGCCAGTAAAGGGCAGCTGCCAAGGTAGGCAGACATTTTGTAGCATGTCACTGAGGCAGAGAGAGTATAAATCAATTACCCATTTGCAATGGAAAATTTTTATTTAAAAGGGATGATGATAACAACCTGCTGCCTCTCATCAGCCCCAGCCCTCTTTCAGAAGCTCCCTCTCATGCCACCTATATTTCCTGTGGATTCTTTAACAGTCATGGAATGAGAGAAAGGATTGATAAACCATACACTATAACAGAAAAGAAAAAATAAGGCATGTATTCTGCTTCTCTGCATAGTCAACACTAACTAGAGAAGCAAAACAGTGAAAGTTAACAATTATAACATTAGAATAATTATGCAGAAGTATTTCATAGTCTGTAATCTAGGGAAGTAGTTGAGAGACACTTCAATAACTCTTCGTGAAAAGATGTTTCTGCAGAGTAAATGTTTTCCTCACAAGTTTTCCTCTGAAGAGGTTGATACTTCTTTTCCCCTCTCCAGAGAAAGCCAGAGATAGTTTGGGAGACTACTTATGGTGTGGGAAGTGAAACACTATCTAGAACATGAAAGGTGCAGAACATTAACATTTTTTTCTTCAGTAGCTTCAAATTTTACAACTTCAACATTTATAAAACAGACAAGCGGAATACAATTAACATATGCATTCATTATGCTTGAAATACCACTGAACTTCTGCAGGAGTACTAAAGTCTGGGATTAAAAAAAATCAGAAAGAACAGGACCTTTACAGGGAACAAGTCATTAACATTTTCCCCTAGAAATATGGAATAGCTCCCCCCCCATCCCCACAGATGACTAATTGAGACCCCACAATCTGTTTCATATAATAACAATTAGATGAACAACGGAGTTAAGTTTATCATTCCAAGTTTGCCCTTACAAGGGAGATGTGCTGCTCCTGCATGTGCCCCATCACTGGGGTGAGCACACATTCTCTGCTCCCTGCGTCAGCCCCCCTCCCAGACCAGGCTGAGGGGAGAAGGGCTGGTATTAGGAGCAGTTCCCACTCCTAATCACTCTCCCTGTATAATCCAGAGAATCACTGCTAACCTGAACAAAGGAGGGCAGGACAGAGGAACACCACACCCCAGAATAATTAATGCTCTTTTACAATCACTTGTTCTGTCACAACAGGATAGTCCTAACTGGCATATGAAGGTGGTGAGGGCTTAGAGTTTTGAAACACAAGACAGTAAGCAGAAGCCTGAAAATTACAGAAATACTATTCTTCATTAAAGAACTTTTTTATTCAAAGCAGCAAAAACAGTTCTTCAAATAACTTCAGAGAATTAAGAACAGAGTTTCCCACTTTTATTATATTAGCAAGCTCTGGAAACCTCATTTAAAAAAAAAATCAAAGCTACTAAAGTCTGGGGAAAAAATACAATACTGCTGAGTTTCATATATCATTTGAGATCGAAGTGTGTGCTATTCTTCTCTCTCATTCTTTAGTTCTTATAGGGTTATGAAGTCACCAAAAAACTGATAAATTGATGGCAGGAAAGATAGCAAGAACACATTGAAATAAGGTCTTTCCTCCAATATTGCTCTTGAAATAGGTATTAACAACTCGCTATCTCTTTTCTTTGCTATTAACTTCAGATTAAGACATTACGGTAGTGCTATGCGTGATACCAATGAAGCTACTGCTGCTCAACGTGCAAGCATGGAAAAAGGTTACGCTGTGAGCTCAAGAATCACACAAAGTGCAGCTGCCACTCTGCATCTGGATCACTGCAGAAACAGCTGCATCTTCCAGCAAAAATGGTAACACATTTTCTTTAACTGAAGTTGCCAGTAAAGAGCAATCCCTCATAAACACAAAGGGAAAGTAGAAGAGAGCATGCAGTACAATATGCCTATTCCTATAGGTATAAGATACGCTTACCTAGACAAAGAGAAGATAACTATCTCAGCCCTGTTAATACACACGGCAAAGGCAGTGGGAATTCCCCTTTTATAGGGTCAAACTGAAAGTTCGAGAACAATATCCACATCCTCAGAACATCAAACACAACTACCCAGTATTTTGCGATGCTGTAAGTCATTTGTAAGAATTCTCTGAACTCCAACTGCATCTTCCCAAGGCAGCAAATTGCGTTGGCTTAAGTAAGCCTCCAGCAGCAAGAACGACCGGTTTCCCCCCGCAGGCGGCTGACCTAATCGACCTGCCAGATGGCACACAGATGACAGAAGTGCTATGAACATGAACTTCAACCAGAGGCAGAAGGTATTTCCAGGCACTTGATTTGCACTCCGGTACTTGGATACATAAATCATACTTCTGTGAGGTAGTAAAACCTGGCAGTTTAAACTAGACTACCTCCCTTCTTCAGAGGCTTTATGGAGATTTCACAGTACTGTTACAGGTTCGGGTTAACAGGTAACCAGTAGCACCATGCCACTCAAATTCTTGATCCTCTAAATCTTTCAAGAGTCATGGAAATGAAAGCTACAGAAATCAACTGGTAGTAAGACAGTGAGACCTAACATTCCAATCAAAAAGAAAACAACTAAATCCTGTGAATCTGGGCAATCTGAAGAAAAAATGCTCAGAACAGGGGAAAAAAATGAATATTTAAATGTATGGCTTACAATGAAAGACAAACCTCCCTCAACTTAGGCCTTTGTGAAGCATTACATTATGACATCTTTTCCCAATGAGTTATCCAAACTTAAACACAAAATACAAAAGCTATCACAAGCACTTTAAAACATTTCAGTGCTCTTCTGAAGCTAAGAAAACATGAACTCAGTAATGTAACACGTAGAAGTTGTCAAGGAAAGCTTCCCTAGTGCTGACCTTCAACTTTTTCCATCACTGATCAAGGAGTATGGCATACTCTTCATTCATGCACATAAACAAAGAAAGAGACACTTCAGTAATGAAGCTGGGGTCTTTATGTGCAAGGCTATTATAAAAGGAAAGACAAGACAGACTAATTCAAAATGCTTGATCAAGACAGAGAGCTGACAAGCTCCACATTTTAGAAGGTATCCAAAAGACAGTATAGCTGCTGTCATGAAACTGAAGGCAAGATTTTTTTTTAATTTAAAACTATTAGATATTATTTTAACATCTTTCAATGATTTAAGCAAATTTAAAATTCATACACCTGCACCAGAAATATAACTCAGTTAAAAACCTGATCAATCCACTAACAATTGTGTAAAAACCAGTCCTGCTATGTTCAGTGCATCTTTAAGAGTGCTTAGTATTAATGCTTTTAAAAATTCAAATTAGTGATTTCTGACCATCATGAATCTTGATGGGTTTTCTGTTATTTTGAAATTTGAAAAGCGTATTGGATTTATAGTAGCATTTAATAGAACAAAAGCCACTTTAATCATATAACTCTTCAGAACAGTACTGATGCTTCCACCATGTCACTTAACCACAGGAACAGCTCAAAAAATGGGTGACATTTACATGTATCTACCAATATTGTAACCACTTATATAAACAGAGTACTTATTTCCTTAGTTACAATCAAAACTGGACACAAGTGGTATTTGCTGGCAAAGGACAGAACAGCATAATACCCTGTGTTCATGTCACAGGAGATTTCAAGACATATTTGAATGTTTTCCATGTACAAAAAAATTGGCATTTTCAGAACTTTTTTTTGGTTTAGCTTCAGGGGGTTAAAAAGAGCTTCAAGAGTCTCATACAAGCTTTTGTACTCCATACACTGTAGTTCTTTGTAAGTAACAAAGATCATAATCACCAACTAGCAATTTTTATTTTTCAATCCAAGTGGCATGCAAAGAGTGAAACAGCCCACAGTGAAAAGTATTCAATTAAATTCTTTTTAATGATCTGCAAGCATTATCAGAAGACATAAAGAACATTTAAAAATGTGAACTTTATGCTGAGTGTCCTTTTAAAAGCTAGCAGCACAAAATATTTTTTGAACAGACTGGACATCTCTGTTGCATCCTGAACAGTAGTATATCATTTTGTTGTCCGTGATTTTTGACTCCCGAGTTTTGCAAATGCTGATACATCAAGACTTTTACCACTGTTGCACTGTTCATATAAAGTCTGAAAGTTAATAAAAAACACAGGTATTCAGGTGAACACAGTTATAGTTTGAATTCATGTGCAATACATCTTTATAACAAACATTACCACTTGAAATAAGTTATCACCTACTGAAATATTCCAAACTCCATACTAAAATTTCTCTCTCAAATCAGAAAAAGATACACTTAAGACAGCACAGTTGTACCAGCTGTAATGCAGTGTAGTGCCTAAAAGACGACACATACACTGACTTAGCAGCATGAGCAAAGGTATAGAGCTTCACAAGGTAGCAGAGAAACTAATTACGAAGATTTTTAAATCAAGTTTACTCCATTTGTTGTCTCTGATGTGGAAACACCAGCATGGAAGAGATGTACCTGCATACTCAGTGAGCAAGCTTTATACAAGATAGGAAAAATCAGTGGCCACAAACATAGCCACATCACAATACTGTTATAAGAATAATCTCTTGTTCACCCCCATATGTAAAAAAAAAATCAGATATGACTAGCAGCATACATGAGAACAAACTTCTTTAGATTTGCTTTATGCATACTGAATTTGCTTTCCTCCCCATGAAAGCAGCTTTTCATTCNGCTTGCACACTTGACAGATCGATTTAGATCATTTCTCCATAATGATGGTTCTTAAATTAGAAGACCTGCCACAGTTCTTGGGCAGCTTAAAAGCAAAGCAGCACAGTAAGGACTGTCTTGGAGAGGAGATGCTGGGGCAGTGGGGGATTTGGAAATAAAGCAATTCAGATACTGTGAGGTGGAAAGGAAAGAAAAAGCTAAAAATCAAGACTACCATCATCCCTTCAACCCTTCCCATTCAGAAGGATGTGGAGAGATTCTGCATGCTTGCAAACAAAAGCACTACAATGTGTAATGTTCTTCCAGCTGTGGTTAAAGCTTTAATATATGTATCCTTTCAGCTTTCACTACCAAACTTTAACCTTTGCATGAATGTGTACTACCATACAAAACAGAAAAGAAAATTTACTTACCCTAGCAGCTCTAGAAATAGAGTTGGGAGAATTCAAGCCAACAAGTTGGCCAAGGATACGTTTCATTTCTTCTGTCGTTCCTTTTGCATTTGGAACACCTGCAGTTAATTTATAATTATGGTAAAGTTGTATACAACTATGTATAAGTTAC